>CM055884.1:6130536-6730536 GCA_029582165.1 Portulaca oleracea
CCTATTTAGATTGAATTTCCCATTCTTCTTCCTGTACTGTAGTAAGGAGCTCTCTGGTGGAGAAGTGACTAAGCAGCAAGGAAGATCTCTCTCGCTATGGCTTTATTTAACAGCCCTATTCTAGGAGCGCAGCGATTCATGGTAAAGACTATAAAAAGAAGGACGAAAGCAAGTCTTCGTAGTTCTCCTCTTAAGGGAATGAGTGAGCCGAGGGTGATAGAATCCGCTCTTTTCGCACCAGGTAAGATAGCCATGCATAAAAGAGAAAGGAAAAGCTACTATTCGCTTAATGGAATTGGTTTCCTATTATTTTTAAAGACAAGATTGAAGAGTGGGCAGGAGGACTCATAGGAAGAGGAGTTTCTTCTTAATCAAGAAAGCATTACCACCGTAGTCACAAGGTAAACCGAAGAACAGAAAGAGCTAGCAAGTAGCAAAGGAAGAAGGAGGGGCCCCCTACTCCCACAATTGGGACAACTACTTTATACTTTAATGATACTGAAATGCTCTTTTATGCTGGAGACTACCCATACCATAGCCCTTTCAATTTAAAGGTAAAGAAACAAGCAAGGGACGAGCGCGCTAGCGCGAAAGCCTAAGCTTCCGTACGCGCATCCCTTTTCTTGCGTAGAAACCAGCTGATCTTTTTCAATCGTCCTAGCTGGGTTAAATCGTCTTCTAGCATTGTCCTTCTGTTCTGGGAGTACTTGACTAGCCAACTTTCTTGGCTGTGAAAAAGCTTGTTGTTAGTCGATCTTGGGTAAGAAAGGGGATAAAGCATTAATTAGTACACGAGAGAGCGGCCCTTTATTAAATTAATAGAATATAGGTTGAGTGCTTTTTCTCAGCTGTGAAAAGAAGGGAAACATTCAGACAGACAGAAAGTGGCTTGCTCGAAGCATTTTCCTTGGCATAACCACGTAGGAGTCTAACCGTAAATGGCCTATTCAAAGGACACCCATAATGGTCACTTCAAGACTCTCTATTAATGGTTAAGGTTTCAGTACTTCGGGCAAGGAACATCAATTCGAAGAGGCACTCTTATTGATTTAGTTATTCTCTAAAGAGGGAGTCAATATGGATAGTACTTTTCCTTCCTTTTGTCGCCTTGTCATTAGGCTTGTAAGCCTGGTTTTCCAAACAAGCCACGCTGACGTTCTCTTGATATCTACGTACTTGATGAACCCAGCCCGAGCGCCCTTCTTCTTGCGACTAATTGACTTCCCATTCCCGAAGATCTTTTTTCGGATGAACTATCTTCTGAAAGACCGATTCTAGATCACACACACCGTCTACTTTTTTGTCCTTCTTTCAAGCGATCGAGCATTGACTGGATCTTTCTCGCCGAGCTTTGTCTCAGGAGTTCATGCATGTGGGCCGTACTACAGTTCAGCTTCTGGAGTGGTGGCCGGATTGCGCCACCTTTCCCCTGGAGACAATGGATTGGTATCAGCGGTCTGCCTGTTCACTGTTGGGATTCCACTTCCTGAAACGAAGTGGTGTCAAGCTTATTTTCCCTGGTAGCTATTAATGAAGAGACATTCAACCTGGCTTGTTGAGGTACGAAGTCACTCGACCAGCGGGAGAGGCCAGAGTTCATATTGAAATCCCAATAGGAAAAGGCATTCCAACATCGCGCGCATTGATAAAGTGGGTGATCTTCAAAGGCCGGTTTATTTCCGACCCATTCCGGTCTCGGCGGGGACGAGAGTAGGACGGCCAAACGAGATGTGGCTGCGCTTCAGCGCAAGAGAAACAGATGGGAAATGAGCATATCGCGATCATTCCTCTATTCCCTCTGGTCCACCCGATATCCATTCCTTATATCTCGGCTGGCCAGTACCAATATTTGCCTTATTTCCCATACATCCCTCCTTCCTCGGATCCACCCCTCCACGTTGCATTCCTTGCCCCGCCGATGAATTACCCCTAGTGAAGACACTCTGGTTTGAAAGGGGCCGCCCTCTAGCTCTAGCTATGATCTAATTTGCTATGTCCTCATTCCATCGGTGGAGAATCCGCTTTCTATTCCACTCGTCGATTTTTCTATTTATGATTGAGCTAACTGACTGAAACCTTTCCACTGCGGTCGGGTGGGATCGTCATGGCTGGTGGATCAACGGCGAGCCGTTCCACCAGGGATCTATCCATAGTTTTGTGTCAGTTACCGTTCTAATGAAGTAAGAGATCCCCTTAAGGACTATTTGGCCGCTGACCTCCAGTCGAAGGAGGCGGATAACTGTAGCCCGCTAACTCCGACTCCTGACCTGTAACTCTTAGTGGGGTGCTTTAACTATGGTAATTACACTTTCGAAATCAATATCTATGGGACTTTACCAAATCGTTCTGTAATATTCCAGTGGTTGCCGCAAGGAATGACGTGATAGCTCCTGCAAAAGTAATAAAGGTTACAGCTTGATACGAACGATATGTGGTGGCCCGCGGGCATAGAATCAAGTTCCGTCAAGGCGGTTGCGGCGCATCCAGTAGGAATCGATTGACCCATAGGCCCAGCCGGATGGAAAAGAAGGAGATGTTCTCTCTTTCGCTGTATCATCATTGGTCCCTCTATATAAACAAATGGTTGAAAGAGGAGTCGGATAAGAGATACGTGGGACTGGTGTGGGAAAGATCCCACACCTGGACCAGGCTCAAAGCGATGAGACGATTTCTTTTCTTCTCTTTACGGGGTTAGACTCTCTAGAACCAGAACAATAGACTGATTGACTGTGGTCAGGTCAGAGCCTTCTGTTGGAGGAGATTTATTTTACTTGCTACCGTACCTTAAACTATTTCACCGGGGATGAGCTCAAACTCCTTAATCATTGAACCCGGATCGGAAAGTGACTCCCCTAAGGCCTAAGGCTTACTCAGGTAAGACTTCTTCCTTCTCCCCTCCCCAACCTAATGGCAGCGATATGCCTAACCCTTCCTACTGAGATCTGATTATGGGTCCCATCCTTCGGGATGGATCTTCAAACCTTCATCAACCAATCGAGAAAAGGTTTTAACACCCTTTGATTGACGTAATTGCCAATGGAAAATATCCATCTTTTCTCAGCACCTAATTCCGCTATTGATGTCTTCACCATACCGAATAGCCAGCCTTCCGCTCTACTCTACCAGATTAGCGTGGCGGTAGTAGCTCCATAGTAGCCCCTGTGCAAGCATCTTAGGCGTAATATGATACGCATACGCATACATAAGCATATCCGCTGTTAGGAAGAAGTAGACTCGAAATCGCTTTTCTTGAGATTCTTTTTTTGTCTTGTGTGCTCTTGCAACTAGAACAAGCCCGCCTGCAAGCGGGCTAACCAGTAAACAGGAAACTGGGACTTCTCCTTAGCCTTCCTATACTGCACTTGCAGAAGGTAGATAATCCCTAGCACCCTCTCCAGAGTCCAGTCCATGAGCAGCAGAGAGGTCTTTCTACCGTAGACTCATTGAAGGTCTCGTTCAACAATTCATTTGACACATTCGTGAACTCTCACTTGGTGTACTCCGTTCGTAGACTCTATCGACCCTGGAATGGACAGACATACAAGCACTGGTCTGGTACTCTTCACGTGGCTCCTACCTCAGGAATGACTAAGGTGGTGTCTTGATGGGCCAGGCGGACACGCATTCTTCACTGGGCTTTTCCAAGGGCACGAATAAAAGGACTTCATCTTGAAGATAGGTCTCACAGGCAAATAGTGTTAGACTCGGAGGTGATTCAATGCCTTTACCGGCGAAAGCACTACTGGGCGATGACTATCTCTATCTCACTTTAAGAAAGTAACTTGATATTCAATAATGAGAGAGAGATTTGATCAGGGTAAGGCTAAGGTAGACAAGACCCCAGACGGGGATTTCAACATCCAATTGTAAGAATGCGGCAGCCGCCTGCAGATGACAGAACCTATAGAGAAAGAGGAAGGAAGACTTCAACCTGACCTTGGATGAGAACACGAGGTTAGTGAATTAAGCAAGTTGACGGACTCAGAGAGAAAATCAAAAACACGACTGATAGAAAGAGTAAGAGATTCAATCATAAAAAGGGGAGCCCTTTTAGCTTTAACTTGCGCACGACTCTCTCATCACTGCCGTCTTGTCTTCTACCTGTTGTATGTGGAAGTGTAGTTCCCCAACCAGCATTTGTCTGGCCTCACGGTTTTCCGCCATCAGCTAACGCATATAGGCAAGCCCATTTTCCAAGTGTTTTCACTCCCGAGGTACTACACTTATCCAAGGTGAAGTCACCCTATCTTTGTAGAGATCTTCTTCCATACAGAGACGAAGGTTCAGTGATTACTTATGCAATACCTTCTTAAGGTCTTTTTGCGTGTTGTTATTGGCAGACGCCCTCGGCGCTTGAGAGACTTTCCAGTTGACAGAGGAGCGATCGATTACGAGAGCTCGACCGGCAATGACATCTCTTTTCTTCCTCACCTCCCGATTCTCCTGCTACTGCTCCAGCTCCTCGAGAAGCAAGAAGGTTGGGACGCAAGGTGGTTGTCGCTCAAGCAACTGTGGAAGCAGACTCCGTGAAAAAGTAGTGTGCAGCAAAGAAATGGAAGGGCTATCCTTCTGTACCTTGAACCTAGCTCCCATCACCATGCCCAGTTTGTGCACAGTTTGGATGAAAGGAGTGTGCAATGCGTGGAGTGAGATCACTACCATACCTTTTTCAATTGCTCTAGTGAACATAGGCTTCGAGTGCGTACCCGTTGGTCGGCGTCACTATGACTGAGTCAAGCGGACACCTACTAATCTGCGCTTCCATTCGCCAAAACATAGACCTGAAGCCAAGCCATTGATGAGCCCCATTAGCTTTCAAGCCTCCGTTTCTTGCTTTCGAGCCCTATTAGCAGAAGACTGCTTCGATTCGTTTGGTTTCCCTTTCTCACTCTGAACAAAAGACGAAAGCCTTGCTTTGCCTGCTTCCTTCCTCGCTAATTGAAAGCAAGACTCACACGTCCGCTTATGAATCTTATGGGTTCCCCGGTCGAAAGGATGTGCCTATGTCTGTACTTTGCTGCGGTCAAAGTCACTCAATTTGCCAAGGCAGACCTTCATCATCGCTCGCACAACACAAGTCAAGCTTATCCCTTTCATTCTTCGGGTGGTCTGTAATCTTCCATGCACGGATTCAAAGCATAGAACCGAAACAGCGTCCCGTACAGGTCTTCGATCTCTGCTCTTAGAGCTTTGGATGGACAAGTTGCCAAATGCACCCACTACTTTAGCCACCCTTTTAGGGTAAATACAAAATCGCTGTTGTATACCCGACTAAATAATAAATAACTAACCATGAAAATGATAAAAGGTTCTATTAGTCAATGGCAGTATACTTATAATTCTACTAGGTTTCTCAGTAATCACATTAATTCGTCTTCGGTTCTTCTTGTTGATTTGTATGGTTCTTTTTATCGTTTGAAATCTCTAATAGAGTGCGTAAAGTGGAAACAGCTTTATCCAGGGTCTATCTATTGTTCTATAGATTTTATTCACCCATACCCTAGAGTTATTGATTATGAAGTTTTAACATTAGCATTTATAATATTGATCGAGCTTTATGCATACAATGTAGATTCTGATTATGTGAAATTCACTATTGGGTATCATATGCAGTTACCTTATTCACAAGAAATATCATTTACTTTAGATAAGGCTATTCCATTGTGTGATCATCTTGGTAATCGTCTTCCCAAAAGAGTAATATATGATAAGATTGAGAATGTTTTGAAGTTATATGCTGAGCTATATCAGGATGCTGAGATTAAAGGTGTATTTATTCGTATCTATTATGATAAGGATTCTGTCAAATCGGAGTTACTAAACTTTCCTGAGATATCTGATGATATTCTGATTAATATTCGAAATGTTATGGAGTCTGATATTGGAAGTATTGAAATACCGGATGTTAAATCACTATCAAAGATGAATAAAGAAAAACGTATTCCCACTCAAATTAAGGCAATAAAAAAAGGTAAGGTTAAAAAATGTCGTCCTTTCATTGTAGCCGATCTAGAGACAATAATTGTTAATAGTGCTCATGTACCTTATGCTGTTGGTTACTGCGTGGTTCATCCCGGTGATGACTTCCATACCATCATATTCAATCCAAACCTTTTTCAGTGAAGATTACCCCATTCAGGATTCTAACTTTGAAAGTAGGAGTTATAGAATCTTATTCGAATTTATATCCAATTTGGAACTAACAATTAAAAAGGATCCTCGTCTTCGAACAGTCTATTTCCATAATTTATCACGATTTGATGGAATAATAATTCTTAGGTATTATGCTGAGAGGGGTGAACCTTATAAAATAAAAACATTGATGAGGAATCATAGACTTTACGAGTTGAAAGTATATATTAATGGTAAGCCCATATTACGTTTCAGAGATTCATGCATATTGACCCCTGGCAGTCTTGCATCGTTGGGTAAGACTATATGTCCTGAATTAGGTTCCAAAGGATCTATCCCACATTCAGAATTGTGTGAATCTAATCTTATCTTTCATCGTGAGGATTTGATAAAATATCTTCGACAAGATATCCTTATCTTAGGTGGTGTGATGTTGAAGACCCAAAAGATTTATTGGGAAAATTATGGTATTGACATTGAGGATGTGATGACATTGTCATCGCTTGCCCTTAAAATCTTTCGTGTTAATTATTTGGATGATAATGCATTTCATATTCATTTACCTACAAGAAACCAAGATACATTTATTAGAAGGGGGTATTATGGAGGGCATGCTGATGTCTTTAAGCCATATGGTGAGAATTTGTACTACTATGATGTGAACTCTTTATATCCTTATATTATGAAAGAATATCCGATGCCATGTGGTATACCTGTATGGAAGAATAATTTGGAGAACGTGGAATTAGATAGCTTGTTTGGATTTATTGAGGCTTGTGTTGTATGTCCTACAAATATAGTACGTCCATTCCTACCTTATAAAGATAAGGCGGGTACTTTACTCTTTCCTACTGGTAAATTCGTAGGTGTTTACTATAGCGAGGAATTAAAGTTTGCCCGTAGTATAGGTTATCATATTATTCCTCTTAGGGGATATTTGTTTGAGAAGAAGGAAAGTCCTTTCAAAACCTTTGTATCTGAACTATATGAAAGAAGACAAGAAGCCAAGAAAACAGGTAATGAAGCTATGGCATACGTATATAAGATACTAATGAACTCTCTATATGGGAGATTTGGTATAAATCCTGAAAGTACTGTGACAGAGATATGCAATCCAGAGAGATATGAGGAATTGATGAAGAAGGATAATTTTCAATCAGCAGAGATACTTACCGATAATTACTATATTGTAAGTTACATTACTAATAATAGCGCAACTGACGACATGGAATGGAAAGCTCCTAAGATGTCGGCTGTTCACTTATCTGCTGCTATAACGGCATGCGCTCGAATTCATATGTACCCTTATATATCACGATCTTACTGTTACTACACTGATACTGACTCAGTAGTATTAGGAAGTCCTCTGCCTGACGATATCATATCTTCAAAAGAAATGGGTATGTTTAAACTAGAATACCAAGTCAAGAAAGGTATATTCTTGGCACCTAAGAGCTATTTGTTAGACATAGAAGATGAGAAACATATTATTAAGCACAAGGGACCTGCTAAAGATTTAGTAACATCAGAATGGTTTCAAAGGCAATTAGCAGATCTATCTTTAAAGGAGCAGATATCTACTTCAGCAAACTTCAGAATAGATTGGAAAGAACTCAAAATTGTAAAAAAAGATATACTCATAAACCTAGGACTGCCAAAGAGTACCAAAAGAGTGAACGTTTATGATGAAAATAATGTATGGATAGACACAAGACCTGTAGAAGTCATAGACTTAGGGAGTAAAGATGCTACCACATTTTACAAAAAATTAATCCATAATATTGATATTGAAGAGAGGAAAAGTACTACACAGCAAGATATAAATACACAAAGCAACAAGTCAACTAACGATGGTGAAAAGACAAAACCAACACTATACAAGAACAAGAAGAAGAAAGATAAGAATAAGAAGACGACTAAGAAGAAAGGGAAGACAGATGATGAGATCAAGGCTAAGAAGAAGGGTGAGATAAAGGGGAAGAAGAAGGGGAAGAAGAAGGGTGAGAAGAAGGATCATAGACCAAAACCTGATGAATAAGTTGGAAAAAGATGACAAAGGGATAAACTAAAGAACTTAGTAATGTAAGCTGTAATTATGACTTATGTTCTCTAGATGTTTTTTAAAGTTATTCCAACTATTTTTACAGCACACTGCTATTACATACTCGTTGTAACACTTAAAAAATTCTGATACTTTTTTATCCCATGTCTTTTTCATTGAATATTAAGATATAATAGAATTCATGTAATTTCTAAGATCATCCGATTTATCCATTTAATACCATTAATCCCATGAATACCAATCCCATTATACCCTATTAAATTATACACTTTATATGGACACCTTCTAATAGACATAGTCATGATTTTTTTTTGTTTTTTTCTTCGGGTAATTTCTGACTCCGGTTCAGTAGAATGCTTTCTTTAGTCGGAATCACAACCATTCTTTTCTAATGATATTTCTACTTTGAATAAATCCGGACTTGTAGCGCTCCGTGTTCCTGCCTACCGGTTAAGAGGGGCGGGGAAGATCAATTGGATCTGATTCTAAAGTCACCCATCAGTGAATAGAAGGTTCGGGCCTGTGAACACTAAATAGAATGACTAATCCTGGCCGCCTCCCATAGCTGTTTCAGCAGGTGAATTCACAAAAATCTAAATAGTTTGCTCAGCCTTTCATTCTTCTTTCATACTTCCCGCGGACGGGCTTGATTTACGACTTTGTAGAGTCGAAATATACTTGCTACTAGATCGTCCGTTACTGCAGATACTTCTTACGCTTTCTCTGTCTCACGAAGGCACTAATAGTTGTTTGTAGCTTTCCTTGCTACCGGAAGTGGGGGAAATGACAGACTATATTCCCATATCTGCGGAAGGAAGGTAATTTCATCCCCGCGGGAAAGACAAAGAGAATCTCTCGACATCAAATAGATCAAGAAAAGCATCCTTGGTAAGAGCGAAATAGACTGACTTAACCGAACATAGGATGCTAGCAGCTCCTCCTCTAGGGCGAGTCACAGAGGTGAATCCCCGAGAATAGATGAAATAGACGTGGGATAAGGGCCGAAAGTAGAAGAATGCATGAAACTGCTGCAACTTAGTCCGTAACGCCTGCCTTTTCTTCTTTAAGGCGTACGGGCTCTACTTAAGCCATAAAGACGATTCCAGTAGGGCCTATAGTCTTATCATAGAATCCCCAGGACGGGAAATTACATAGAAATAGTAGTTATATCCGGCTCCGGATTATGAGTTTACTTGCTTTTATGCCATAATTCTTTAACTGCCCCACCTTCTCAGATGAAGCAGGAAGTTCAGATCTGGGCAACAGCAATAGCTTACGTAATTCCGGGCTTGCTTTTGCACTAAATCTTACGTCTAGCTCGGGTTTCTCTGTCTTAGACTTCTTTGCTGAATCTCACCTAGGGCTGTACGTGGTCTTGGTCAGTATGTGTGCGTGCGTGTATGCCTGGTATGTGTATTGGTAGGATATTAGTCTCCTTTGCCCTGCTATCCCGTCTACCAGGGCTTTTTCTTCTTTATTCAAACTACGTAGCACATACTATTTCCTCCTGCCGTCAGTCTTCTATGTCTTCTATAGTGAGTTCCCCCGGATGAGGGTGTAGGATGCTTGCAGTTCACGGGCTTGATTTACGACTTCGGAATGCTTTACTAACGAGATCCCGCCTTCTAAGTCAATATCAATAGGAAAAGTAGACTTCAAGTATTGGACTTACGTGAGTTGGTCGGGTCAAGGACCTGGGGCAGTCGCTACAGAGTAGACTTGAAACCGAGCGGGAACATGGCTGGGAGTAGCCTTTAACAATGCTGGTCTACCCCGATTTACCCATTTTTAGGGACTGAAACCGCTCTCCCTTTCCATTTAATAACTTTTTTAGTTTTTTTTATGGATCAAATTCCAGTTTGAGAGATAGTGATTGCCTATGCGAAGAAAAATGCCTTCCCCTATACTATAGTAGCGGGGCTAACGCGCGTTATCGAGCGGTCGCCGAAGCTTGCTTTGAAGTATATAACTACACCTCAAACCAACCAATACCATTGGGCATACTTAGCTTGCCCTCACAATACAACAACTTATATATAGCTGTGACTTGTCTCATACATAAGTTTAAACGAGAGGAGCGAGTTATAACGTAGTGAAGGAGTGGAACGAAACGAGAGCCGCTTGTCCAGCCAGTTAGCAGCTAAGGAGCTACTATAGAGTTCCTTCAAACAAAGAATCTTGGTGAAAAGTCAATATAGCCAAAGCCGATACTGAAGTTAAGGTATAAGTTCCCTAGTTCACATACGCCATTACTGCTTCTACTTATGATTCGACTTGCAAAAAGGAACTGGATTCAATAACGCCCCAGCCTAGGCGGCTACCTTGTTACGCGAACCGGCTGATAGAGGATCAAACCCGGAAAATGTCTTCGATTCAGGATCCAACCCTTAGACTACGAGAACCCCAAGGCCGAACGTATGAAAGGTGGTGGTGGGGGGAATCGGGCGCTATTCCCCCCGGGACGTGACAGCTGACCCTACACTCCAATAACAATATTCCACTTGCCTTGCGAGGCCCAAAAGCTCGGAGATTAGTCCTCTCCTCTCTGACGAATGGCTAGTTCGTTGGTGATTCGTCCACCCACCTCTTTCGCTTTCTCACAAACAAGCACGCTCGTCTTTGGTCGCCATCTATCACAATGACCGGTTCCATCTTCACGGGAATCCGCCTCGCTTTTTCAGGGCATAAGGTGAGGAAAAGCCAAATCATGGGCCGAGGGTGCCTCACGTTCAGGAGCAAGAAGGAGTGTGGAAGCAGTTGGCCGAAGACTTTCCAGCTCCAATCTTATGTGCTCCCTATCAGGGGTGTGCCTTCTTCTGAGGAAGGGAGGTTCGTGAATGACTAACCAGAAGGATTAATAGGTAGCCCCTCTTCCCTTATTAAAGAAGAGTAGGATGCAAGGGAAGTCTAGTCAGACTAAGTCGAAGACGATGGGCCCATGGAATCCTACTTGATATCTTCCATAGAGTGAGTAATGAAAGCCAGGGGGGAGTGCCTAGAGATGCTGAAGTATCACCTCTCTCGAGCACAGCACAGAATGAAGAGTCAGGCTGACAAAGGCAGAACTGAGAGATCCTTGGAAGTGGGGGACTGGGCAACTATTAAGCTTCAGCCATACAGACAGCATTCTTGGATACCTTCTTATCTTGATTCCTGCCTTAAGGAACATATGAAGTTGATGGCTAAGGGTAAAGATGCCCGAGGAAAGGTTCGTCAGGAAAGTACCACTCCTTTAGATGCAGACCTATAATGGAAACCCTCCCTTGAGCCAGCTTTTCCAGTCACTGAGGGCCCAAAGCAATCATAAAAGGAAAGTCTTCGAACGCTTTCCCTCTCCTATGGAATTCCATAGAAGATCTTGATGCGAAATCTTATAGAGATTTACCGGACTTTTTAGTTTCTGCTTCTGCTCCTAACATTTCTATGATCTTTAAGAGTTGATCGAGCCAACGCGGAAGATAGTTTCGACCGGAAGAATCGAACTCATACCACCACTTCCAAGAACTAATCTTTAGGTAAGGTTGCCTAGCTTACTTGGTAAAGGACTCCTTTCTTTAGTTTAGCGGTCATGGATCGATTAACGGTGGAAAACTTGTATACCCCGATTCTCAGAGTTCACGTTCTGATCTAGCAAATCTACTTTTCAGATGAGTTCCTTAGTTTTTGGACAGGACAGGTGGGAACCAGGAGGTAACGCGTCTGTTAAAGCAATCGGGCGCGTGTATACTAGCTTACTAGCTATAGCTGTTACTGTGCTTTCTGGATACCTTTCCATGCTTTAACAAGCCAGCTACGCACCCTGCTCTTCTCTTATAAGCAAGTAGCTTTGATTTGGAAATAAGCTGAAAGTCAAGTAGTATGAATTGAAGTGAAGGGCGCTAGTAAGTAATAATAAGTAGAGTGGAACACTGTTGGCTGAACAAAAGACGTATGACTTGAGAAAGTAAGATCTCCGATCTGTTGTCGGGAAAAGGGACAACGCGTCATTCTCAAGCCACCCGCAACGACCTTAGTCCTCCCAGTTTCTCACTTCCCTCCGGTGCGGTAGATACTTAAGAGAGAGGGAGGGGAAAGCGGGGAACTCCACCAAGGAAAGGAGATTACTAAAAAGGCTCTACTACGTAGTTATAGTTAGGGTTTGGAAAAGTGTGATCCCAAGCCAAGGATCGATGTAATTGACTTTCGCAAAGGTTAGCTCAGACGAAGAAGGTGCTGTGGCATCTCTATCAGCTGCTTATTCCTACTAATTCTAAGTGGGTGTTCTTCGAAGCTTAGACGAGTTGAATGGAAGACAAACTGTCACACCATTCTGAGGAAGGTTCGACTGTGAAAAGAGAGAAGAGTAGAGGTATTCCATTCCCCTCAAACTGAAGTTTTCTCAGGATCAGGGTAGTGAATTGGCACCGGCGAACAGCTGGCTACCCTACCATGCATGGTTACTTCATAAAAGTCATCTTGCTGGTCAGGAAAGGTTTACTTAGAACCGAAAGGCTTCAAACCGAGCTAAAACAACTTCTTTAAGCTAACATCCCTTCGTCACTAATCCCTCCCTTTGGCGTTGAGTGTTGTTATGGAATTTGTTATTGTGTAGGAGTAGCCGTTCCATGAGGGACTTAGTCGTGTAGTCCCTTAGTTCGCAGCAGGTTCCCAAGCAAAGCATGAACGGAGAATCTGCCTGGCTGTATGGGTAGCAGGTGTTGAATCAGTTGCCTTTGGCCTAATAACAAATCCCCATCCAAGAAGTTGAACTGCGAAGTAAGTTTCCAAGTACGAGGGAAGCGAAATATTTTTAAAAGAGAATCTATAGGTTGACAAAGTTCTGAAATGTCACTCTTTTCGTTGGGTGAAACTGGTCTGTTTTTAGCCCCCTTTCGTCACCTATCTTTAGTGGAGTACTTTTTAAGAGAACTAAACTAAGTGCATTCCGAGGAAAGGTTCTTCTCAACAGGCTCAGATGTCGCTTCCGTCAGATCTTCTCTGGAATTCCATAGGAGAGGGAAAGCGCTTTAGTTAGGTACGTAGTGACTCGACCTCGTTTAGGGATTTGTTTGCTTTAGCGCCTGTGAGCAGCCGGTTCGCCAGTCGAAGCGGTTAGCTACCAAAGGCGTAACGGAGAGAGTTTCCAAAGTCAAAGTTTTCCCGGGACTATAAATACCTTACCTACGAGTTTTAGTATCAGCTTTAGCAGCTTTCTTTCTGTCGAGAGATTGTTTTGATTGCTTTAGCTGCAGATCGAGCAGCCTTTCTGTCTTCCCTAACCCACTCTTAGCTTCAGGCTTTTCTAGCTTCAGTTTCTTTTTAAAAACTTTTTTGGCATGGGGGATGATAAAAGCCCGGGGCCGTCCGTTATACTCACTCCAAGTATTCCGTTCGTTGGGTATGGCAGCCATTTCTTCAAAACCACTTGGCATATTGTTGGCAGAGAGGTGTGTGAGGCAGTTCATTCTTTCTTTAAGACTGGCTTTTAAAGCAGCTCAATGCTACTGTGTTGGCCATGGTTCAACAGGTATCCAATCCTACTGACCGTGACAGAAGTGGCGTTCAGTTCTCCTCTGCCGATGCAGCTACGCTAAGCCCTCAGAACTACCCGGATTGGTTGATGAAGCATAGTTCAAGTGAAAAAGATCCAACTCAGGTTTTGATTAGCCGCATTTATGACTTCTCAAAGTCTGGCCTGGCCCTGCCACCTCTACTTCTACTACGATCAGGGAAAATAACTCTTTTATACGTTATTTGAAGTTGGAAGATTCCATTAGTTATCTTATGATATTCTATCTATCATCGGGACAGGAATGTAGTGACCGAGGGGATTTTCGACTATTGCTATGAAAGAGGGAAGAAGACCCGCTTTCGCGGGGGAATATGAGATAGCGACTTGACTTATTGACCTTCATGAGCATGGGTGACTGCATCTCATCTTTCATTTCTGATTGAGAACATTATGAACCCGAAGCCCTCACGATATGACAGAAAGATGCCACCAAGCGCGAAAGAGTATCGACCTCCGCCTGCCTAAGGAAATGGAATCGGGGATCAACAAGCAAGGGACGAGCGCGCTAGCCTCAAGCCCTCTCCTTTCAGTCGAGTGGCTATCGCACCTCTCCTTTCAGTCGAGCAGCTTCGCACTAAAGCTTCCGTACGCGCATCCGTTTTCTTGCTTGCTAAAACATTAAGAAGATGTCAGACGTCCGTCCTGATAGTCAATCCTCTCTCTTGCCAGCCAGTCGTGTAGCGAGCCAGATGCTTCTTTTTCCTATTCTGAGACCCTTCCTGACATTTGAGCATCCATTTTGGCCCCAGTTGAACATTGTACTCTTAGTCCTCTTGAACTTGTTCATTCCGATGTGATTGAATCTCCTATTTTATCCCATCAGGGCTATAAGTCTAACCTTGTGTCAGCACCTACATTACAAGGGACAGTAAGGATTGGCTTTGGGTTTGGAGAAATATCATAAGAGAAGTTCGGTTTCCAAGTAGTACGCCTGGTTCTACCACTGCAGGGCCCAAGAATAGTCAAAAGAAATTGGTTGGAAAAAATGGTTGGTAATACACATATTTTTAGTAGTCAAGACACTTTTTTAAATGTCTTTTTTTTAAATGAATATTTTATAATAATTTTTATTTCAATATCGTTATAATTAATTATCAATTAATTATGAAGGATTAAATTTTCATTGGCTATATCAATGAATATAAATGACATTTTAATCGAATCAACTTTGTGATCTATTAGACATATTTTACTAACTTTTGTAAATACGAAAATTTGTGGTTAAAATAATTGTACGTACACAATTTATATATGGTCCTACTTTTAAAGAATTTATTATTTCTATTATTTTCTTTCTTTTTGGGATTTTTTCATAAAATTTATCAATAAGTGCTTAAACCAATTATATTTTTTCCTCTATTTAATATGTCTGATACAGTTTTTATGTTAATTAGGTTTATTTGAAGCAAATAAATGATTTCATCAATGAACAGCCAAGTGGCCACTCGCAATAAATATAATGAAAGAATAATTCTAGATTTAAAACAGTTACATGAAAATAAATTTTCAAATTATTAATATAAATAATATTTACTAAATCTTACTAACATTCAACTCCGAAATTATGACAATCTTGTCATGAATCCAGAAATTTTACTATTGATTGAGGGCCTCACAATGGGTGTTATACCAAATCAAAAAATTGATCTTCATTGATGTAATAGATTATGCAAATTGAACGAAACTCTAAAAAAAATTCAAAGATATTAATATCCTCTATAAGGGTAAAATATAACTCCTATATGTTAAGTGACATACTTTATATGTATAAAATTTAAAACTAAACAGTTGATATACTGACATAAAAATCAATTGAAACAAACCTTACCATCAATCAAAAGAATCGATGATACACTCTCCAAAGAAACGAATGAATGGGTGAAGGCTGGCGTTTTTGGGGACTAGTGTTTGTGGTGTGTGTTGAGCTAGTTATTGCCACAATTTATGCACCATTTTTGTATTAATTTTGTTTTAATAATTTACGGTCAAAAGACTCTTTAATTCAAAAAGGTGTCAAAGCACACCACAAAGAGCAGCGGCTCATCTTCTTTTTAATTTTGTATTGAAATTGACTGTGCACCCTAAATCACTCCCACTACACAATCAAGTTTGGCTTGGGTACGAACCCCATGAACACCTATCCATCCACTTCCTTTGCTAATCTCTGTCATCTCGAAAGCTTCTTTTAACCACAGTAATATAACCCCACCTGATCTGCCATCAGCAACAATATCAGAGAATTGAACATCTTGCAATCCCATACTTGTCTCACTCCCCACTTAGTGAATCTCTGATGTTTGGTTTCTACTAGCCCCAAAATATCAATTCTTTCTTGTCTTACTAGAGATTTGATGTACTTCTTCTTCTCCTTAGCACCAATACCTCTAACATTCCACGCTCCAATTCTCATTTTCAAAACGATTCACTTGCAGTGGAATGAGTAATAACTAACATAATCGGTTATCGCTTTCGCGATTTATAAATTTTGTGAACCTAAATTGTATTATGTGGTTAATCGACTTTTGTTCAATTGTAAGTGATATTTAGAAACCGGAACTAATTGATACCATTGGCTAACCGTAACGGTTAATCGCTTTTTGGAAATTTACGGTTCACAATCAGTTCTCAGAAATTTAAAGTAACAACTACAAAAAAAATTTCAACATTTTACTTTTCATATTTAATTTTGCTATAAAATTAATTAAAATCGTTATCGCTTCGGTCAACTTAAACTGCAATTTTCAAAATTTCAAACGACTAATCACTTTTATTGGTTTAAATTTTGCGGTTTAACAATTGGTTTATATTTTTACTGACACAACACAAAAGACGTTACATAATAGTACCAACTGCTATATGGCCAGGACAATAATCTTGATTATTTAACCGGTCCACACGCCATTTTTGTTGTTTAATTCATTCATAATAATGTCGTGCAATTGAGATTTTATTTGACAAATCTAAATACATAACCAATTAAATTTTCTCACATAAAGTCGAAATTTTAAAGGAGTTAGAACCTCTTATGAATTGTTAGGTTGATTCAATTTGTGTCTACGGGCATGGATGGATCATCGAAGCTCTTGATAGGGAACTACACCATATCAAACATTTGTACAAATGGACTCACAAGTTGTACTTGAATAAGAATCACATGAAATTTATTACCAATAAATCTTACTATTTTTCGATCAACAAGTATATATTGTATATTTGTATTGGACTAAATCTAGCTTGAGTAGACCTAATTGTACAGGTTGTATCAAATACAATAAGCACATGTTGATTAAATTAAAATAAAACTGTACTACTAATCATATATGCATTCAACAACATGAAATTGTAAATTACAAAGTCAAAAGTACGCCTAAATCATACGATCGCTTGTATTTAACGTAACTGTCGGTCATGATTTATGTTTTAATAGGCTTTGTTAGCTTTAATTTGGCTTTTTTTTTTTGGTTAGTTTATGGATAGAATATAGCAAAATGATAAACATCTTGATGCAAGTTATAGTTAATAATCATCTTGTATTTTACCTAAATCACTCATAAAGTTAAATGTAAGTATATTTAGATTAGGGTTTTTGGCTCAAAATAATCCAAAGTCGGGGGTTATTGGCTGAAAATAATCCAAACTCACTTTTTGGCTGAAAATAATTCAAACTTGTAACATATTTACTCGAACTAAACCGAAATTTATTTCCAGCGTCAGAATGCTGACTGGGCAGCCTGAGCACGTGTTTCTTTAATTGATTTTGGTTTTGAATTTTTTTTTACTCGAACTTAAACTTATAATGACATGACAATAGATTAAAAATAAAACCACTGAAACATAATAAAAGTTGAGTCCGAGTGTTTTTATTTTTAATCCATTGCCATGTCATTATAAGTTTAAGTGAGTTGGAATCTAAATGAGGTTTAAAAAAAATTCAAAACCAAAATCAATTAAACAAACACGTGCTCAGGCTACCCAGTCAGCATTCCGACACCGGAAATAGATTTCGGTTTAGTCCGAGTAAATAGATTACAAGTTTGGATTATTTTTAGCCAAAAAGTGAGTTTGGATTATTTTCAGCCAATGACTTCCGACCTCGAATTATTTTGAGCCAAAAACCCTTTAGATTATTATAAAGATATGTTTTTCCAACCGTTTTAAATTGGTTGAAAAAAGGTGGTCGGTAATACACATATTTTTAGTAGTGTGTGTTTCCAAGATAATCGGAATGTCATGTGACGAAAATTATAGTGTGGTTTAAATGCCTTAGGTAATAGCTTCCGTGCGGGCTTCAAATCTTGATATTTCAAAATGTATAACTCGAGTTTTGGTGATTTTAAGTTGGGTGTTCTGTATATATATGATTTTGAGACATTAGAAACTTGGGTATTTTAAGGTATCAAGGAGGTCTTAAGAGCTTAAGTGATCCATGAAAGTTTTAGTACACTCCACAAGCTTTTCAAAATGGGGTCGTACGAATTCATTGGAGGTCAGAATAAAAAATCATGGACCGTCAGAGTCAGCCCAGTGACCATGATTAAAACAAAACCGTTAGTGTCATTGTCATGTTCAAGCCATTTTTTGTGAATGTTTCAAGGTTTTTCTGAGGTTATATACAAAATAAGAGTTGTTGTTTACCATTCAAGCTTCCATAGACAGATTTTATGCGTTTATATGACACGTAAATTTTAAATTATAAAATTTTAAAGTTGCTTCTTGAAATCTACTTAATTAATTACCTCCTAGCCCTCATATTGTGATATGCTGGATAATTTGTACTTTTGTAGTAGAGCTGGTCCAATAAAAAGGTTATGTTTAACTCCATACAAGCCAAAAAAAAATCTAATTTTATTATAATATCTCACTGTTTTTGTTGTGATTCTGGTGAATGAAATCATCTACTATTCTTCTTGTTGCCCTTGCCAGTTCAGAAAAGGCAAATTAAGAAAAGACTTGGTGAGGGAATTGAGAAAAACTTGAAGGGAGAAAAACATTACAAATATGGTCGTTTGTTACACTAATCTAAAATAGGCAAATTGGATTCTAATAGTTTCAATTTTTATAATTAGGTGATAATAATCTCAGCTTTTTATATACAAGCGAATAAAAAATATAATATTGTATTTTTTTTTACTAAATTCATCTCTACATTTTCACTTTAGGTTTTCAAAATTTTCAGGTTTTTCTAATTTTTTCCTTCTGCCCCAAAAAGGTTATAAAATCTAGTTAATACAAGATTTTTTAGATTTTTTTTTAAAATCTGAATAATTATTATAATTTTTTAAGGAATAAAAGGGGATAAATCATAAAAATTTTAAAAATAGAAAAAAAGGCACAAAATTTATAAATTTACTAAAAATCGTGGGAAAGTGTTGTACTGAGTTCAAAACAAACTCAACATTTAGGGTATATACTCAGTG
This sequence comes from Portulaca oleracea, assembly GCA_029582165.1. NCBI lineage: Eukaryota > Viridiplantae > Streptophyta > Magnoliopsida > Caryophyllales > Portulacaceae > Portulaca > Portulaca oleracea. Next base: position 6,149,699 of record CM055884.1, read on the forward strand.
ATGGTCCATAAACATATAATTTTATTTTTTTGAAAGGGATTATTATTTTACAATTATTAAAATTGGGATTATTGAAATACAACTTTCCTATAAAATATCGTGATGTGCAGTTGTTGCGACCAGTTGTGTTTATTAAATATGCATTGCTTCGGTAGTTAAGCATACGTAAACTATTGCGTGTATGTTTATCTAACGTCAAGGAGCAATGTGGTCGCTCGTTTACTAGACTTAAGACCCTAGCAGTGGCGGATTTGAGTCTTTTGATTAGAGGTGCCTACTACACTATTATATTTATCGATTTACATAAAATTCATAATTTTTATCCCAAATTATACTGATTTTTTTCTCCTTTCTTTTTTTACCGATGACCGTGGTTATATTGGGATCCACCAGTGCCCTAGAGGATGCAGAAATGGCTCATTGTTGCTTATGGACTCATTCAGTGCTGCTACAAGGTTAGTGCAATGAAGCAGCGCTTCTGTTGTTCTTTAGTATTTATGTATTATTATTTCTGTATGCAGTTGTTGTTGTGTTATTTTTCTGAGAAAGGTTTTGTGTTTTTTTTTAACCTCGTTTGTGTTTTTTGTTTTTTTTTTTTGCTATGAAATACTCTTTCCGTTCTTTTTTATCTGTCATTTACGGTATTCAGTGTCAATCTTTAATCAATAATTTCTAATATAAATTTTTTATAAAAAAAATACAATATTATACTTTTTTAATAGTATATTTCATTATGAATCTAATGACATCAATTTTGCATGATGAATTGTTATAAAAATTAATATATTAACGGTCAAAGTTTTTAACACAATTTCGTAGGCAATAGATAAATAAAAATGGAGGTAGTAATAGGCAGTGAATTATTTTTAAATTTTGGTTTAATTGAAATCAATCTCTCTGAATTGTAAAATTTAACAATAAGATTAGTATAACTTCCAACTTCTGAATAGTTCGCATAGATGGGATGTTGAAATATTGGTTTTGGTTTTGATTACTTGAGTTATATATAGAATACAAATTCTAGTATAAGATCTTTTCACGTAAATTTATTTTGAAATGGACTCCTCATAGCAGGGGCGGACACATAGGTAATGTAGGGGTGTCCATGGACACCCCTGGCCAAAAAAAAAATTGTGATTCTTTAATGTTATTTGGAAGAAATTTTTTTAATTGGAGCAAGTGGACACCGTAAAAAAAGTCCCAAAAAATATAATAGGGGTGTCCAATTTAGTAGCAACCCAAAAACCCTAAAATGGTACTCCTTCTGTTCCAAATAAATCGTCCAAGTTTGATTAGATAGGTCAAAATCTTAAATTTTGACCGTTAATTTATCAAATTGTATGTTGAGTTATTATAAAAGACTACCATAGTACCACTATTATATTTGTCATGAAAAATATTTTTATACCTAAATATTGGTTTTGCTAAGATAAAATGTGAAAAATTAGCGGTCAAAATGTTGCATCGAAGACCGTTAGTAAGCTGAACAAATTAATTAGGACGGAGGGGTACCAATTTTTTTTAATAAGCAATAAGTGTAAGTTAATGAATTGGGTAATTGGGTATCAGTATAAGTATAAGATATAAATATCTAGTTAATGTGAAATTTCAATTTATTTGGTGTGCATATTTATATGATGATGTGAAAATTTTTATTAAGTTTGTGAATATGTCATTTAATATTTACTTTTATTTTTATTATTTGTATTTAAATTTTATTATTTTCTTTTGAGGGATCAGTAAGTTAATGAATTGGGTAATCGGATATCAGTAAGTCAATGAATTGGGTAATTGGGTATCAGTAACAACAAATATATTAGACACCCCTAAATTTAATGTCGAGATCCGCTACTGCCTCATAGGATGACCTTTTAATATTTTACTTTATGACTAATTAGTGATATTAAAATGAACTTTTAATACAAGTATGATTAGAATTAGCTCAAATAAATTATTAATCACTTCTATATTCATAAATAAGCACTAAAAGACTACTATATGTCTTACTTAAGCAAAGAAGTCTATTATTACATCTGGAAAAAAAAGAAAAAAGGTCTATTATTACATCACTGGTCCTTAAATTCTTGACGACAACAAGAAGATCATCTTTCAAGAGCGCGCCACACTGTTTAATGGCTGACGAAGATAAAAATTCCCCGATGCATGTTATACGAAGGTCAGGCTATGTTCTTTTGTGCGGTAGGTTGTGGTGGTACCACATCCCACCACACTCTTTAATTTCTACCACACTTCACTATACCATACCACAATCATTTTCATTATCAATAATTTCTTCACTTTTCTATCTCATCACTTTTCTCCTCTACTTTTCACATATTTCTCTTTCGAGTAATTACATTTACCCTACCTGACATTTGTGGTAATAATTTTTGTACACTCGACATTTGTAAAATAATTTTCACTTTACCTGACATTAAGTGAGAGTGATTTTTAGTAACAAAATCCGGTTACTTCTCATTGGAAATGAGAAAATACAATAGTGCCCCTATATGACTATGTGAATATACCATATTGCCCATAATATTGAGAAGGAAATGACTTAAATGACCCTTTCATAGTTTTATATGGAAAAAGGTGTGTCGAAACTCCAAATAGAAAACACCAACAGTCGGTTCCTCTCACACTCCTCTTCTTCAACACTCCTCTTCTTCAACACTCCTCTGTTAATGTCATATGAATTAATACTAAGGGTAAAAACGTCAATTCATATTTAATTGAAAGTCATATGAATTAATATCAAAGGTAAAAAAGTCGATTCATATTTATCTTTTTAATGTCATGTCGAAAAATCCAACAAAAATCAATTATAAAATATATTAGGAGGTTTAAATTTATGAACACTTAATGTTAGGTAAGGTGAAAATTATTTCACAAATGTTGGGTGTACAAAAATTATTATCACAAATGTCAGATAGGGTAAATGTAATTTATTCTTTCTTTCTCCTCACCTACCCCACCTACCATAATCTTCACCATATATAACTCACCACATTCACCATGTTTTTTCAAATTTCATCGCACTACATTATTATCACACCGCACCAACCATATAAAAAACGGAGCCTAATGATTGCATTGAACTACTAGGCCCATACTTAATAAAAATTTTAGGAAAATATAAACCATGACCACCACCACAATAATAATTAATAATACTACAATAGTACATATATACAATAATTTTTTTTAAATACAAATTACATACAGCTACTTATTCAATTATTCTGAAAAGAATTAGTCCAGTTAGATTTCTATTTGATTCAAATTGCAGTAAACAAACAATACGATATATTAATTTAAACTATAACAAGAAACTTTAAAAAGAAAGTCTTAATCGCAAGCCATATTATATCATGGCAAACGAGTTTTGGACTATTAATGGCTTTGAAATTGGCCTAATCAAAGGTATTTTACTACGACAGAAAACAATTATCAGTTGTCTTTACTTAATAATGTGACAATGTCCATGCCTTGTTTTTTTTGAATCAATAATGTCCTTGACTTTGTTATATGTATGCCTTATCGAATAAGCCGTGTTCTTTTCTGTGATTGGCAAACTGCGGTGCCACAGCCTACCGCAATTTGCTACAACCCACCGCATTTTACCGCAAATCATTATTTTTCTCTCTCCTCACTTTTCTCCTCTACTTTTTACATTCTCTCTCCTCACCTACCCCACATACTAATAACCTACCACAATTCCACCACACCCCAACACACCATTCCACAAAATACCGCATAAAAGAACACGACATAAGTTCTACCAAAGACTCCACATCACATGCATTTTTTTTTTTTTGAAATAGCAAGTAATACAATGATTAGACGGCGGGACTTTAAAGGATTATTCCAATGTTGTTTCACATTAATTTCATGTAGTATTTTTATTTTTATTTTTATTTTTATTATTCATATATCAATAAGTTTTAAAATATCTTTAATTAGCGCTATCAAAGTTTTGTCCAACTGGAAAATCCGATTTTGTCTGATCCGAAAACAAATTGGCTCGGTCCCAACCGAGTTTGATATTGATTGAATCGACCAAATATTCGGACACAACATTTCACTTTTTTCTATTGTCCGAAATCAATTTTGATCCAAAATTAGGTCCATTCAATTGTCCGACCCGACAAAAAATTGGGTCTAAATTTCTGGTCCAAATTTTGACATTGACCAAATTTGATTGACCCATATATACCCAAATCCAAACTTTTTCCCGCGCTATTTTTAATATACTTTTGATAATTTTATATGTAGTTTCTCATTTTAAAAATATATAAGTCATATTTGATTAGTGTAACACCCCAAATATGTTGTTAAAGTGTAACTTAAAAGGATTGAAATGACTACTCATATCACCAAGGTGCACCTTCTTTTATGGTAGTTCATCCGTTGGGAACTCCTTAGTTAAGCGTGCTTGGCTGGGAGTAGTACTAGGATGGGTGACCTCCTGGGAAGTTTTCCCGGACTTTGCACCTCTTTTTCTTGGTTAATAATATTGATTTATTGAGAATATAATGATTCTTGTCTTAGTTATTTATGTTCATCTAATTATTTAATTATTTTCTCAATTTATAGATATTTTTACCTTGAACGGTGAGAATTAGAAATGATGAGTTTAAAATATGAATAAGAGTAGCATGATTTGAAAAAGAAAAGCATAGAAGAGGTGATTTAAATGCAGTGATGCATTGCCCAAGGTATTTAAGGATCAAAGTCAAACTAAAATATGGATGAAGAAGTCACAATGCTTGGGAAGAATAGTGACGCGCCTGCCTACGTGTTTTGATACATCTGTGTCAACATGCTAGAATTTTAGGATGACGCGAGCAGCCACGTAAATTGACACAGATGTGTCACGTGACAACGTTTTATTTTCAATTGAAAGTCGGTTTTCATTATGTAGTTTTTCATTCTGCGTTTTAGAAGAGGTTTTCTGCCTGGCCTCTCTAGAGAGAGTCTAGGGGAGTTTCTAGGTTTAGATTATGTTTTACAAGGATTTATCAACTTCATTTCCAATTTCAATTGCAAGCTAGACTAAGTTTTTTATTCCTTTCTCTTATCTTTCTATGTTCATATGCTTGTTAGATTGATTTTGTTTCTTTTTAATTTCATTAGTAGTTGCTTTGTTGTTAGTTTTGAGTTGTTGAGTTGTGATTGAGTTGCTTGATGGCTAATTGGCTTGGTTTAGGCCTAATATAACCATACTCATGCTTGTAGTTAGAGTTTTTCTCTATACCCAGCAAGTGTTCAATGAAATGTTTGAGAAAGTTTTCATTTATAATTTTTAGGTCATTGATTTATGTTGAGAGGTGAGGCAATTAAATTTGCTAGCATGGGCAGAGAGAATGCTTAGTGATTCGACATGAGAATAATTTAATTCTAACTAAGCCTCGAGTTGTTATTCATTCAGTGTAATTATACTAACTCTGTGAAAATAGGTTGTTAGAATAATTAAACTAGCGTTTGACACTCGAGAGAGCGATTTGGTGTGCTTTAGTGCTACTATCGATCATACTCAATTATTTGTTTAGAATTGATAGGTTAGATCATTCAGATTGATTAGTTGTTGAATATTGATTTCACTGCCTAAGTATCCCTTTTTATTGCTTTTCATAGTTTATTGTTTCCATGATGTCAATTCAGAGAGGGGGCAGGTTAAATACAGGTCGCATGTTTTTCGGGTTTGTATAAATACTAGTTGGGTATATCTCGGTTTCATACGGTTTCAGGGTCATGACCGCAATTTTTCAATTTTTCCTAAGAAAAATAAAATTGTCTTCACTTTAATTAATGTAAATACCAAATATTTCATTAATTTGTTCTCATGGAAATAAATTAAAAATACTTAGACTTAATTTTGAGAAATATCTAGGGCCTATTTGGATTGGAGAGGGGACAAGGAATGGGATAGGAAACCTTAGGATTCTAATTCCTCCCTTTCATGTTTGCTGAGTGATTTTAGGAATGGAATTAGAAACCCTTAGGATTTCCAATCCCTCCCAAATAAGAGGCATTAGAACCCCTCCCAATTTGGGGGGGGGGATTCAAATTGATTCCAGAGGAATTGATTTTTTTATTGAAAAATCTTTAAAAAATACAGTTCATAGTTTCCTCCATTCCCAGTCATCTCCGTCTCATATCTCAACTGTCAATGGACATAGCTTTGTTGTCGAACCTCCCAAATCAGGCGTCGGTCACCGCCGACACCTCCCAACACAACCACTGTCGCCAAAATCGCAAATATAGCTGATACAATTAGCCCAGAAAAACAGAGGAAGAAGAGAAAAAAAACAGAGGATGAAAAACTTTGTGTAATAGCGAAAATAGAGAATACAATCTGTCTCTTTCCAACAAGAATACAAAGGGTATTTATATACAAGGAGAAAACAAGAAAAAGAAAGAAAAGGTAGTTAACACTAACTAACTAACTAACGTTTTTAACTAATACTAGACTGAGGTGGAGTATGTATTTCATCACACCCCCCCCCCCCCCAAGCTGGAATGTGATGAAGAATTCACCATTCCAAGCTTGGATAATAAATCGTTAAACTGGCTGCTGGGTAGAATCTTCGTAAGAACGTCTGCTAATTGATCAGCAGTAGGCATATAGTTTAGATGAATAAGACCATCTAAGACCTTTTCCCTCGGGAAAAGGCAATCAATCTCAATGTGTTTGGTTCGCTCATGGAACACGGGATTCCTGGCAATGTGAAGTGTCGATTGATTGTCGCAATTGAGGGTGACAGGCTGTAATGATTTAACTCCAAGCTCTTCTAGAAGTCTAACAACCCAGGTTACCTCTGCTGCTGCTTGTGTCATTGCTCTATATTCTGTTTCCGAAGAACTTTTGGACATGGTTCCTTGCTTTTTAGACTTCCAACTGATAGGTGATGAACCTAACAAGAGAAGGTAACCTGTAGTAGACCTCCTAGTGACAGGACATGCTGCCCAATCAGAATCAGAGAAGGCCTATAATGTGAGCTGTGGAGTTGCACTAAGGAGAATGCCCTGAGTAGAAGTACCATTGACATAGCTAAGTGTATGAAGAAGGGCTTGGTAATGAGGCTCTCTTGGATTTTGCAAGAACTGACTTAAGTATTGTACAGAAAAACTCAGGTCAGGCCTCGTATGTGTGAGAAAATTGAGCTTCTCAACTAGAGTTCTGTAGACAGTAGCATCTGGAATAGGATTTCCTTCATCTGGTAGCAGCTTGCAATTTAAAGGCAACGGTGTAGCAGCATTTCTCCTGAAATTATGCCCACAATCTTTTAACAATTCTCTAGTGAATTTTCTTTGGGATAGAAGAATCCCTTCTAGAAATTGCTCTACTTCTAGTCCCAGAAAATAATGAAGCTTGCCAAGATCTTTGATTCCAAACTTCTCATTTAAGGCATCCTTGACAGCTTGTATTTCTTTGATGTCAGATCCTGTAATCAGAATATCATCTACGTAAACAGCTATGATAGTAATATTGGAAGAAGATTTATTAAGAAATAAAGAATAATCATTCTTGGATTGATAGTACCCCATTGAAACAAGAGTTTCTTTTAATTTGGTAAACCACTGTCGGCTTGCTTGTTTCAAACCATATAACGATTTCTTTAACCTGCAAACTTTATGATCTGGATTGGGAATTCCTTTGGGGATCTGCATATACACTTCTTCATCAAGATCACCATGAAGAAAAGCGTTATTTACATCCAATTGAAAAAGATCCCACTGTTTTGCCCCTGCCAAAGCCATTATAGTTCGTATAGTTGTCATCTTTACTACAGGTGAAAAAACCTCTTGATAATCCACTCCATAGTGTTGCGTAAAACCTCTCACAACTAGCCGAGCTTTAAGCCTTTCCAGAGAATCATCTGCCTTCAACTTTGTTTTACACACCCATTTAGAGCTAATAGCTCTTTTACCCTTGGGCAAGTCTACAACTTCCCAGGTTTTGTTTTGCTGAATAGCCTGTATTTATTTTTCCATGGCCTGAATCCAACCTGGATGTCTTGCAGCTTCTTCAAATGACTCAGGTTCAAGAAACTCTTCTAAAGCTGACAACAAAGCAGAAGAATTAGAAGGAAAATTTACCATGTTACACCATTTTGTTTTTGAATAAAAATACTTATATTCTTCCAAATGAGAAGGCTTTCTATGACTTTTAACAGATCTTCTTAGGGGAACTTGAGAAACTTGAGTCTGTTCTTTTCCACAAAGATGATTCTCATTAGAATTATTAATATCTATAACAATTTCCTGATCTTGACCATTATTCTGATCTTGACCATCATTTTGAACATATTGCTGAACTGAAGAACTTTGCTGTTGGAGATTAACAATCTGCTGCTACTGCTGAATGTTAACAACCTGCTGCTGTTGATGATTATCATTCTATTGTTGGTGCTGCTATTCATAAACTGGGTAATACAATTCATTTTGAACAGGCAAAGGCAAAGGAAGATCTGAAGGAAAGAAAGATTCATGGAAAACAACATCTCTAGATGTAAAAACTCTTTTGCTTTCAAGATCATAAAGTTTGTATGCCTTTTGTCCATAAGGATATCCAATGAAAACACAAGGAATAGCTCTTGGCATAAATTTTGATCTATCCCTCTTTAAAGTAGAAGCATAACAAAGACTACCAGATATTCTAAGATGAGTATAGGTAGGTTTATTGCCATAGAGTACTTCATAAGGTGTTTTACCGTTAATAACAGATGAAGGAAACCTGTTTATGATATAAACGGCAGTAAGAATACTCTCACCCCAGAATTTTTGAGGTAAATTAGACTGTAACATCAATGCTCGGGCTACTTCTAGAATATGTTTGTGCTTTCTTTCCACAATTCCATTTTGTTGAGCAGAATCTACACAAGATGTCTGATGAATAATGCCCTTTTCTTGGTAAAACCGATCTGCATTACTATCTTTAAACTCCATGCCATTGTCTAACCTAACGATCATAACTGAAACATCAAACTGAGTTTGTACATAAGTAACAAAAGATTGCAATAAAGGAAAAGCATTACTCTTGCAAGATAAGAGATGAACCCAAGTGGCTCTAGAAAAATCATCCACGATAGTCAAAAAATATTTGTAACCATTAAAAGAATGAAGTACTCTATGGCATGAGAACATGTGGGAACAGATACCATTGAATCTTGTTCATCCCACAATCGTTTTATATGAGTAAAATATGATGCAATATCACGATTACCTTGTGATATGGAGTACAAATCCCTTTTAACTTGAAAAAGCTTCGTGTCATCTGATTTACCGAAGCGTTGCTCAAGGTCTATCCATATTTGCCTTGAAGAACTGGAATACAGAATGATGTCTGAAATGTTAGGTTGTACTGCATTCAACAACCAAGAGATTACCATCTTGTCGCACCTATTCCATAAGGACAACAAAGGAGATTCGGCTCCAGGCTTGACACACTTTCCCGTGACGAAATCAAGCTTGTTCTTGGTTATGAGGGCGATTTCCATCGATTTCTTCCAAGATCCATAGTTTTTGCCGCTTAGAAGATTGCTGACTAGCACACTATTCGGATTATCAAAGGGATGTAAGAAAAGAACATGGGTAGGACCTATGTCCGGAATGGGTATTGCGTTTGGGATTGGAATTTCCATCAGAATGCTTTGAAGAAAAAAAAAACATAAATTAATCAAAGTATGATTGACCTAAGCTCTGATACCATGATACAATTAGCCCAGAAAAACAGAGGAAGAAGAGAGAAAAATAGAGGATGAAAAACTTTGTGTAATAACGGAAATAGAGAATACAATCTGTCTCTTTCCAACAAGAATACAAAGGGTATTTATATACAAGGAGAAAACAAGAAAAAGAAAGAAAAGGTAGTTAACACTAACTAACTAACTAACGTTTTTAACTAATACTAGGCTGAGGTGGAGTATGTATTTCATCAATAGCCACCCCCAATGCCCAAAAATATATCGATTGGAAATTGCAAATCAGAAAGATTAGGTTTGGAAAATTAGAGATTGAGCCAAAAATCATCCATTAACACCAAGTTAAACATGGTGGCTATGGAGCACAAACGATTTTAGCAAAAAGAAAAAAGAAAGGAGAAATGGTGGTGGGTAAAGAAATACATAATGATGGAAACTAGGAGTGAGGTAGAGAAGAATGAGGGCCGCCAACTTTGAGTTCAAAACACGTGTTTACTCTTCAATACTCACTATAAAAATATCAAAACACCTTCAATCAACCCATCGACACTTGTCAAACACACCATCGTCAATTCAACTCAATTCCAACCTCAACAAACATTTTATTTCACTCAAATTTTTCTTTTTTTATTCTTTTTTCTCCTTTTTTCATACATAATGAAGAAACATAAGACTAAAATGTAAATAAACTTGGGTTGTCTCCCAAGAAGCGCTAATTTAAGATCCTCATCTTGATCTAAGAAATTTGGGCATTGTCAAGGCTCGCAAGAGTCGATCATATACCCAAGCATGCATCTAATCACAGTAAAATATGTAGGCATGTATCATAGTCTAGATTTCAACATTCTACCATGTTTTTCTAATGAAGAAGTGAGATTTTGACAATTATTTGTTTGTTTGTCTCAAGGCTAAGGTTGGTCGTCAAAAGGAGTTCAAGGATGCCTTGAGGACACTCCATGGTAAAAATGCTGATATCTCCACTGAAGCTGCAGAGATTGAGGTTTGCATCCTTTTTTTTAGCTATAAAGCATCATTATAACTTTACCTTCTAATTCTCTTATACCCTTTTGTTTCTCAATACATGAAAGTTCACTTCTTACAAGATTACATAACAGCTCTTGACCCTCTTTCCAAAGGAAGCCTGACGGATCTGTTTCAGAGTAAATACATTCAAGCTGTCATTGTAAGCAACTCAGTTATATTCCCCATCATAAACCCATAATTCCGACTCTTTTCCTCTACTAATTTCCCATGCCTTGAATGTTCAATTTAGCTGTCTTTATGATCAAGGATTAAAATATAGAAATCCTAGCTTATTAAATCATTGTAAAGCTTTGTTATTAAAATGTAGGAATTCTCAGCCAAAGAAGAAGTATCTTTTGTCCAACTATTACCTTATTGTGTCTAATCCAGGATCAATAGAATCTCTTCAGAAACTTAAAAGATTGTAAGTATACATCGTGTGTTATGTTTCTTTTCCAACATATTCATCATCTTTAATGGAATTCAATGAAAATGTTTTCATACAAGAAATGAAAGCTACAACAAATAATTTTAGGGAGGCATTGGTCGAGGAAGTTGACTAGAGTAAATGCACCCATGTAACTGCTTTATCCTTCCCACTGGTTATTAATGATAAAGGATGCTGAATTGCCATGCAATGATGTACATACTAAGCTTCTCATAGTAGTTGTCATATCACAATTGCTTGTTATGTACGTGATATGCTCATCACCGTACATATTTGATGTTACATAATCACATATTCAATTTAGCTATCTTTATCATCTTCTATTCAATTAGTGTTTTTAATGTGAAATTTCACATTTGTTAAATTGATGAATATTGATATGATTTGAAATAGATTAGATGGCTAAAATATTGTAAGAAGCCTTAGTGCTTTGGGCAACAAAAATATTTGTTGCCTTTGAGAGAGACAGGTATGTGCTACTAGATTAATTTGAAGTTCAAATACACTTTGACAAAAAAAAAAATTCGTTGCCCAAATTCACTAAAGGCTACAAAACCGTTTTGTTGCCCACAAAGTTACCTTGTGCTACAAATCTCACAAATTTGTTGCCCCAATCTTGGGCTTTGCAATTATTGCAACAAATTTGTGACAAAAATTTTTTGTTGCCCAAAGTTAAAGGGTAAGAAAAAATGGTCCCGGGAAACAAATTTTTTTGTTGTCTAAGAAGATTTTTCCTGTTGTGATGGCTGACAGAGTTGTCTACCAAACCTTACTTCGGGTGAAAAGCTTCAATTGAGAAGCTTTGAAAACCAGAAAAAAAAAAATGAAGAAGAAGATTCAAAAAATGTATTAGGAGGGAGAAGAAAAGAGTACAAAGTCTAAGAAATAAAAGAACAAGGGCCGGGGATATATAGTAAAAGGCCCCAAACAAACGGCCCAAGAAAGAAAAGAAAAATAAAGAAAAGAAAACACAACCCTATTAACTACTAACTGTTATCTATATTTCTAACACCCCCCCCCCCCTCAAATTGGAGGGTGATAAACAACCCAATTTGCCAAGATTTTGGTGATGCTTGGTTCCAGGGAGTGCCTTTGTCATAATATCAGCTAACTGGGAGCTTGTAGGAACATGTTTGAGTGTGATTAAGCCCTCTGCTAGCTTTTCTCTGACAAAGTGACAGTCGATCTCAATATGCTTAGTTCTCTCATGGTACACTGGGTTGTGAGCGATGTATATGGCAGCCTGGCTGTCGCATTTAACAGGGATTAGTGTGATGGAATCAACCTCAAATTCTGACAACAGCCTGCTTAGCCACGCAAGTTCAGCAACAAGGCGTCTTAAACTTCTATACTCAGCTTCTGCTGAGGACAATGAAACCACCTGTTGTTTCTTTGATTTCCATGAAATCAAAGTATAACCAAAGAAGATAACATAGCCACTGATGGACCTTCTGCTATGTTTGCACGCGCCCCAGTCTGAATCACTGATTCCCTGAAGAGTAAAATCACTATCCTTGTGTATTACAATCCCCAGATCTGGATTACCTTTCAAATATTTTAGCACATGGACAACAGCTTTCCAATGTATGTCTGTAGGAGCTTTTAGATACTGGCTTAGATGTTGAACAGAGAAGGCTATGTCTGGTCTTGTATTGACCAGAAAGTTCAGCTTACCTATGAGCTGTCTGTATTGAAATGGATCAGGCAAGGTGGTGCCTGTCTCAGGTGAGAGTCTGCTATTTATGTCCATTCGGGAGACTGAAACTTTCATGTCCTCAGTACCAAACTCATGAAGAAGCTCTCTTGTAAATTTCTTTTGTGTCAAGACCAAGCCATCTGGGGTTTCCACAATTTCCATCCCAAAGAAAAAAATTTGCAACTCCTAGATCTTTGATTTTGAAGGCTTTATTCAGATGCAACTTCAGAGCTTCTATTTCCTCTATATCATTACTAGTAATAAGTAAATCATCCACATAAACAGCCAAGTATACTGATCTTCCCTTTGATCTTCTATAAAATAATGAGTAATCATTTTCTGAATGCTTGTATCCCCTTCTATAAAGAACCTCAGTGAGTTTTGCATACCACTGTCTTGAAGCTTGCTTTAAACCGTATAAGGATTTCTTGAGTTTGCAAACCACATTCGAGTCTGTGCTTTGCACATCATCAGGCACTTTCATGTAAATTTCTTCATGGAGGTCTCCATGAAGAAAGGCATTGTTGATGTCTAATTGAAAGAGGGACCAACCTCTTTTTACTGCTACAGACATCATAGTCCTAATGGTTGTCATTCTCACAACAGGTGAGAATGTCTCATTATAATCGATTCCTGCTATTTGTGTGAATCCTCTCACATCAAGTCTAGGTTTCAATCTCTCAATACTTCCATCTTATTTATGTTTCACCTTATAAACCCATTTGCTGCCTATTGCATTTCTCCCCTTTGGAAGAGTAACCATCTCCCAAGTATTGTTGTCCTCTAAGGCCTTTAATTCTAGCTTCATAGCTTTCAACCATCCTGGATGTTTGCTTGCTTCTATGTAAGAGTTTGGCTCATGTGTATCCAAGTATGTATTAAAATCTGCATTGCTGTTAGTTGCACCACAGAAAGAAACAGTTCTGGGAATATAATGTAGATTAGTAATACTAGACAAGCATGTTTCATAATCATTCAAATAGGTTGGTGTCTTGTGAACACTTTCAGACCTTCTGAGAGGTTGGGAGGCAGTATCAGTAGCTGGAGTTGGTTCCTCAACTACTTCTTGTTGGGAATCATCACTCATATTCTGTTCAGCAGTAATGTCATTCACAGTTTGCTCAGCAGTAGTGTCAAAACTGTTAAGTATGTTATGATCTGTGACAGGTTTTGGCTCAGATGAGTTTTGATTTTTAAAAGGAAAAACTGACTCATGGAAAATTACATCCCTGGAGACAACAAACTTATTGGTTTCCAAGGAATACAATTTATAAGCTTTTCTGCCTTGAGGGTAACCAACAAATACACACTTTTCTGCCCTTTTCTGGAATTTATCTCTCCCTTGTTTGAGGGTATTGGCAAAACACTGACAACCAAAGACTCTCAAATGGTCATAGGGAGGTCCTTTCCCAAACAGCTTCTCAAAAGGAGATTTATTTTCCAATAAAGGGGTAGGCATTCTATTTATAAGGTAAGTTGCTGTTAATACACTTTCACCCCAAAATTTCAAAGGTAAATTGGATTGAAACATAAGAGCTCTAGCTACTTCTAGTAAGTGCCTATGTTTTCTCTCAACGACCCCATTTTGTTGAGGTCTTTGTGTGTAACTTGTCTCATGAAGGATTCCTTTATTAGCAAAATAGTCAATAGCTTGATTACTCTTGCCTATCTCAAGTGCATTATCTGACCTAATTCTTTTCACATTGCCATCAAATTGATTTTCAACCATAGCTACAAAAGACTGTAAGAGGGTAAAATCCTCATGCTTTGTAACCATAAGATAGGTCCAAGTACATCTTGTGAAGTCATCTACGAAGGTGAGAAAATACTTGTGCCCATAGTGGCTTGCAGTGTGAAAAGGCCCCCAAGTGTCAACATGTATCAACTCAAAAGATTTATTGGTAGATATATTGCTAATCTGAAAAGGTAAGCATTTCTGTTTTGCTCTATGACAAACATCACATTCATCATTATGGGAATTCTGATTGGGATCTAAAGTATGTACAGGCAACAATTTCATTCTAAAATTTGACATATGCCCTAAACGTTCATGCCATAAATTGCTCTTAGCACTAGTAGCAACATCATTATATCTCATTGTTTCATTAAAAGAGTCTTGAAGAAATCTTCTGTCCAAGAAATACAGACCTTCTGCTGCTTTACCAAGGGTCACTGGCCTCTTCAAGGAAGGGGGCCTGCATCACACAATCATTTTCACCAAAGATAACAGAACATTGCAACTGCTTACACAATCCTTTGATTGATGCTAGATTGAACTTAAAGTGGGGAACATATAGAACATCAGTCAAGACAATATCATTTACAAGGGTTACTTTCCCTGATTGCTTAACAATGACCAAATTTCCATCAGGCAGTGTCACATGTACAGGTTGGATTAAGTCTTTCATGGAATGCATAGCATGTTTATTCCCACACATATGATCAGTGGCACCAGAATCCAATATCCAATCTTTTTCAGTTATGTTGCAAAAACAAGCAACAACATTCAACATAGGTTTTGAAGAAAAAGGTTGGATATTACCTGATGATGACTCAGTTTCTGTACTGTGATTAGAAGGTGCTGGCTCATTGTTTAGACTCTTCAGCAATCGATGTAGAAGATGTTTTGCCTGATCTTTGTTGAAAGAAAAAGGTGAAGTAGACTCGTTTTCCCCTAACGTAATTTTACTTGTGTCTTGCTAGACAGAGTTGGCTTGTCTTCTAGTGTTTTCTTGGTTAGGTGGCTTGTTCTGGGATTTGTTTTGGTTCTTGGGAGGATACCCATAAATCTTGTAGCATTTATCGATTGTATGACCGGGTCTTTTACAGTGGTCACAGAACAAATTTGACCTTCTGCCATCTTGATTCTTTTCAACACTGGTTTGATTTCTTTGTGGGTTCTTGTTGGCGTAGAAACTAGCTGAATCACTTGAGGTACCAACATGATCTCTGACTTGTCTCTGCCTCTCTTCTTGAGATAAAATAGCATATACCTGACTCATGGAAGGTAGAGGACTCATCATCAAAATATTTCCCCTTATATGTGTGTAGCTGTCATTCAACCCCATCAGAAATTGCAAAAGTTTTTGTTCTTCAAAATGAATTTCAAATTGCCTGTTGATTTGTGGCTTGCAGGAACACTTTCCGCATTGGCAAGAAGGAAAGTTGGTGACTGCTCCCATTTCTTCCCACAGCTTCTTTGCAGTTGTATAATATGTTGAGATGTCCTTGGAATCTTGGGACAATCTTGACACCTTTTGCTAAATTGAATACAGTTTTGCTTTATTTGTTTGTCCGAATCTCTCTATCAATTCCTTCCATAAGTCTTGAGCAACTGTAGAGTACAAAACGCTGTTGCGGATGTTCTTTTGCAGAGAATTTAGGATCCACGAGAAGACCATATCATTGCCCCTTTTCCAGTAAGGGAGGCGAGGGTCACCATCGCCCGGTTTTGACAGACTTCCATCAACGAATGCAACCTTGTTCTTCGCAGAAAGGGCAACCGTCACAGACCTTTTCCAGGTGTCGAAATCTTCACCCGAGAAAGGCTCAGCGACCAAAGACATCCCCGGTTGGTCGGAGGGATGTATGAAAAGAGGATCGCAAGGGTCCGGAACGAAAGACTTTAGGGTTTCTCCCATGGCGAGAAGGGGAAGAAGCGGATCTTACCCTGGGGGGCTCTGATACCATGAAAAGCTTCAATTGAGAAGCTTTGAAAACCAGAAAAAAATGAAGAAGAAGATTCAAAAAATGTATTAGGAGGGAGAAGAAAAGAGTACAAAGTCTACGAAATAAAAGAACAAGGGTCGGGGATATATAGTAAAAGGCCCCAAACAAACGGCCCAAGAAAGAAAAGAAAAATAAAGAAAAGAAAACACAACCCTATTAACTACTAACTGTTATCTATATTTCTAACATCGGGTAAGGTCCCCAGCACCTCCACTCGACATTTTGAGGAACTTAACTTCAACTGCCTCAACCTTATCTATTTTCCAGAGCACTAGGAAAATTCAAAATAGAAATAGGGTTAAGCAGGGGAGTGTAAGGTGGTGATGATTGTAGTATTAGTGTCTCTTGGACAAAAATATCCACTTTAAGCAAGGAAGATGGTGCTATTAGAAGTTTCAAAGGTAGGTTTGTTGTGAGAGGTTATAGTTCAGGGACTGAGCATTATGTAGATCGAAGACTCACAGTTCCCCTCGACTTTTTGCATATATTATTTTTTGTTTTTATGATATTAAAAGTTGGGTATTTTATAGGCCCCATTCTTTTATACGGTGCGGTTGGTTACGGTGTGGTGTGGTGGAATTTGAAAAAGTGTAGTGAAGTGTGGTGGGTTGTGGTAAGTTGTGGTGGGAATTGTGGTAGGTGGAATAGATGAGGAGAGATAATGTAAAAAGTAGAGGAGAAAAGTGAGGAGAAAGAAAAGTAAGAAAATATTTTGGTAATTGATAACTGCGTTTCATGACTATGTTTTTGGGGGTTTTCAATAGTGAATTAGGGATAATTTTGTGTGTGAACCTTGATTTTTATTCCAATTTTCCTACTACACTTGGTGTTGTTGTTTTTGATGTGAATTTGTAGGTTTTGAGGTCAAAACACCAATTTTCTCTCAATTTCAGGCAAGAGTGAATATACCACGGACCTCTACATGTCAAACCCAAACCGTGGTACAAATTTGGGATGGAAAGGAGCAAGGAATAGCCGGGCAGGAGCAACCTTGGGCAGCCCGTGGTGGTGGCCACGGTCCGTGGCGGACTTGCCCAGCTCATTTTGGCGAAGGAAAGAAGAAAGAAGCGGGACAGTGGCAACCTCGGGCAGCCCGTGGTGTACGGACTTGTACGGACTTGTTCGCCTCGGTCCGTACAAGTCCGTACAAGTCCGTACACCACGGACCGTGGTGATCACCACGGGCTACCCGAGGTTGCCACTGTCCCGCTTCTTTCTTCTTTCCTTCGCCAAAATGAGCTGGGCAAGTCCGCCACGGACCGTGGCCACCACCACGGGCTGCCCAAGGTTGCTCCTGCCCGGCTATTCCTTGCTCCTTTCCATCCCAAATTTGTACCACGGTTTGGGTTTGACATGTAGAGGTCCGTGGTATATTCACTTTTGTCTGAAGTTGAGAGAAAGTTGGTGTTTTGGCCTCAACCTACAAATTCACATAAAAAACAACAACACCAAGTGTAGTAGGGAAATTGGAATAAAAATCAAGGTTCACACACAAAATTATCTCTAATTCACTATTGAAAACCCCCAAAAACATAGTCATGAAACGCAGTTATCAGTAATGATTTGTAGTACAGTATGGTGAATTGTCATAGAATATTGAGTAATGCGGTGTGGTGCGGTACCGCACTATGCGATACCGCATAAAAGAACAGCCTTAGTTGATTTTTAACATTAAGGCTACTCATGCTTGCTTCATTTTTTTATCTTTGTGCCTTGGGTATTTGACTTGGGGATGATCCAATTGACAAGTAGATCATAAAATACCAAAATATATTATAAAATTCCATTTTATTCACAAAGGACTCAAAAAGGATGAGTTTGGCATTTTAAAAAAAAAAATTGTATCTTTGTGCCTTTTGCTTCTTATTTTTGGGCTTGAGGATGTGTTGCATCATTTATTTTTTGGGTTTTTTTGCTTTTGGGCCTAATGCGGCCTTGTACTCTTAGCCCATGTTGGCCTCAACTATGGGAAAGAAAAAGAAATGAAATGTGAATCTTTTTAATTGGGTTCCATTTGTACATATTAAGGGTATAGTTAGAATTAAGAGAAATTATTTAGATCCCTGACCTTAGCCTTTGGTTTTATTTTTGAGTAGGTTCACAATTTTGGACTTTAGGTTTGGTTTTTCAAGACTGTAAACCATCCTAATTAAGCAGTCTAAGAATCACTATCGAGTGTGGGAATTTTATCGAACACCAATTATTACATAGTACCCTTAAAATATCAAATACCTATGTCTGTGTTAAATATTGTAAAGATATTCATCAATATTTATCTTAAAATTTATTGTTAATTTATCAATAATATTAATTACAAAATTCATCGATAATTTTTAATTTACTAATTTTTTTTTTACTTACCTAGTTTAATTAATATGATGGACCTAAACCTAACAGTCGATTAGGTCAGTGATGAAAGACTTTTCTCTAAAGTCAAACTTTTGGGGACTGTCCCATTAGGGAAAAAAAAAACAAGCTTGGAATCCTCGTCAAGTTATGACTCTTTTGCAACGGCTCCCAAGAACATTCCTTTCTCCTGCAAGACAAACTGATTTCAACATTATTCCCCACTTATCAAATATCATAAGTAAAATTCAATCCCTCCGCTTCACACCAAGCTAGGAAACTTCTTTCTGAATATCCTAAGTTGTCTTGGAATGCCTTTACTATTGTTAAGAAATATGCTATTGGTTTCGAAAGAAGAGGGAGCCAAGTATGATTTACAAATTCGGAATGCTTTACTAACGAGATTATATTAAGTTCTCCACAGTATTACAGTATATGATACTCCCTCCATTCCATATTAATTGTCATAATTTTGACTTTCACGGTCTCCAATGTTGCTCTTTAATTAATAATTTCTTACATAATATATTATTAACAATTGCAATATTATACTTTTATGATAGTATTTTTCGTCACGAATCTAATGGTGGTAATTTTATATAACTCATTGTATATATTAAGAAATTTATGGTCAAAATTTTTGAAATTTGACTGCACAATTTCCAAAAACAACAGTTAATATGGAACGGAGGGAGTATAATTTATGCACTTTATTAAATCTACTCACATGCATCTTCATCAGCAGATTGCTCAGAGAAAAAAAGAATCGAATCCAAATCATCAAACTCATTATCCCGTTCGTTTATATGGTTGGTTACGGTTAGTTGCGATGCGGTGTGGTGTGGTGTGGTGTGGTGAAAATTTAAAAATTTTGGTGGGTTAGGAAAAGTTGTGATGGAATTTGGAAAGTAGTGGTGGATTATGGAATATTGTGATGTACTTAGTAAATAATTGTAAATAGGTTGGTAGATTGTGGTGGGTTATGGTTAAATATGGAAAGTTGTAGTGCGGTGTGGAACCGCAACCAACCAACCGCATACAAGAATGGGGCCTTAAGGTCCTATTCGTTTATGCAGTGGGTTGCAGTGCAGTATCACACCACACCGCATTCTTTAATTTCTAACACACTTCACCACACCATATCATTTCTACTTTTATAATAAATTTTAAAACTTTTAATATTAATGGCCAACACTTTTTAAATCCACCTAATTTTTTATACTTAATTTTTTAACTTAAAAAATGAATTTACTTTTTCCAATTTCAAATTAAAAAACACATACCCTACCTGCCATAACTCCCATCACAACTCACCACATTCCACGTACAACACTTTTTCAATTTTTACCGCACCGCATCATTACCGCAATCCACCCCATATAAAAGAACGAGCCTAGTTATTGCAAATTCTCAACTCCCCCAAATTAATTATCCCAAACCAAACTGACCCTCCTAATCTAGCTTAAAAATGAATTAATGAACCCACTGATAAAGAAACCCACTCACATTACACCATATATAGTTGAACAAAATCACATGGGCAAATCATATTTTATCCCAATTATGACATGATTTGAATGTTAAGCTCAGAGCTTACACATCTAATTAAGCCAATTAACTTTGAATATTAATATCGTCCAAGCAGAAAACATAGGCTAATAAATTATGAAATGGGGCATTTTCCAGGTCATGGTATAAATTGAGCAGGAAAAATTGCTGTTTGGTAAATTAATTAGTTTTAATTGGGGCTTGTGGTCCATTATGGGGTTTTGATAGGGTTTATGGTCTTCTGTTTTCTTAAACAGGGACATTTCAATGGGTACCCCAAACAACAAAAACGGACACTTGGTTGACATTGTAACACCTGAAAATTTCAATTCATTACGTAAACTCAAAATATGTGTCCTAAATGCTATAGACTGTTCACTGAATTATTATGATTGTTCAATGATTGTTCATGTTGATAGTTTTAGTATTTGATAAAAGGGAGAATGGAAGGTGAAAAGTCTTACATTGATAGTGAAAGGGACTTTTTACTAATTTCCCTTTCACTAATTTATAAGGATTAGTACTACTTGAGCTTATAATTAGCTAATAGGCTACTATAGAGCTAATGGTGGTACTAAGGTTCAATGCGGAACACTGAACCGCACACGCCCGCGCGCCTGTCGGTTGGCGGCTTATTAGACGGCACTTAGCACTCAACACGCTTGTGCGCGGCGCTGGAGCCGGAGAGTTATGATGTATTTATTACATTATCATTTTCGTTTTCCTTTTATTTATTTAATTCGTTTAAATAAATAAATGAATTTATTTATATCCAGTATTGGATATTGTAGGGCAGTTATTTTAATTAATTAATTTAATTAATTAATTCTATTAACTGCAAAGCCAAAAAAACTGCCTGCAACTTCCTCTCTATCCAATCTTTCTGTTTTTACGTTAAATTCACAGAGAATACAGGGAAACTGATTGATTTTGCTCATCATAAAGTTTCACAAGGCTTGATTAATCCTGGAGGGATATTTGCTAATCTCTGAGCATTTTAAGTGAAATGAGGGCAAATAATTCCTTAAAGACAGTGAATTTTAATCACGTTTAAACCTTTTCTTCTCTTTTTTGCTCAACAGTTCACTCTTATTATTATCACTATTCACTCTTGTTATTACGATTGTTCACTGTAAATATTATGGAGCATATACTCCAGATACATGTAATATATATTGCCTTAGGCTACGTTCTTTTATACGGTGCGGTGCGGTGAAATTTGGAAAAGTGTGGTGAAGTGTGGTGGGTTGTGGTGAGGTGTGATTAGAGTTGTGGTATGTGGGGTAGGTAAGAAGAGAGAATGTGAAAAGTAGAGGAGAAAAGTGAGGAGAGAGAGAAAAGTAAGAAAATATTTTGGGACGATGATAACCATCTTGACTCAAGATTGTTAAAAACCATCTTGAATTTTCCATATTTCTTATTTTTGTAACTTTTATTAATATTTTCTTTAATAATTATATATATTTATCAATTATAATAGTATAATACTTATTAGATAGGTCAAAAAATATAATAATATTCTAATTTTATCAATCATAGTAGACAATGCACATTTTATGCATAGTTTTATATTTATGAAACAAATATCAATAAATAATTATTTTTAAATTGTTTATAAGTTATAGTAACCCTCAAAGTAATGTAACATATCTTTATAAAGATTTAAATATACTTATATTTAATTTTATTAGTGATTTAGGTGAAATGCAAAATGGTTAACAACCATCTTGCGTCAAGATGTTTATCATTTTCATTTTGGGTAATGATTGTGGTAAAATGTGGTGAAATGTACAAAATATTGAGTAGTGTGGTGTGGTGCGGTAGCGCACTGCAAGTTATCGCATAAAATAATAGGGCCTAAAAAATGATCTTGTTTGATGATGATTATTATTATTATTATTACTTTGTTTGTGCAATCAGTGGCGTAACCCAGATTAGCCTCAGGGTGGCCATGGCCACTGGTAAAAAATAAAAAAAATTACTGATTTGGTATATTTTTGAATAAAAATTACAAATTTTATGTGTATTTGATGAATATAGTAATGTATTGGTCACCTCTAATCAGAAAATCCAGATCCACTGCTATATGCAATAGATTTATTGGAAGATAAGATAATTTTATTCCTTATTTTTTGAAATGTATGGTCTTGGGGTTTTCTTCAAGAAAAAAAATTGTATGGTCAAGAATTTGTGACATTATTATATTACATCTAGGGTAAAGGTAAAATTTCTATCTGGTAAAAGTTTTGATTTTGATTCTTAAAAGTAGAAACCGATCTACTGTAATAGAATCATGAAATAATTTTTTCCCCCATTTCTCCTATATTTTCTTTTGGTTCTTTGTTTTTTTTTTCAACTTTTAAAGGTGGGCCCACAATTTTTGTTATATATTCATTCTCATAAATGTTAATAACAAGTACATAAAATCGGTGAATCATAATAATATATGCTCTCGTGTCGGTAATAATTTGAAAAAAAAATGACAAATATTTTTATTTATTTATTTATAGAAAAAACTAGCCCTATGTCAATTATTGATGTTACCCTGACTCCATGGCCCATAATGTGTGGGAATTTATCTGCTAGTTGTACTGTTTATCTACTTCACACATCAATATGATTGCTAGGAAAACTACAACATCAATTTGAGACTTTAATGGCTTGTAAATTTCATGGGTATCTTGAGGTAAGGTAAATGATGAATTTTGGTAATATTTAGTAACTTTTGGTAATTTTTGGTAACTTTTGGTAAATTTATATGGGTAAATTTGTGTTTTTGAAATAAAAGGGAAAAATAAAAAAAACCTACTTTACATGTGTCATGTGATTTTCGATAATTTTGGTAACTTTCGGTAAATTTTGGTAATTTTCAATAACTTTCGGTAATTATCTGCTTACCTCAATTAACCCATGAAATTTACAGAGCCAACTCTCCCTACTATGCTTATCCCATTCCATATAACTCATTGCATAGTTGTTTCAATTCATTTTTTTCTGCAGACAATAATACAATAAAAATAGGCCATTTTACTCCAATTTGAACTGCAAAATTGAACAATTAAGTGAAAACTAGAAATACGGCGGAATTAATTGAATAATAATATGTTTGCTTCAATATTCGAAATTTTCAAGTTTAGGTAAACAAAGAGCATGCAAATTAGAGGTGTAATCCTGTTCTTTGGATAGGTTACACTAACTTATCCAATCCAATCCAAACTTATCCAAACCTTACACAATTCCTCAAAAAAACATCCTTTTTAAAAACACAATTCTCCAAAAAAAAGCATTATAATTTATCTAATCCAATCCATCCAAACCTGATTTGGTGTATGTGAAGATTATTTTCCAGAAAAATAGGTTTCCTTATAAAATGGTTTTCCAAGAAATTAAATTTTCAAATGCTGTAATATTTTTACTTATTTGGGAAATATATAGATACATACATACCTTTTTTGGGATAAATGAGAGAGGAAAATGAGATATCGAAAGAGGAGCCGGAAGAGAGGGAAAGAATTTGTTGAGAAATGAATTGTTTCAAGTAGAGATATGAGCGAACGCAAAAAAACTTGCACCACGAGAAGTAACATGAATCGAGAATTGAATTTTCTTAAGGTTTGACCTAAGAAAATAATTTACAAAGGGGGTGAAAAATGATTTTTCACTGAAAATGGTTTTTCCCATTTTCTAGCTGTCAAACCCCACCAAACACGCCCTAAAACTATTTGTAAATAATTATACTCCTAGAAATAGATTTCTAATTTACGCCTGAACTTATATACATAATTAGCATAATAGAGACTTGAGGAATTAGCAATAAAGTGGTGGGAGAACTCAGATTATTTTCAATTATTCATACTGTATATGACAAATGTATCATTTGTTTAGGACTCAATTATACCTAGCAGAATAGTGACTATAAAATAATAGCTAAGATTATGGTGAACAGGTTGAGGCCTCTTTTAGACTCCTTGATTAGCCCAACTCAAAGTGCCTTTGTACCAAATAGACATATTCATGATAATGTTCTTTTGGCACATGAAATTATGCATAAGTTCGATGAGTCTAATAATAAGACTTTGTGGATCGCTCTTAAACTCGATATGGAAAAAACTTATGATAGAGTTGAATGGAACTTCCTAACCGATGTTCTCAAATTAATGGGTTTTCCCATCAAGTGGATCAATTGGGTCTATGAATGTATCTCTATAGTCTCTTATTCAGTTTTGGTCAATGATCAGCCGTACGGTTTAATAAAACCCTCTAGAGGGCTTAGACAGGGAGACCCTTTGTCTCCGTATCTATTCCTTTTGTGTATGGAAGTGCTTTCTAGACAACTCCATGACTTTAGCAAGGTTAAAAAGAGATCGGAATTAAAATCTGTAAAGAGGCCTCAACTATACCGAGTTTATTTTTTGCTGATGATAGTCTTTTATTTTGTAAGGGCAAAGAAAGTGCCTGCAAATTGCTCAAAAAAACTCTAGACAATTTTTGTAATTCTTCTGGCCAGCTTATTAATTTTCATAAATCAGTGATGATATTTTCTTCAAAGACAACTAATAGGAAAAAAGAGGTCGCTCAATGAATCTTTAACATTCTTATCAAACAATCTTGGGCAAGTATCTAGGTTGTCCGTCAGTTAGTGGGAAGAAAAAAGTAGAATTGTTCTCGCCAATTATAGAAAATGCAAATAGAAAACTTTCTAATTGGAAAGCAAATACTTTGTCGAAAGCTGGAAGAACAGTCCTCATTCAGACTAATATGGAATCTTTACCTGCACATACTATGCAATGTTTCTTAATGCCAAAACAAACAGCAGAAAAATTAGATAGTATAAACAGAAACTTCTTCTGGAAAAACTCTGGTAAAGGGATGCCAATGTTAGCTTGGGAAAAAATTTGTAAACCAAAAGATCAAGGGGCGCTTGGCCTTAGGAAAACTCATGCTATTAACCTAGCTTTTCAGTGTAAATTGATTTGGAAATTTTTTTCATGATGACAATAGCTTATGGGTAGAACAAATGAGACTTAAATATGCAAAGGACAGATCTCAGTAACCATCCTAAGCCTTCGGACTCTTGGGTTTGGAAGAACTTACATAAAGCTTTAAGTTTTATAAGCTAGGTATTCGATGGAAAATTGGGGATGGTGCCAGGATCAAATTTTGGATTGATAATTGGTGTCATCAAGACCCCTTAATTGACATCTGTAAGTTGAATAGTATTGATATTGATGAGACCCTTCTTGTGAGTGAGTTCATTTTAGATAAAAAGTGGGACATCCCTAAAGTCTTGGATGTCCTTAGTCTTGAAATAGCTAAACTTGTTTTTTCAACCCCTATCCCCTCTTCTGATCAAGAGGATGAGATGTGTTGGGGTCTTACAAGTGATGGTCTTTTTTCCGTTAAGTCAACCACTTGGTTGTGCCATGGTATTAATAAAAAGGACAAATGGAAGGGTAGGTGGATTTCGAAGCTGGATGTCCAACCTAAACTAAAAGCCTTTCTATGGCAAACTTTTTCTGATGGTCTTCCTCTTAGGTATAACTTAGCCCGACGAGGTGTCAACATAGATCCTATTTGTGCCATGTGTTTGGAACACATTGAAACTTATCAACATTTGATCCATCAATGCCACTTTACTGGAAAAGTGTGGAAAATAGTAAGGGAACACAATTGGTTAAACGCCACAATTGATTGGCCACTTGATTCTAGTGGCAAGGATATTCTTTTAAATCTTCACGCTACACTTTCCCTCAATGAGCTCAAACGAGCCACTTACCTTTCTGGAGTATTTGGAAGGAGAGGAATGACTGCACCTACAACAATTCCATCTTCAACAGTGTTAGAGTTATTATTCGGACAAAGAAGAACTACGCGGAGTGGCAAGCTAGAACCTCCTTCAACGCTTCTCCCTGTTCTCTTCAAAGGCGGTGGGCTTCTTCTTCTCGTACCCAAAACACGGTGCATATTTCTTGGGATCGTCCTAATCCCGGGTGGGTTAAACTCAATTGTGATGGCTCAGTAACTCAAAATGGAGCAGCAGCTGGGTTCATCATACGTGACTATCTGGGTCGACTCCTCCGGGCTGGATCCTTCAAACTCCACTTGGAACCTATTTTACTTGCGGAAGCCCTGGCTCTCAAAGTAGGGGTTGAGCATGCTCTTCAAGCAGGTTGCAAGAAGGTCCAGATTGAGAGTGACAACTTGGTTCTTATCCAAGCAATTAAAAGCGTGTTCAAAGTGCCGTGGAAGATTGATATGACTATTAGAGATATTAAGATGTATCTACAAATGTTTGATGATGTTTCGGTTAAACATATTTTTAGGGAAGCCAATATGGCGGCAGACGAGTTAGCAAACAAGGGGCACTCCACTCAAAATCTAGAAGTTTGGAGTCTTAGCCAGTCTTCTGAATTTTCTTTTATTTTGTTTTATGATAATTTAGGAAGGCGCCTTGAGAGAAGGGTCTCCTAAGTTCCTTTGTAATCTTCTTTCACCCGAATTTAAAAAAAAAAAAAACTAAATTGTACGAGCAAATGCACTATCAACTTCCACATTGTTGATTGCAAATTTACAATGGTTATGTATCCTTTGCTACTGAATGCTGGTGAAGAACCAAACAATCATTCCTTTAATCCTTTTTAACATTTTGTGTAAAAAAGATTGATGGTGATTGCACTTATGTCGTTTTTAGTACTTTCTCTTTCACTATATTTATTATTATTATTATTATTATTACCATTACCATTATTATTATTATTATTATTATTATTATTATTATTATTAGTAAATATGGAAACAGATATGAAGGTTGAAGATGCAGTTCATCGCATTTTAGGCTCAATTTACTTTTTAATATTATAAATATTGTTATTATGAAGCATATGAACAAAATTTACTTTTTCAACTTAGATTATAATGGACTAAACTTTCTTAACTTATTTTCCATGAAGCATTAGGTAGGGAATGGTCTTTAAATTTTGGATTAATTGGAACCAATTTCTAAATTGTGAAATTTAGAGTTACGACTGTTACATTCAACCTCTTCAAATCTCACCTTGTGCGGAATTTCAGAGTATTGATTTTGATTTTGGTTTTGGTCTCTACTAAATAACAAAGAGAAAGCAAATGGAGATGGAGAGGAATAGAGAGAGATGTAGAAGAACGGAGAAGTTCGCGTTTTATGGGGGGGGAGGGGAACGGATTGAATCGAAAAGGTCTACTATTATCGTATTTCATTTTATAGGGGTGAATTATAACGATGGTGGAGACAAAAACGAAAATTCTACTAACAAATCTTTCTTGCATTAATCACATTAGCATAATAACATATCATTATATGCATGTGCTTTATTTGGAAAATAAATTTGAAAATTAAGCCAAAACTCAGCTTACAAGTTGGGCTCTTTTGGCCTAATTTTGAAATTTAACAGTTTTGGCCTAATTTTCAAATAAATTATGCTAATGTCAAAATAAATTTGAAAAGTCAAAGCCCGGGCTCGTGCTCAGCTTGATCCATATGTATGGGCTCGAGCTCAGCTTGCAAGTTGGCTCGGTTCGATTTTTATATTCTTTTAAATTTAAAATTTTCTAACTTCGATGCAAAATCAAGTGAATTTCTAGATATTCATAGAAATTAACTACTAACTCCATCCCTAAATGAATATTAATTTGACTAAACTTTGACCGTTGATTACTCATAGATTATAATGAGTTACAATATGAAATTACCACCGTTAGAAAGATATTTCACTGAAAAATCCAATTATGTTAATTTTATATTGTAACTCATTATAATTTATGAGTAATTAACGGTCAAAACTTAGTCAAAATGACACTCATTTAGGGACGGAGGTAGTAGAAAATAATCAAACAGAGTTTGAATATCAACGCATGAGTTTCACGAAACATAACTAGAAAATTAAAGAAAATTATCAAATTTATGCTCTAACATTAAATGTTAAACATCTAATTAAATTAACACATAATTTACCTATATTCATGGAAAAACACATACTTCCTACCTAAAATACTTAAACGGTCCGAGCCCGGCCCAAGCTTTGGTCAAACCGAGGTTGAGCCAAGCCCGAGTAGCTTGCTAGATGACTAGCTTCATTTACAACCCTACTCATAGTCTTGGTGAGGGTGGGGTTATTGTTAGAGTGAGCATAGTACTAGTAAATGCTCTAGAATAACCATGTAACATACATGTTGTAATCGTCAAAGTACATATATAGTGTATCATTCATGTTTCTTTTTCCCGGTTTCAGAACTTTTTAATGTTAAACCTCTTTTGTATTATCCTGTTTTCTTTCTATATTATTCCTGGTTACTGTTTGTGAGTGGATATCTAATATTAATAATTGGTATCAAGCAAGGTTTTTGTTAAGGATACCAAATCCAAACAATTGGTATCTAAGCTTAGGTTAATTGTTGTAAGGATCTGAGTGTTCACGTTAATCAATGGAGGGAGAAAGATGAAAACTGTGTTGACGCCCTTAAAGATGTATGTTGTATGCTAAAAAGTACAAACTGTAGACCCCGTGGAAGAAATAACATGCAACTTTATCAAGTAGGACAACATTTTTGCCCAATGTGGCTCAATGGCAAGGTTATGGAAACCATGGGAAAAGAGGTGTGCACACAATATTTATGTGATGGTTGTCTTAATAGTTAGTACCTTGGAGGAGAGGCTTTAGTTCAAGGGGGAGCGACAACTTCTAGGTGAGCTATGGAAATCTTGGAGAAAATAAAAAAAAAAAGGAGGAGGATGAAGAGGCAATGTTAGTTTCTTCTGGTCAAAGATGGTCGCAGTCCTCGCAATTTTAAGCAAGGCGAAGTCATAGAATTCAGTCATGGTTCTTTTGCGCTTTTCTTTGTGTTGAACATGGACTCAAGTTTATTAATCTTGGAATGGTCCAAATGATTAGAAATATAGCTTAGTATGGCATTATACTAGAGGAGGCCAACACGGATCTTGTTATTAGGTTGGGGGAAGGAAAATTTCTAGAACGATCAACATAGTTCGTGTCTCGTTTCTATATATCAATATGGACAAGTACTTGTGCTAATATCTATATTGGGTGACTAATGGTGACTCTTCATATTCTTTACAACTTTCTCTATTAATTGACATTTACACTCACTTATTTGATAGTTTTTGTGTGTTTGAGTTGTTCGCATTGATGTAATCGAGCATATATTGTCTTGGTGTGGTTGAATCAAGGAGTCATGAATATTGAACATGTCGATCGGGCATCGTGGCGTTAACCTCAGTGGGTGAATTGATGTGGAGTCATGGACATGGTGACAATGCTCTCAATGATGGGATCGAGGTAGAGCCATGATTGTGTGTTGATGAAATGTGACCTTAAAATACTTTTTGGTTTTCTTATCATGGCGGAGATTGTTGGGCTTGTGATGCAAATTAAAGGGAAATGAAATCTCAACCTTTATGTTTGATGGTGAGGAAGGGTAGACAGTATGAAAGGTTTAAAGATGGTCAAGATTGTTTAGAATACGAAGGAAATCGAGTTTGATGTAAAGAGAAGGCACCACGGACAATGTTTGGGTCAATACCGACAGTGTTTATTGGATTTAACACTGGCAGTGTTGACAGAATATAGTATGTAGTTATGCTCTTCGCATTTAAATTGTTACATGTAGTTATTGGTCACTGATTGATAATTGTGTCTTGTTTAGGGTCATTACTTTAGGGTTTAGGTTTGTCCTAAGTGTTAGCTTGCCAATAAAAATATGGATGAAGGATAGGGTTATCATCAAAACAAGAATGATCAAATATCCACGGCAAGATGAGAGTTTCCTTGTAGGTAGATGACCCATTTGACCCCTATCTAAGGGGATTAACCCAACATCGGATGGGTAAAAGGGATGCCAATTTTTTTTTATATATAAGTAAGCAGTCCTACCCATCAGGTCCCTGTTTCAGGGGAATAACCCAACAAACCTACAACGGATGGGGAATAGGGATGTCACTGGCCCAAAGTTGAGTCTCTCTCCTGCCCACAACATTCTCTTAATTTAAATCCTTGTTGGGAGCGGGGAACCCGTGGGGATGGGGACGGGGGCAATTTCCCCGCCCACAGCGAGGACGGGGAACGGGGCGTGGAGCGGGCACAGGATGTATATCCCTCATCCCCAACCTGCCACTTGTCATCCCTAAAGTTCTCCACTCCACGATATCCATATATGATTCATTATTTTAAATAAGATCTTTCTTGTTTTGTTGTGACTACGTGCTATACTTTTTTACATAAAATAATATTTATATTAAAGTAGTTGACACGTAAATTAATTTGTGCCTTGTACTACCTTTTTGTTTCTTTTTCTCTTTGATGTATAAGTTAGCTAGTTAATCATGGGACACATATAAACTTTATAGTAGATGATTTAATAGGGAAGATGAAAAAAGAAGAATGAACTAATGTTGAAAGGTTACTCAACTTCATGCATGCCTTTCCAAATCATAAGAAGTGGAAAGTCCCTGTAGAAGTGTTTGGATAGAATTTTTAGCTGCCTAATAGGGTTAAAAGTGTTTTCAATTTGTTCTAATCAAGTAATCAAATAGGGTAGGGATTCATTACATGCAAAAGAAATTTTATTTCTTCTTGTTGGACCAAATGTAGGTGTAAAGAATTTTGTTCATTAGTTGTGTTACTTTAGCTCATAATCAAATCATTTCATAGAAATTATCGATTAAATTTGTTTTCTTTATTTTTTGTATTTTAAACTTTGTCCAATTAAATAGTAGATTAGAAGAAATACCTTTTTTGGGGTTTTGTTGGTGCATTACAAATATTCAAGATTTGAATCTGGTTTGCAATTGGTAAAAGATGACCCATCAACACTAAAATATCATTAGGCTAACATGGCAAGGTTGTTAAAATTGGGATCCTAACTCAAATCTATGGAGTAGTTAGGATCGGAATTAACTTATGTAGGATCGTAGATCGTGTGTAGATAGTAGAATTGTATCGAGAATTTTTGATCATAAAATCGTAGGACCGTAGATCAGGATCAGGATTTTAATAACTATGCTAGCACGTATGTATTTTGTGTTCCTTTCAACATTTAAATGTTTAATCTAATCATGTTAATGACATAATCTACCAAATAATTGTTAATTAGTCCAACACTCTAGCCAATGAAAATTTACACAATTATCATCGATAATTGTCACTATGAATATTAAATCTACCAAATGATCTCGAGCGGCGCCGCTTTGTCCAGTACTAGACTACCACCATTGGCAAGGTTGGGTCCGTCAACAACACCGACCTCAAGGGCGGTGCCATCAGCTTCGGCACGCCGGGATCCAAGCTTCACACGAGGTATATCAAGTTTGTTAAGCAAATTCCGTACAACATCTCGATCATCAAGATTTGCGCGCCGATCATCGCGCCGACGCCGTCGGCGTTGGATGTTAATGTGACGGCATTGCTCGAGAAGGTTGGATGCAAGACGTTCGCATCATTAATTGCTTCGAGCGGAGTTTTGAAGTTCTACGAGGTGCAGATGGACAAAGGTACATATTACGATCTTCACTCCAAACGATGAGGCGATTAAGGTGAAAGGAGTTCCGAATTTGTCGAAGTTGAGCAATGTGGAGTTAGTTTCGCTGCTCCAATTCCACGCAATCAACACCTACGCCCCCGCCGGAACCCTAAAAACGATGAAGGATCCGCTTCCGACGCTCACCGGCACCGGGAAGTCCTCCCTCAGATCCTCCACCGCCGGCGACTCGATCACTCTCCACAGCGACATAGATTCCTCCAGAGTTGCCAAAGAACAATTTATAAAGAGAATATTATTATAAATATTTTAAGAATAAAATAAGAAATAAAATAAAATAAAATTTTATAGAGAAAACATACAAAATTCAACATTACTATATAAAATACTAATCGTAAAAAAAAAATTAAATTTACAATTACATGATGTACAAACAAAATTTTTATTTTCTAACAAATCTCCAATTGAAACTTGAATACTTTTATATATTAAAAAATAAATGAAACCTAGTGACATTTTTTTATTTTAATTCATGGTGGTGGCATTTTTAACTTTTTGGAAAAGTTGAGTAGCATCTTTGACATTTTTGGAAAGTTGAATGACATTTTTGTTCAAATAATCTTTTAACCGGTTCACAACTTGCTATATTAGGTCTCAGTGACATGTTTTACTATTTTGAAAAGTTGAGTGACAATAATCACAATTTTTAAAAATCAGTGGTATTTTTTAACTAAAATGAAAAGTTGAGTGGTTGTTTTTTGTTTAAGCACTCCTATTTATTTATCCACTTAACTAATTTTTAAATTTTTCTATCCTAAATATGGATCATTTTACACTTTCAATATAAGTTTTATCAATTTTACATCTATATTCTCTATCCCTCAAAATTAATTATGACTAAATTAAGTAATTTTATAACTTTTTTTTCCATGACTTTATCAATTATGTTATGTAACGCCCCAAAACCTTAATCACACAATTACCCATACATTACGGTAATCACATGATCAGCGCAGCGGATAACGGCCTGAGGCGTTACCGCCGTCCCACTAGGGACAAGGCAAAACCAACCAATCAACCAAGCACAACAACCATGGCAACCCAATAACAACAATAGAGCCACAAACATCAATACATCCTCAAACGTAAGGTGGTTTACAATTAGTCACAATTGCTTAACTTGAAAGTATATATTTATACATAGACCCATATGCTTATGATTCCTTATAAATCTCCAAACACTACTATCACTGGCGTTATAATTAACCCTGTACGACGCAAGAGTCTACCTTTCCCTTCAGGGAGTAAACTACTTCTGTACGTCCTTTCCCTTTTCTGTGGAGCTCGGACCACCTAAAACAAAACAGTAAAACATCGCAAAAGTGAGTGGGGGAAACACTCAGTACACAAACCTCCAACATGTAAAACCGTTTCGAAAACGGTTTTTCATGCCGGCCTTTAAAACATTTCGAAAACGGGGAAGGGGCAAAAAGAATCACGCTAAACCAATGAAGTCTTTAAACTTTAAGAATTCTATGCATAGGCTGTGCTTTACTTTGAAAAGAAAAAAAAATATAACATATGATAAGACATGGTATCCCTTACGATCGATGCCGAAGCACCTCACACACGCGCATGCCCAAACCGACCGGGAGTTTGGATTGGGTGATCTAAGCGATCGACATCGCAGTCAAGCTTACTCCAATAGGAGCCTGTAAAATAATGCTAGGATCCACTCTAGCTACTGTAGAACTATGTGTCGGGACCACTTATAAAACAATAAAATCATTAGAATGTATCTATGCAATAAAACTGTACTTGACTGTGAATAAATATAAGAGTTGGACAATTTGCGTACCTTTAAAATAATGTGAACTTGGTGACGATCTGGCTCGGGGAATGGCACGGGGCGGTGTGAAACTTTGAGCTAAGACGATAAAGGTTACAAATTAGTGCAAAGGCTATGAACAAAAAGGGCCGTAACGTCCCATAGAAAGGATTTGAAGTGCACATGTAAAAGAAATTTCAGGTTTTTGAGGTGAGAGTATTTTGGCTATAACCGGGGCTAGGAAACTCGGAATTTAATGAACGAGCACTTTTCGGAAAGGGAAAAAAAAATCTATAAATTTGTCAACTGGGTCAGATGCTAAAAATGATGGGAAGAGCTCGGAAAGGGCTCTGGGCAGAAACAGCGAAAACCGAAATATTTTTCTTTGTGCGGCTTTGGCATTTAAACGGAATCGATAAAATTTATGCACTTGCTCTAAACTCATAGGAGCTTTATGGGCAGAAAAAAAACTTGAAAAAAAAATATGTACTCTTATTCTATTACGAGACCTTTAAAATTGAGAGCGATACGAAATTTATTTCCTTTAGAAACGCGAGATTTCGGTAATAAAATACGATAAAATCAAATAACGTAAAAGATCTCGAGGTCTCTCCAAGCCAAGTCCTATGGTCCTCAATCATAAACCCCATCTTAATAACCATAGCGTTACATTTAGACACTCCAAAAACAACTCACAAGATCACTATAATACTTTTGGTTCAAACTTAAAACAATACTTTATACTCAGAATTTCCAGATTCGCAGCCCTTCTTCCGGGCTCTATAACTCACACTCCCGATGTCGGGTTGACGCATACCATACCATTTCGGAAAGCTTGCAAGGTCTCCTAAAACTCTTATGTTGAACACTTTTTCAAATTCAAACTCCACAAAGACGAAAAATGTGCAAAAAGTCACTGCCTCCAAAATCGTATATAATTGCATGTCTTTACGGTTTTGGCTCTAACTTGAGCTATACAAGTCGGAATCCCGAAATTCAAAAGCCCGGTGTTAGCTGACACCTTAGGCTACCTTTTTACACAAGAATCTGGGCTAAAAACTAATTTTACCATCTCCTATAAAAAGTGAATTTTGGGCAGAATGCACTGGGTTGTTTGAGCTCACATGCATGCTCCATTTTCATTCAAGTTTTGTACTAATTCATTACCCAAATGAAGTCTACTCATAACCCTACCATTTTCCAGAATCCCATCCTCAAAAATTATCATTCAAGCTTGCATAATACACATGCATAATCATCAAGTTACATGCACTTACATTCCATCACAATTTCCATGATTTTCTTTCATATAAAACACCCAATCAAAGTATTATTAACTTAATTACTCTTCCAAAACAGAAATTAAACTCTAAAAACTTCATCAAACACTTCATGCAAATCAATAATACACCTTTTCTCTCATCAACATACACATCTATACCATTAGCATGAATACCCATCAAGAAAACACTTGCATTAACCATAAAACTTAACCATTCAAAACTATACTCTAAAATCCATGTAAATGGAGAATAAAAGAGATGAAAACAACCATTTAATACTTGAAAAAAAACATTAAAACTCAGATTATATAAAAATGGAGATAGGGTGTGAGATGCATACCACTTGAAAGAGGAGATAAAAAAATGAACAAGGAAGTGTGGAAATGGAAGAGGAGCAAGCGGCCGCCGGAATTCTGGCCGGAAAAGTCGCCGGCGACCGGCGAGAAGCAAAGGGGAGGGGGGGCTGGTGCTCGGCGAACAGGAGGGAGAGGGGAGAGCTGAGTGTTGAGTTTGATTTGAACCAAAATAAATGACCCTTGGCCTCCCTCACACCCCTTTTATAAGACTCCCTCCCTTACTAAAAAAAATACTAATAATAATAATAACAATAATAATACTAATAATAATAATAATATGAGGTCCAAAATGATACTCTTTAAAAGCACTAGAAAATAATTCGATCGGTAAAATTACCCGCTTAGCCATTTCCTCCGAGACCTGTTACCGTTAGTTAACTGTAAAACTTAAAAGAATTTAATAATCACATTTTAGCTAATTAAACCAATTTAATTACCCTAATTTCTGTGATTTAGGGTGGGTTGTTACACCCTCCCCCCCTTAAAAGGAGTTTCGTCCTCGAAACTCGTTGTTTATTAAAATTGCTGTGGAAAAATACCTTAAAAGAGGTGGGGGTAGCTTTTCATCATATCCTCTTCAGTCTCCCAGGTGGCTTCCGAGGTTTCTTGGTTTGCCCAAAGGACCTTGACCAGTGGGACTTCTTTGGTACGTAGTTGTTTGACCCTACGATCCAAAATTTGAATCGGCTGCTGTTCAAAGGTAAGGTTTTCTGCTAGAAGAGGAGGTTCTTCCTTTAAGATATGCGTTGGATCCGGTACATACTTTCGGAGCTGGGAGATACGAAAGACGTCATGGATATGTCCTAGGTTGGAAGGTAACTCTAGACGATAAGCCGATGGATTAACTTTCCCCACAATAGAATAAGGTCCGATGTATCGAGTGCTTAGTTTACCCTTAACATTAAATCTCCTAATTCCCTTTGTAGGGGAAACCTTGAGAAATACTCTATCTCCTATCTGGAATTCGAGTGGTTTCCGCCTTTTGTCGGCATAGCTTTTCTGTCTACTCTGAGCAGCCCGAATATGCTGCTGAATCACTTTGACCTTTTCAGCTATCTCTTGAATCAACTCTGGACCTATGACTAGTGCTTCATCTAGCTCATTCCAACATAAAGGTGTTCTACATTTCCTGCCATACAAAGCCTCAAAAGGCGCCATCTGAATAGTGGCTTGATAACTATTATTGTAAGCAAATTCCACGAGTGGAATATACTGATCCCAATTCCCTTGAAAATCCAGTACACATGCGCGAAGCATGTCTTCCACAATCTGGTTTACCCTTTCTGTTTGACCATCGCTCTCTGGATGGTAAGAACTACTGAAGCTAAGCTTAGATCCCAGAGCCCTTTGTATAGCACTCCAGAACCTCGACTGAAACCTTGTATCCCTATCCGATACAATGTCCTTTGGAATCCCATGTAACCGTACTATTTCGCTTATAAGTTATCAAGTTTTAATTATTTTGATCAAAAATTGAAATTTCTATTTTTCTCATCCCTTTTAAGTTATCAAGTTTTAATTATTTTTATATTTTTATTTTTATCTTTGTTAAGATGGATTGAGTAGGTTTTCAAAGTTGATTTAAGCTATTTTAGTGTTTGGAATTACCTCCTAAAGGTTTATGGAAATACTAGCAAACCATGGGGTAAAGTGATGAGGTTTTAAGTTCGTTTAAGTGGTGTTGATGGCTAAGTGGTACCTTGGCTTCCTAACAAGTTTATGGGTTTCCTCGATGTCTAAATAGTCCAAGGACCATTCCTTCTATGTTTTCAAATCACCGATGTGCACAGCCTATGCATAGAATTCTTAAAGTTTAAAGACTTCATT
Organism: Portulaca oleracea; assembly: GCA_029582165.1. Classification (NCBI taxonomy): domain Eukaryota; kingdom Viridiplantae; phylum Streptophyta; class Magnoliopsida; order Caryophyllales; family Portulacaceae; genus Portulaca; species Portulaca oleracea. The sequence goes on from CM055884.1 coordinate 6,187,022, forward strand.
GGTTTAGCGTGATTCTTTTTGCGCCTTCCCCGTTTTCGAAATGTTTTAAAGGCCGGCATGAAAAACCGTTTTCGAAACGGTTTTACATGTTGGAGGTTTGTGTACTGAGTGTTTCCCCCACTCACTTTTGCGATGTTTTACTGTTTTGTTTTAGGTGGTCCGAGCTCCACAGAAAAGGGAAAGGACGTACAGAAGTAGTTTACTCCCTGAAGTGAAAGATAGACTCTTGCGTCGTACAGGGTTAATTATAACGCCAGTGATAGTAGTGTTTGGAGATTTATAAGGAATCATAAGCATATGGGTCTATGTATAAATATATACTTTCAAGTTAAGCAATTGTGACTAATTGTAAACCACCTTACGTTTGAGGATGTATTGATGTTTATGGCTCTATTGTTGTTATTGGGTTGCCATGGTTGTTGTGCTTGGTTGATTGGCTGGTTTTGCCTTGTCCCTAGTGGGACGGCGGTAACGCCTCAGGCCGTTATCCGCTGCGCTAATCATGTGATTACCCTAATGTCTGGGTAATTGTGTGATTAAGGTTTTGGGGCGTTACATGTTAGTTTCTCCTCATCCTTCTAAAGTGAGTTTCTTTTTTTTTTTTTTTGAATCCAGGAATAAAGAGAAGTACAACGAAACTTAGGAGACCCTTCTCGCAAGGCAGCTTCCTAAGTTATCATTGTACAAAATTGAAGAAAGATTTAGTAGGGCAATGGCTCCAAATTGTGAGGGATTCTAGAGAAAGTAACTACAGGTTGCAGTTACAACGGAAGCAAACGAAATGACAAAGATTACAACGAAATTTAGGAACAAAAAATAAGCGATAAAACGAACACCGGATATACGTGGGAAACCAAAGAACTCGGAGAAAAACCCATGGACGGCGACAGTCAGAAATTAATCCACTATGAGAAAAGGGAAGAGTACAACTCGATCACTATCATAGGGTGTGATACAATTAACAATGGAGATTACAATACAATCTCTCAATCTTTCAACTCACAATCTCTCTCGGGATAACAATGGCTAAATATTGGTGAAACTCTGTCTCTCTCAATATTTTCTATATGATCTAATTGATGATTAAAGTGGAGAAAATTGTATCCTATTTATAGGACGGCTAGGAGAATTAGAGTCATATTAAAACTCAAATAACAACAAGTAGTATTTCACTTGAAAAGAACCAAAACACCCATGACGCTGGGAAAAAAAAATCGACGCGTACGTGATAAATATAACACAGGCCCGGCTAGCGCCCAAGTAACGTGGGTGGCGTCTCGGCATGCTGACATGGGTAGCGTCCCAGTGACGCGGGTGATGCCTCGGTCCGCCGGCACGAGTAGCGTGCAAGTGACGCAGGTCTCGCTTCGCTTATGCATTGTTGCCTCCTCCTCTATTTGTGGCATGGGTTGCGGCTCCTAGGGCGCAGCCTGCGTATCTCCTTTCCTTACCAATGTTTGGGCCCTAGGAGGATCCAATGGGCCATAAAATCCAACATAAACATCCACAGTTTGAGTCGAGTGCCCTTTGTTGGCTGACTAGCCAACTGCCATATTAGGTGTTGGGATTTATGGCCCAAAATCTACTTTGAAGGAAACTGGCGCTGCCCTCCTCTTTCAGACGCTACCAGCGACATCAACAGACAGACTTTTATACAAGACGTTGCCAGCGTTTTCACGCGCTGCTAGCGTTTACAGGCGCTGCCACGTTTTCAGGCGCTGCCAGCACCTCTGCCTAGGGTTCTCGTCCGCAACAGTTTCCTTATGTTTAGCTGCTTAGGTTTTGTAATATATAACCTAGTTTCCTTTTCTTATATTCTACTATAAATATAGATTGTTATCAACCTATACACCTACGGCATACGACAAAATACACACACAGAGCAATCTTCACCTCTACCCATCCCTAGGTTGTGAGAGTCCCTTTTAGAGAGTTATTTTGTCTTCAGTATATTCCCGCTGTGCTATTAACCCCTTGAGATCTTTCCGTCGATCTCTCTGTGTTATATAGCCCATTGGGATCTCTCTTGCAATCTCTCCCCTTATACTAGTTGATTATTGCTCTGTTGCCGTCCGTGGTTTTTTTCCGATTTGGGTTTCACGTAAATCGTGTGTCTTATACTCTCTATCTTTTAATTACTGATCTTGTTATATTTCTTCTTAATTTATACATCCTGATAATTACTTCTTCCGCTGCAAATACTAGGCTATATTTTACCTCGATCCTAACGACTGGTATCAGAGCCTCACAAGGGTATATGAGCTAGGTCTAACAAGTGGTATCAGAGCGAGGTTTAATCCTTTTTTTCTGCCTAGTTCGGGATGTCTACAGTTAAATCCGCAGTTAAGTCTGACATTGAGAAGTTCGACGGTGTGATCGATCAGTTTCAGTATCTAGAGAGTTCAAACAAACATTTTGATGAAGGTAACTTCATTATTATTGATCTGGAAAATTTGGGAGGTTACTATTGAAGATGAGGATAAGGCTATCTTTGTTGGTTGTCTCTTTGCCCCATTCCTACAAGCACTTTAAAGAAGTCATATCATATGCAACCCTGTCTTTCGAAGTTGTCAAATCTAATTTGATCTTGAAGTGCTTTTTGATAAAGCTGAAGACTTGGTTTTTTAGAGGTGAAACCACTAATAATGGGGGTTCTAGCAAAGCCAGATGGAAGTTTAAAGAGCGTTCCAACAATACCTGTTCTACAACCTCCAGGCAAGGCGATTTTTATGTTCGACAGGGTTCAACTACTACAGGTTCTACAGCCGTTTCTACAACCTCATCTCTTACTGAGTTCAAGGGTGACTTTGGCTCAATTGTTCAACTACTACTGATGCTCATCAAATCTGATCGCCCTTCGGAGTTCTATGATGGTACCGGAGATTTTAGCCCAAGGTGGAGTTTGTTGGGATTTATGACCCAAAATCTACTTTGAAGGAAACTGGCGCTGCCCTCCTCTTTCAGTCGCTACCAGCGGCATCAACAGACAGACTTTTATACAAGACGTTGCCAGCGTTTTCACGCGCTGCTAGCGTTTACAGGCGCTGCCACGTTTTCAGGCGCTGCCAGCACCTCTGCCTAGGGTTCTCGTCCGCGACAGTTTCCTTATGTTTAGCTGCTTAGGTTTTGTAATATATAACCTAGTTTCCTTTTCTTATATTCTACTATAAATATAGGTTGTTATCAACCTATACACCTACGGCATACGACAAAACACACACACAGAGCAATCTTCACCTCTACCCATCCCTAGGTTGTGAGAGTCCCTTTTAGAGAGTTATTTTGTCTTCAGTATATTCCCGCTGTGCTATTAACCCCTTGAGATCTTTCCGTCGATCTCTCTGCGTTATATAGCCCATTGGGATCTCTCTTGCAATCTCTCCCCTTATACTAGTTGATTATTGCTCTGTTGCCGTCCGTGGTTTTTTTCCGATTTGGGTTTCACGTAAATCGTGTGTCTTATACTCTCTATCTTTTAATTACTGATCTTGTTATATTTCTTCTTAATTTATACATCCTGATAATTACTTCTTCCGCTGCAAATACTAGGCTATATTTTACCTCGATCCTAACGACTGGTATCAGAGCCTCACAAGGGTATATGAGCTAGGTCTAACAAGTGGTATCAGAGCGAGGTTTAATCCTTTTTTTCTGCCTAGTTCGGGATGTCTACAGTTAAATCCGCAGTTAAGTCTGACATTGAGAAGTTCGACGGTGTGATCGATCAGTTTCAGTATCTAGAGAGTTCCAAAAAATATTTTGATGAAGGTAACTTCATTATTATTGATCTGGAAAATTTGGAGGTTACTATTGAAGATGAGGATAAGGCTATCTTTGTTGGTTGTCTCTTTGCCCCATTCCTACAAGCACTTTAAAGAAGTCATATCATATGCAACCCTGTCTTTCGAAGTTGTCAAATCTAATTTGATCTTGAAGTGCTTTCTGATAAAGCTGAAGACTTGGTTTTTTAGAGGTGAAACCACTAATAATGGGGGTTCTAGCAAAGCCAGATGGAAGTTTAAAGAGCGTTCCAACAATACCTGTTCTACAACCTCCAGGCAAGGCGATTTTTATGTTCGACAGGGTTCAACTACTACAGGTTCTACAGCCGTTTCTACAACCTCATCTCTTACTGAGTTCAAGGGTGACTTTGGCCCAAGGGTTCAACTACTACTGATGCTCATCAAATCTGATCGCCCTTCGGAGTTCTATGATGGTACCGGAGATTTTGGCCCAAGGTGGAGTTTGTTGGGATTTATGACCCAAAATCTACTTTGAAGGAAACTGGCGCTGCCCTCCTCTTTCAGTCGCTACGTGGCATTATGATGCACTTTTATACAAGACGCTGCCAGCGTTTTCATGCGCCAGCGTTCTGCGCTGCCAGCGTTTTGTATTTGCCATTTCTCGCCAGGGTTTTTGTCATGACGGTTTCCTTCTGTTTTGCTGCTTAGGTTTTGTAATATTTAACCTAGTTTCCTTTTCTTGTATTCTACTATAAATATAGGTTGTTATCAACCTATACACCTACGGCATATGACAAAATACACACACAGAGCATTCTTTACCTCTACCCATCCCTAGGTTGTGAGAGTCCCTTTTAGAGAGTTATTTTGTCTTTAGTATATTCCCGCTGTGCTATTAACCCCTTGAGATCTTGTCTCGATCTTGCTGCATTATATATCCCCTTGGGATCTCTCTTGCAATCTCTCCCCTTATACTAGTGGATTATTTCTCTGTTGCCGTCCGTGGTTTTTTCTCGATTTGGGTTTCCACGTAAATCGTGTGTCTTATACTCTCTATCTTTTAATTACTGATTTTGTTATATTTCTTCTCAATTTATACATCCTGATAATTACTTCTTCCGCTGCAAATACTAGGTTATATTTTACCTCGATCCTAACGACTGGTATCTGAGCCAGGTCTAACATTAGTATTTCTAAAGATGTGTTGAACTGAATAGGCTTCAAACTGAAGTATAAAAGATATCTTGATATCTCTAATTAACATATCAATCTATCACGGAACATTATAGACCCCTTGAATTGCCTAGATGAGGATAAGGTTATCACTTTCAATCTAGACTTCTGGAAACCTGCCTGAAGAGTATGTTGAAACCCGAATTTCATCGCTTGTGCTTTCGCAATGAGAATGGGTTCAAATGTATAGTTTATAGGAGTCCGCTAGAACAAGTCTACCAAGGTGATCTCGAAGGATAAACTCAACTACTACCCCATAGTGGTTGACGGAGCCATCATAGTTGAGTTCTATCCATCCAGGACTTTGATTGTCCAACCTAACATGGGTGGTATGAAGATGCCTGAGAGGGGTAATATGCTCTTTTCGCAAAATAAAAAAAGTGGAGAGGCTTCGAGATAGCTCTTTGCTTACCGCATATCTCTTCTTTGCTTAAATAATAACTCTGATGTGGTTGAAGATGACATTGTTGAAGACACAATTGTTTCTCTCCTTCCAAATGCTCCAAAGAATGCAGATAACTCTTTGAGCTCACTAGGATGGAAGCTCTAAGAGCTTGAAAGATGTCCATGTGTAGACACCGGATTTTGTACCGGTATTAGTTTTAGTTATTTGTAAAAAATAAGCTAGCCGAGTAATTTAGTAGCATGCAAGCCCATTTCTTTTCTAGCCCGAAAGCAAGCAAAATAGCCCAGCATTACGGTCCAACCTGGCTGAGTTCGGTGGGCCAAAGCCTGGTTCAGCTTGGCGAAAACCCGGCTGGGTTTTGTGGGCCAAACGCAGCTTTGCCCATACCTAAACAGCCTGGTTCAGCTTGGCGTAAACCCGTTTGGGTTGCTGGGCCAAACGCAGCTCGACCCAAACTTAAACCCGGCTGAGTTTCGTCGTCGCGGCTAAACCTAAACCCTAATCGCCCTACCTAACCTACATTCCACTATAAATTAAACCCTTTTCCCCTTCCATTGACACGACGATTTTTTATGCTAGAGTATTGACACTAGCATATTCTCTCTACCTCTTCTCTCCCTTTGCATGCTACTTCATTAAAGGTTAGAATGATTATCATATTAATTCAACCATGTAATGTGACTTGATGAGTTCATGTTATTCTCATGTTTTCAATTCATAATTTGCATGACATCAATGATGAATTTGTGAAATTTATATCTAATTCCTCCCTTTTAACTTTTGTTTTGCTTTGATTTAATTCTAGTAGAGTCTATTCGTTGAATAGGCGGGTTTGACGGTTTTAATTGTCAAATTCGTAACCTTACCCCCGGATCCATCTTTGGATACGTAGACCGGAGTTTGTGTTAAAATGGTTTGTTGTTTTTTCTCCTAAAAATTCAACTGGCGACTCCATATTCATACATCGTTTTTTCTATTTTTTTATGATGCGCTCTTTTGAGGAGATTGACAAAACCCGGTTAGGTTCAACCAATGAATCCAGACGGATTTGCTCATTTCTTTTCATTCCTTTCTTTTGACAGCAACAAAACCCGGTTTGGTTCAACTCATGAATCCAGACGGGTTTTCTTATTTATTCTTTCCTTCTTTTTTTTTTGCTCCTTTTGTTTTCGGGTTTGACAGTAGTAAACCCAGACGGGTTTGCTCATGTAGTAAACCCAAACGGGTTTGCTCACTTTTTGTTTAAAAAGGGAATGAGTTTTGAGATTAGGGCGCATAAATTAAATTAATCTGTTAACGAAAATATTCTTAAAAGTTAAACCTTATTTAAGGTTCAGCAATCCTAGTCGGCTCCCAATCAATCACTCTTTAAGTAGCGCCGCGAAAAAGGCCATCAATTTTTCGGGGTCTACAGATTGGCGACTCCACTGGGGACTTAAACTTAAAAAGAGGGTAAAACTTGAAAGAATTAAATTTTAGTGTTTTTTGTAAAAAAGGGGAGGAACTAATTTATTTCACATTTTTATCATTTTTAGGCATATTGCATACCAGGCTACTCTTGGGCCTTTATGGCTGGGGAGCACAAAAGCGTTGGTTTAGGTTTTAAAACTAGGAATCAGTCCTGAGAGCGGGATGCACTTACATCGCCAAGCATTTGATCTCTCCTCTCACCCGTGTTACACTCTAAAGGTTTCCTTGAAACCCAAAGAGCAACACCCCACACATTTTTCCTATGAACTCCATATAGGGAAAATGCACCGGGGCGAGAACATGTGGTACCCTATTCATCTGCCTAAACCTAGAAAAACCCTGAATCTAAAGCCATGGTTAGGCTCATCCCGCATCTGTATGTCATGTAAATTAATCCTATAAAAGATGAGTCCAAATGTTTAGCCCAAACATAAGTGGGACGTCATTCTAGCCCGCGTAGGATCAAATGAGAGATGGACTGGCCCAAACCCAGACGGGTTTGATGTGTCTGGCCTAGTTGGACTCGCTGCGAAATCCTGTCTATGCCCATTTGAAAGGGAGGGATTACAGTTCAAACCCAGACGGGTTTGAGCCTGTTTTTCTTCTCCTTCCACATCGGGCCAAACTGTTCGATACTGATGTCACCCTGATCCACTTACTATTGATCCTATTCGGCCCTTTATGACGCCCTTTGAGTCAGATACCCAATGAGTATCAGTCCTGTCAGTCATCATGCTAGGTCCATATAGAGTTAGGACATGCACTCCCATAAAAGTGGGTGAGTCGCCCTTATGTCAGCATGTAGGCGTCATGTCCATGTCCTAGGTTCATATAGGTCCATTAAGTCATGCATGCATTGGGCGGGTGGCGTAAAGGTTCTTTCGAGCACTAATCAGTTTCCATGCAGGCAATATAGCAGACCATCTCCGAGCCCGCATCCGTGACCCACAAACCGGCAGACTTATTCGCAATCCCAACTACAGGCCACCGGCCCAATCCAGTGAATCCACCATGTCAGGATCCCTCGGCAACAACCTTTTCGGGGAGAATTCTGGTAACAAGCAACTTGATGGGCTGTACGAGCGGGTACAGGAAGCAATTGCCATTTGCATGGCAGACCAGGAGGACAGAACCAATGAGAAGCTAGAAAAGAAGTTCAGTGAAAATCAACAAACTATGAATGACGTGCTGGAAGCCATTAAGCAGATCAACAAAAAGCTGGGCATCGAACTTGAGGAAGAGGAAAACTATTATGGCTCCGAGTCTGAGGCCAAGGCTGATGATGGGGCTGGAGAGGGTCACCCCAAATCCAAAAATGGAGGCCCAAAACCTAAGTCATTTGGTGAAGTCAAGTCCAAACTTGTACTGAATAACTCTAAAACTTCGGAGGACCCCTATGTCAAAAAACTCGAAGAGAAGGTCGATATGCTCACCAGAAGGATGATGAAAGTTGATCCAACCTTTACAGACGCTTGCATGGATTTGGCCATCCCCAAACACCATGTATCAAGGGTAAGGGACAAAGTTGAAGTACCGCATCGTGTTCAAGCCATCCGAGAACCCATCTCATCATCTAGAGGAGTTCCCGAGGTGGCCCTCTTCACAAAGTAGATGAAAGTCTTTACACCACGCCTTCCCTTCCACTCTAGAAGGTAAGGCCAAGGTGTGGTACCAAAATCTACCTCACATCAAAACCGACGCAGACGAGTTGTTCAAGGCCTTCATCACCATTTTAGTCGTCTCCAACAAAGGAGGTCATCAGAGATGACCTCACTTCCATGAAGCAAGGAGATGATGAGTCATTCCTCTCTTATTATGAACGATGGCACTCAATGCTGTTAAAGATCGACGAAGCAGTCCCCTTTAGGATGCAATTGAGCACTTTCAAGCAAAGCATCCACCCTCGCATCACCCGGCATTTTGGCTTTCAATCTATCAAAGACTTTGAGACTCTGAAGGATTTGTGTGCAAATTGAAGCTCCTTACAACGAGAAGAGCACATAACATTCGGATCTAGCTCCAACAGAGGCCACTAGCGTGCCTAGCCCCCGTAAAAACCGCTGAGACTAATTCCATCCAACGGAGGTCAGAACCTTTCTTACTTTCAGTTTAACTTGCTTCACTTAGAAAAATCTGGACGAGATCTCAAAAGTTTTTGAAACCTTTTCCTTCAAACCTTCTGATTTTGAGACAAGTTATGAAAGTTGTATCTGACTGCTTTGACTATCTTAGAAAGTATAAATGTGCGTGCCGCAAATCTTTGGGCTAAGTTTAGTTGATTGAGCCCCATCCCGTGAGTCCACATTGCCTAAATTTTGAATTGATCACTTTTATCAATTCCATGATCCCTTGAGTGACTCACCCATTAGTTGCATCTCTAGAACTTGTTTTGCATCTTGCTTGAGACTACACATTTGCATTGCACGCTGTGACGAAGTGATTAAGGAATTCGATTTTATTTTGATAAGCTACATAGTTAAATAGCCTTCCTTACATTATATTTACCGTTCTTTTTGCCCCGCCTAGCCTTTGTTTATCCTTTTTTCATGATTGAACCCTGACAATGCGAGCCTTGGCCTCTGATATCCAGTATCCCTTTGCCTTGCTTGGTTGGATGAGAGTTTGTCTTTTTTTGAAAGTTTGGGAGAATCTGAAAGTCCCATATCTTGAGTGATTGGTATTTGGTTATGTTGTTCATATATTATATCAAAGTCGAAGATTCCATAGATATTCTTCTCCCTAATCACCCACAAAAAAATAAAAAAAGAAGTAAAAAAAAAGTAAAAAAAGGAAAAGAGTTTCAAAAATAAAAGGGTGATTAGGGAGATTCAATTTAAAGTTCAGAAAACTTTGACCTGGTTGTATTCAGTTGAGATGTTTCAGGGTGAAAGGTGAAATGCCTTGCATACATTAAGCAAGAAGGAGAGTTCAGAGTGTTTTATTCGTTGAAAATCAATCCAAGCATGGCTCTTAACTCCTCATTCCCAAATTTTACCGCTCCTTACCCTAACCTAAGCCCCGTTGCAACCCGAAAAAGTCTTTTTGATTGTCACTTGTGCATTGCATACCAGTAGTGGAGAGTGAGGTTCTTACCAAGCTTATGGTAGTTTGTTTCTATTGGTTTGAGTATGAGAAAACACACATACCTATTCAAAATTGAGTGTTTGAGTGTTTGTTCTTTCCTATGTGAGGTTTGTTCTTTTTGACTGACCTACGTCCATAACTAACCGCGCACATTTGCATTATTCTTAGAACTGTTGGCGGATTTATGCCTCTGAAGTACTTGTTCTCTCCTTTGGGATTCGAAAATTTCTTCCTATCTCTTTCGAACTGAGTTTTGATTTTGTCCAGATTAATCTTTGTGCTTGCTTGTTGAATTGATTTTGTTCTGATTTTGTTCTTCCTATCGAAAATTCCTTATCCCAGAATGTTTCAGCAGCACGTAGAAAATCCCAATCTATTTTCACTTGCCTCAAACTTAGCAGAGAAGTCAACTTATACCTCCCCAACTCTCTCTCTTTTTTGGACGCCATCGGGACGAAAGGACGATTTGATTCACGTCGGGGCAAGGAAATAATGGGGATAATGAAACTCAAACGGGTTGGATGGTGTTTGGTTTGTGCTTGTGATTTGGAGAAGGCGTAACCCAGACGGGTTTACTTGCCCTGTACGCCAAGATCAGCTTTCCTTAAACTGCACACCAAGTTAGGGTTTCTCGGCGCGAAACGCAGACGGGCCCGCCACCTATGTGGAGTTCTAAAGGCCCGGCTCCTAGAAGTGGGAATCATTTTGGGCACGAAACCTGCACGGTTTGGGCCAGCTTATTGGGCTATCTCACGGAGCCACTTCAACTATATTTTGGGTCGTAATGCGGGTCCACAAGATAGTTATATGTCTTCGCCGGCCCCGAAACTGTAGCTCGAACTTACTTGTAGCATTTAATTTTCGGTCTTTGTTTTTGGGAAGTGGGAGTAATCCCACCATGTAGATTGCATATCGCATTACACATTGTTGTTACATTATGCATAAGGGTACACGAAAATAAAAAGTGCATTACGTAGCACCATCATTGCATAAGCATCACATCAGTGGTTCGCACTAGTGCATAAATAAAAAAAACGTACGTCATGCATCATTGCATTGCATTGTCCTAAGTGCATAATAAAGAGTCATACATAGCATTACATAAGTTCATTACATAAAGACCCTGCATGTGCATCATTCTCAGTCCTCATCATGCCAGACCTCCGTATCGCCACCACCACTGGCGCTATTAGCCCCATGGGCCCCGCTTCCACCAGGGCCAAAGTAAGTGTCCCACTGGTAGTAAGAGGAGTCTACCACCTCTGTATCACTACCTGAGCCAGATAGGTGTAACACTTTGGTACCGCCTGCATTAAGCCAAGAATGTTCGAGTGACCCTGGCTTAGAAAAAATTCAATCGAGTTTCCACTAAGCCGGGGGCTATTTGAATAAAAAAAAAAGGAAGCAAGTCACTACGGCGACTATCAAGTGATTCCCAGTTTAGCAAGAGTTAAATCAAACTGCCACTAAGCTGGGGGCTACGTAGCCCAAGCAAAGGGTCAAATCAACCTAAAAACTAGAACGGCCTGCCTAGGTCCGTTTTCGCAAAGACTCATTTCATATCGTCTCCTCGCCTTCTCTCAGCCCAACCCAGCCGGGTTTGGGTCTGTCTGTCGGCTCACTCGACTCACAAAAAAAAAGGAAAAGAGCCCAACTCTCGGTCCAACCCAGACGGGTTTGGGCCTGCCTCCCTCACTCAGCAGCTGACTCGCAATTCAGCCCAACCCAGACGGGTTTGGGCCTTCTTCCATTTCACCCGCTCACAAAAAAAAAAAAAAAAATTTTTAGCCCAAACCCAGACGGGTTTTTATGGGCCATCGCAGCCTGAAATGAGCCCAAATTCGTCTCTGCAATGCAGGCCCAATGCAATTCGAGCATAAACCCAGACGGGTTTTTCAGGCCATTTCCCACGAAGCAATGGCAAACTACGTCGGTCTGATTTTGCAGGCCCGTTTCCGAGAGCTAAAGCACGGTAGCGGGTAAAATTTACGACTCGCTCGATTTTGGATAAACTGATGCCCTCCTTCTCTTTTTGCAGAACAATACGTCGGTCGTCAGGCGGTTACAAAAAGACGAACTCATCTTCAGCGGCCGTCATCGGGCCCTCACAATGCGATGACACCCTTTTCAGCACAGAGACACAGGTCCCGCACTTCACGGCGAAATGAAGTGGGTGACCTTGATCCACCTCACGGCGAAATGAAGTGGATCACCTCATCATCACGGCATGCTTCACGGCGAAATGAAGCACATCACCTCGATCCACCTCACGGCGAAATGAAGTGGATTACCTCATCATCACGGCATGCTTCACGGCGAAATGAAGCACGTCACCTCGATCCACCTCACGGCGAAATGAAGTGGATCACCTCATCATCACGGCATGCTTCACGGCGAAATGAAGCACGTCACCTCGATCCACCTCACGGCGAAATGAAGTTGATTACCTCATCATCACGGCATGCTTCACGGCGAAATGAAGCGCGTCACCTCGATCCACCTCACGGCGAAATGAAGTGGATCATCTCATCATCCCGGCATGCTTCACGGCGAAATGAAGCGCGTCACCTCGATCCACCTCACGGCGAAATGAAGTGGATCACCTCATCATCCCGGCATGCTTCACGACGAAATGAAGCGCGTCACCTCGATCCACCTCACGGCGAAATGAAGTGGATCATCTCATCATCCCGGCATGCTTCACGGTGAAATGAAGCGCGTCACCTCGATCCACCTCACGGCGAAATGAAGTGGATCACCTCATCATCCCGGCATGCTTCACGGCGAAATGAAGCGCGTCATCTTGATCCACCTCACGACGAAATGAAGTGGATCACCTCATCATCCTGGCATGCGTCACGGCGAAATGAAGCATGCCTCCTAGATCCGCCTCACGGCGAAATGAAGCGGATCGACTCCGACCGGCTTTACGGAAGAAACTAAGCAGGTCAACCCACACAGACACAGGTCTTGCACTCCACGGCGAAATGAAGTGCATAACCTTGATCTACCTCACGGCGAAATGAGGCGGATCAATTCGGTCAGCTTTACGGAAGAAACTAAGCAGGCCAACCAACATCGGCGCAGGACCAAGCTTCCAAGCGTCAACCAGCTTCAGAACAGGCTTCTGATTCATATCCAAGGTCATCAAGACTACTTTGATCATCGTTTTACTCAAACTCGATCAAAGTGGGGGCTATCTGTAGACACCGGATTTTGTACCGGTATTAGTTTTAGTTATTTGTAAAAAATAAGCTAGCCGAGTAATTTAGTAGCATGCAAGCCCATTTCTTTTCTAGCCCGAAAGCAAGCAAAATAGCCCAGCATTACGGTCCAACCCGGCTGAGTTCGGTGGGCCAAAGCCTGGTTCAGCTTGGCGAAAACCCGGCTGGGTTTTGTGGGCCAAACGCAGCTTTGCCCATACCTAAATGACTGGTTCGACAGCATAAACCCGTCTGGGTTCTTTGGGCCAAACGCACTTTCCCAAACTTAAACCCGGCTGAGTTTCGTCGTCGCGGCTAAACCTAAACCCTAATCGCCCTACCTAACCTACATTCCACTATAAATTAAACCCTTTTTCCCTTCCATTGACACGATGATTTTTTATGCTAGAGTATTGACACTAGCATATTCTCTCTACCTCTTCTCTCCCTTTGCATGCTACTTCATTAAAGGTTAGAATGATTATCATATTAATTCAACCATGTAATGTGACTTGATGAGTTCATGTTATTCTCATGTTTTCAATTCATAATTTGCATGACATCAATGATGAATTTGTGAAATTTATATCTAATTCCTCCCTTTTAACTTTTGTTTTGCTTTGATTTAATTCTAGTAGAGTCTATTCGTTGAATAGGCGGGTTTGTGAGTTTTAATTGTCAAATTCGTAACCTTACCCCCGGATCCATCTTTGGATACGTAGACCGGAGTTTGTGTTAAAATGGTTTGTTGTTTTTTCTCCTAAAAATTCAACTGGCGACTCCATATTCATACATCGTTTTTTCTATTTTTTTTATGATGCGCTCTTTTGAGGAGATTGACAAAACCCGGTTAGGTTCAACCAATGAATCCAGACGGATTTGCTCATTTCTTTTCATTCCTTTCTTTTGACAGCAACAAAACCCGGTTTGGTTCAACTCATGAACCCAGACGGGTTTTCTTATTTATTGTTTCCTTCTTTTTTTTTTGCTCCTTTTGTTTTCGGGTTTGACAGTAGTAAACCCAGACGGGTTTGCTCACTTTTTGACGAACCCAGACGGGTTTGCTCATGTAGTAAACCCAGACGGGTTTGCTCACTTTTTGTTTAAAAAGGGAATGAGTTTTGAGATTAGGGCGCATAAATTAAATTAATCTGTTAACGAAAATATTCTTAAAAGTTAAACCTTATTTAAGGTTAAGCAATCCTAGTCGGCTCCCAATCAATCACTCTTTAAGTAGCGCCGCGAAAAAGGCCATCAATTTTTCGGGGTCTACACCATGCCACTTGTATCAAGTGGCCAAGCTATTGTGAAATATAACCAATTTTGATCCATGATCATTTTCCACAGTTTGTTTAAGAAATGACATCAATGGATCAAGTTTTGATCAATTTCAATATGTACAGCATGCACATATGGTGCAAGAAGGATCGACGTTGATACCTCGTAGGACTATACTTCCTTTTATGGAAAGACCATTATGGAAAACCTGCTAGAGGAAGATTTTTAGCTTTGGTTGGACATCAAGTTTTCATATCCAACTACCCTCCCATTTAGCTCTTTGATATCAGAGTTGGCACAACAAAAAGGTTGTTTTTACAGAAAATTGACTATCGCCTACTAATCCATAATACATCTCATCCTCTTGCGGAAAAGTGGGAAGAGAAGTGGAGAGGACAAGCTTAGCAAATTTAGGTGGTGAGATATCCTGGATTTTAACGTTGTCCAATTGTTTGTCAATAATGAAATCGCTAACAAGAAGGTCGTCATCAATATCTTGGAGATCGAGGGAATAGAGATTTAATAGGGGGCTTGATGGCACCAATTTTCATTCTAAAACTTAACTTTAGAGCCATTGCCAACTTATATAAAGTAAAAACTATAGGTTTTATGCAAATTCTTCAAGACCCATGCATGAGTCTATTAGCTTAGGGTGATTATTGAAAGGATTTCTATCATTAATGTATTTCAATCTCATTTGTTCACCCCATAACTATTCAGATCATGAAATATTTTCCATATTAATTTGCACTGGATGCTCTAGGTTGACAACATAAGTTTTTCTAAGGCCTATTCCCCCTTGACCTTTTGTCTTACAAATTTTGTCCCAAACTATTATTGGCATTTGTATGTTAAAAGCTTTTTAGAAACAATTCCTATTTGTACATGTTAGAGAAAATAATAGTAGCAAGGTAATAGAGGAAGTGAAAATTGATAAATTGAGATGACGGAAATTACGACGAAATTCAGGAACAAAATAATAAGAGCGATAAAAGAACACAACCACAAGGTTTACGTGGGAAACCGAAGAACTCGGAGAAAAACCCACGGACGGCGACAGCCAGAAAAAAATCCACTATGAGAAAGGAGGAGTACAACCCGATCACTATCACAGGGTGTGATGCGATCTACAACAGAGGAGATTACTATCACAATCTCTCTCACTCACAACTCACAATCTTTCTCTCTCGGGATACAATTGGGATCGAAAATATTTGTGAGACCTTTTTCCCTCTCAATATTTTCTCCCTCTCTGACTCTCTATTACTCGATCATTGTTCGCCGTATTTGACGAGCGTCGTGCGCCGTGCGCCAAGTGCCGTGCACCGGGCCATAAAATAAAGTGGAGAATACCGAATCCTACTTATAGGAAAAACTCCCTATAAACCTAACTTGACTCCCACTCTAATTAGATTTAGAATCTAATACAAGTAGGAAACCTAACATAATAAGGAAACATAAATAATATCCTAATACAATTAGGAAACAAATAATTGTGAGATCAAGAGATTCTGTGATTTTAGGACACATTCCTAACAATACCATCAATTTATTCATGGGTCTTTTTCGATAAAAGAAAACATTGCATAGTATGAGTTGGCAACGATTTCAAGTTGGTGTGAATAAGAAAAGTTCTTCATGCTTTTGATACATTGTTAGCTTCTCAATTAGAGAGCTTTCTATTTGCATTTTCAATAATTGGAGAGAATAATTCAATTTTTCTTTGTCTGAAACCAAGCAGCAACCAAGATACTTCCTAAGGGATTACTTAACTAGGATGGTAAAGATTCCCTGGACAATGTCTTTTTCTTTTTCCTATAAGTGGCTTTGGAAGAAAATATCACAAACGATTTATGAAAGTTAATAAGTTGTCCTGAACTTTTGTTCATGGGGGTAATGTTGCCTTACATTAGGATCCCCCAGATCGCGCCCAAACGTGTCACTTGGGAGATTGTTGTTGTTGTTAATAAGTTGTCCTGAACAGCTACAAAACTTATCCAGGATAGTTTTGACAAGTTTACAAGCATGTTTTGTACCCATGCAAATGAAAGACGGTCATAAAAAAAAAGAAGGCAAGGGATAGTTGTTGCCATCTTACAAATTTTGATTCCAAAGGAGACCTTTTTTTTTTTGTACATACTTAGGTTGTGGAGCTGCATTGAGAGGAATTCCATGCATAATAAGAATTGATAGGGAGACACAGGATACTCCTTGCATAGTCAATCCCCTTGTGGGTTTTATTAAACCACAAGATTGATCGTCTACAAGCATTGAGTAACAAACAATTGAAATACCTTCTATTACCCATTTGGTCCATATATAAACTTTAAGACTTCCTTGAGGAAGTCTCATTCAATTATGTCCTAAGTTTTTTCATATCAATCTTAGGATCTATCTGGTAAGTCTAATTTTTAGTACATGAATTTACTTATTAGGAACAAACGTACTTTGCGCCATGCTAATTAAAGTATATAGGATAGGTCTTAGCCTCTTAACCATAATCTTTGCTATGATTTTATAGAAGGTAGGTATAACATAGGATGATTGGCTTGAGACTTTTGGAATAAGAGCAATAAAAGTATAATTTACTTCTTTCAAGAATCTTCCATGTTAGGGTTTTTAATAAGAGCGGCGTAATCAGCAGAAGCGAAATATACCATGACTACTGGATATCGAGAAAAAATAAATGCGTGCAAGATAAAGGGAACACAAAGATTTTTACGTGGAAACCCAAATCGGGAAAAAACCACGGGCGGCACAACCTCAAAAAAATCCACTATTGGTAGAGATTACAACGAACAATCTCACCCCGAGATCAACAGAAAGAGAGTATAACAACTCACATAAACTCTCACAACTTCTCTCACCAATGGGAATACGAAATCTTAGAATATCTGAATACACCTCCTCCCACAGGAGGTGCCCCCGAAATTGGTCACCCCAAACAAGGCGAACAAGACCCACTATTTATAGGGAAAACTCCCTATAAACCTACCTTGACTCCCACTCCAATTAGATTTAGAATCTAATACAATTAGGAAACCTAACATGATAAGGAAACCTAAATAATATCCTAATACAATTAGGAAACAAATAATTATGGGATCAAGAGACTGAGTGATTTTAGGACACTTTCCTAACAATCTCCACCTTGAACTAAAATCAACGAAAAATCCATAATTTCTTCATCGCCAACGAACCTATGAAAGGTAGAACTGCGATGGGTAGCCAAACCGTTGAACGGTCACAAATTGGATCCAACAGAATCTTCAGATCCAAAATTTATTCATCGCCAACGAACCTCTAAAAGGTAGAACTGCGATGGATAGACAAACCGCTGAACGGTCACAAACTGGATCCTTCAGAAATCTTCAAAACCCCCACATCTGATCTTGCCAACGATTTCTTGATATCCCCGAGCGAATTTTCTGAATGTAGTCTTCTCATAATCAAAGCTCTTACATGAACCCTAAATCCACGAAATTTGAACCACCATGGCTCTTATACCACTTGTGAGGCTCAGATACCCTTGTGAGGCTTTGATACCACTTGTGAGGCTCAGAAGGAAGTGGTATCAAAGCCATGGTGGTTCAAATTTCGTGGATTTAGGGTTCATGTAAGAGCGATGGGTAGCCAATCTGTTGAACGGTCACAAATTGGATCCAACAGAAATCTTCAGATCCAAAATTTATTCATCGCCAACGAACCTCTAAAAGGTAGAACTGCGATGGATAGACAAACCGCTGAACGGTCACAAACTGGATCCTTCAGAAATCTTCAAAACCCCCACATCTGATCTTGCCAACGATTTCTTGATATCCCCGAGCGAATTTTCGGAATGTAGTCTTATCATAATCGAAGCTCTTACATGAACCCTAAATCCACGAAATTTGAACCACCATGGCTCTGATACCACTTGTTAAGGTTTTTAATAAGAGCGGCGTAATCAGCAGAAGCGAAATATACCATGACTACTGGATATCAAGAAAAAATAAATGAGTGCAAGATTAAGGGGACACAAAGATTTTTACGTGGAAACCCAAATCGGGAAAAAACCACGGGCAGCACAACCTCAAACAAATCCACTATTAGTAGAGATTACAACGAACGATCTCACCCCGAGATCAACAGAAAGAGAGTATAACAACTCACATAAACTCTCACAACTTCTCTCACCAATGGGAATACGAATTCTCAGAATATCTGGATACACCTCCTCCCAGAGGAGGTGCCCCCGAAATTGGTCACCCCAAACAAGGCGCACAAGACCCACTATTTATAGGGAAAACTCCCTATAAACCTACCTTGACTCCCACTCCAATTAGATTTAGAATCTAATACAACTAGGAAACCTAACATGATAAGGAAACCTAAATAATATCCTAATACAATTTGGAAACAAATAATTGTGGGATCAAGAGACTGAGTGATTTTAGGATACTTTCCTAACAATCTCCACCTTGAACTAAAATCAACGAAAAATCCATAATTTCTTCATCGCCAACGAATCTATGAAAGGTAGAACTGCGATGGGTAGCCAAACCGTTGAACGGTCACAAATTGGATCCAACAGAAATCTTTAGATCCAAAATTTATTCATCGCCAACGAACCTCTAAAAGGTAGAACTGCGATGGATAGACAAACCGCTGAACGGTCACAAACTGGATCCTTCAGAAATCTTCAAAACCCCCACATCTGATCTTGCCAACGATTTCTTGATATCTTCGAGCGAATTTTCAGAATGTAGTCTTCTCATAATCGAAGCTCTTACATGAACCCTAAATCAACGAAATTTGAACCACCATGGCTCTGATACCACTTGTTAAGGTTTTTAATAAGAGCGGCGTAATAAGCAGAAGCGAAATATACCATGACTACTGGATATCAAGAAAAAATAAATGAGTGCAAGATAAAGGGGACACAAAGATTTTTACGTGGAAACCCAAATCGGGAAAAAACCACAGGCGGCACAACCTCAAACAAATCCACTATTGGTAGAGATTACAACGAACGATCTCACCCCGAGATCAACAGAAAGAGAGTATAACAACTCACATAAACTCTCACAACTTCTCTCACCAATGGGAATACGAAATCTCAGAATATCTGAATACACCTCCTCCCATAGGAGGTGCCCCCGAAATTGGTCACCACCAAACAAGGCGAACAAGACCCACTATTTATAGGGAAAACTCCCTATAAACCTACCTTGACTCCCACTCCAATTAGATTTAGAACCTAACATGATAAGGAAACCTAACATGATAAAGAAACCTAAATAATATCCTAATACAATTAGGAAACAAATAATTGTGGGATCAAGAGACTGAGTGATTTTAGGACACTTTCCTAACAATCTCACCTTGAACTAAAATCAATGAAAAATCCATAATTTCTTCACCGCCAACGAACCTATGAAAGGTAGAACTTTGATGGGTAGCCAAACCGTTGAACGGTCACAAATTGGATCCAACAGAAATCTTCAGATCCAAAATTTATTCATCGCCAACGAACCTCTAAAAGGTAGAACTGCGATGGATAGACAAACCGCTGAACGGTCACAAACTGGATCCTTCAGAAATCTTCAAAACCCCCACATCTGATCTTGCCAACGATTTCTTGATATCCCCGAGCGAATTTTCTGAATGTAGTCTTCTCATAATCGAAGCTCTTACATGAACCCTAAATCCACGAAATTTGAACCACCATGGCTCTGATACCACTTGTGAGGCTCAGATACCCTTGTGAGGCTTTGATACCACTTGTGAGGCTCAGAAGGAAGTGGTATAAGAGCCATGGTGGTTAAAATTTCGTGGATTTAGGATTCATGTAAGAGCGATGGGTAGCCAAACCGTTGAATGGTCACAAATTAGATCCAACAGAAATCTTCAGATCCAAAATTTATTCATCGCCAACGAACCTCTAAAAGGTAGAACTGCGATGGATAGACAAACCGCTGAACGGTCACAAACTGGATCCTTCAGAAATCTTCAAAACCCCCACATCTGATCTTGCCAACGATTTCTTGATATCCCCGAGCGAATTTTCTGAATGTAGTCTTCTCATAATCGAAGCTCTTACATGAACCCTAAATCCACGAAATTTGAACCCCCATGGCTCTGATACCACTTGTTAAGGTTTTTAATAAGAGCGGCGTAATCAGCAGAAGCGAAATATACCATGACTACTGGATATCAAGAAAAAATAAATGAGTGTAATATAAAGGGGACACAAAGATTTTTACGTAGAAACCCAAATCGGGAAAAAACCACGGGCGGCACAACCTCAAACAAATCCACTATTGATAGAGATTACAACGAACGATCTCACCCCGAGATCAACAGAAAGAGAGTATAACAACTCACATAAACTCTCACAACTTCTCTCACCAATGGGAATACGAAATCTTAGAATATCTGAATACACCATCTCCCACAGGAGGTGCCCCCGAAATTGGTCACCCCAAACAAGGCGAACAAGACCCACTATTTATAGGGAAAACTCCCTATAAACCTACCTTGACTCCCACTCCAATTAGATTTAGAACCTAACATGATAAGGAAACCTAACATGATAAGGAAACCTAAATAATATCCTAATACAATTAGGAAACAAATAATTGTGGGATCAAGAGACTGAGTGATTTTAGGACACTTTCCTAACAATCTCCACCTTGAACTAAAATCAATGAAAAATCCATAATTTCTTCATCGCCAACGAACCTTTGAAAGGTAGAACTGCGATGGGTAACCTAACCGTTGAACGGTCACAAATTGGATCCAACAGAAATCTTCAGATCCAAAATTTATTCATCGCCAACGAACCTCTAAAAGGTAGAACTGCGATGGATAGACAAACCGCTGAACGGTCACAAACTGGATCCTTCAGAAATCTTCAAAACCCCCGCATCTGATCTTGCCAACGATTTCTTGATATCCCCGAGCGAATTTTCTGAATGTAGTCTTCTCATAATCGAAGCTCTTACATGAAGCCTAAATCCACGAAATTTGAACCACCATGGCTCTGATACCTCTTGTTAAGGTTTTTAATAAGAGCGGCGTAATCAGCAGAAGCGAAATATACCATGACTACTGGATATCAAGAAAAAATAAATGAGTGCAAGATAAAGGGGACACAAAGATTTTTACGTGGAAACCCAAATCGGGAAAAAACCACGGGCGGCACAACCTCAAACAAATCCACTATTGATAGAGATTACAACGAACGATCTCACCCCGAGATCAACAGAAAGAGAGTATAACAACTCACATAAACTCTCACAACTTCTCTCACCAATGGGAATACGAAATCTTAGAATATCTGAATACACCATCTCCCACAGGTGCCCAAATTGGTCACCCCAAACAAGGCGAACAAGACCCACTATTTATAGGGAAAACTCCCTATAAACCTACCTTGACTCCCACTCCAATTAGATTTAGAACCTAACATGATAAGGAAACCTAACATGATAAGGAAACCTAAATAATATCCTAATACAATTAGGAAACAAATAATTGTGGGATCAAGAGACTGAGTGATTTTAGGACACTTTCCTAACAATCTCCACCTTGAACTAAAATCAATGAAAAATCCATAATTTCTTCATCGCCAACGAACCTTTGAAAGGTAGAACTGCGATGGGTAGCCTAACCGTTGAACGGTCACAAATTGGATCCAACAGAAATCTTCAGATCCAAAATTTATTCATCGCCAACGAACCTCTAAAAGGTAGAACTGCGATGGATAGACAAACCATTGACGGTCACAAGCTGGATCCCTTAAATCTTCAAAACCCCCACATCTGATCTTGCCAACGATTTCTTGATATCCCCGAGCGAATTTTCTGAATGTAGTCTTCTCATAATCGAAGCTCTTACATGAACCCTAAATCCACGAAATTTGAACCACCATGGCTCTGATACCACTTGTTAAGGTTTTTAATAAGAGCGGCGTAATCAGTGAGGAAATATACCATGACTACTGGATATCAAGAAAAAATAAATGAGTGCAAGATAAAGGGGACACAAAGATTTTTACGTGGAAACCCAAATCGGGAAAAAACCACGGGCGGCACAACCTCAAACAAATCCACTATTGGTAGAGATTACAACGAACGATCTCACCCCGAGATCAACAGAAAGAGAGTATAACAACTCACATAAACTCTTACAACTTCTCTCACCAATGGGAATACGAAATCTCAGAATATCTGGATACACCTCCTCCCACAGGAGGTGCCCCCGAAATTGGTCACCCCAAACAAGGCGAACAAGACACACTATTTATAGGGAAAACTCCCTATAAACCTACCTTGACTCCCACTCCAATTAGATTTAGAATCTAATACAATTAGGAAACCTAACATGATAAGGAAACCTAAATAATATCCTAATACAATTAGGAAACAAATAATTGTGGGATCAAGAGACTGAGTGATTTTAGGACACTTTCCTAACATTCCATTACAAAATAATTTTTGGATGGTAGTACAAAGGTCATCGGCAATAAGGTTCCAACAATTTTGGAAGAACATCGCCCTAAAACCATCCTAGAGTTTTAGTTAAGTCCATTTGGAATAGGGTTGTTTTAGTTTTCCTCCCTAGTTTAAATTGTAATAAGAAAATTGTCTTGGTCCATAAGATTGAAAGGTTTCAACCATAATTGTGTTGTGTTTATATAAGATTTAAATTTGTTTCCAAATTCTAATACAAACCATTGTTGTATCTCTTATTGTCCTAAAGTGACATGCCAATAGGGATGGAGAGAATAATAAGTTGTACAACTATATTAACGGTTGAGTTTAAATCTTTTTAGCTTGTGTAAAAAGGTTCGCCCAACTATTGTGCTTCATATAATAGGGAAAAGAAATATTATCATATAAATATAATTTCATAATTTCTATAAATATATTTTAATATCAAATGATAGTCAAAGGATCAAAGCCTAGTTATGGGATTATGAAAAGTGAAAATTGACAACTATTTTGAGGGGGACGAAGTATTATGAGTTAATAAGGAACAAGATATTTGTTTAACTCAAATTTATCTGTAAATAATATTTTTTCTTTAATATTTTTGCATATTGTCTTTGTTGACTTTCCACACTCTCTAATATGTTTTTTTAAACTTCATTTACTTGCAAAATATGTTTGCAAAATGTTCATTATCATATTCATATAAAATAATTTTTATGATAAATTTAATGATATTAATTATATAATTTAAATTTTTATAAATATAAATAATAGTCAAATTTCGTAAATATTGACTAATGAAGCATGCCCCATCATAACGCATAACTACAAATGGAGGGAGTATCATTTAAATCAAGAAAATCCAAAATCATTTTCGCAACAAATGATACACGAATGATGCGGTTGATAGTTCTGCTGTAAAATCTTTGAACGATGTGGATATATCCTTGGATAGGCTGAATGAGGAGGCTCGCAGAGCGGCGAAGGTTGTGCGGTTGTTGAAAATGTATCGTGATGATCATTAGACTGTGACTAAGGCTTTCAGAGATGATATGTTGGAACAAAAGAAGAATCTTGTTAGATAGTTGTTTTTTTTTTTTTGTGTGTGTGTTATGATCTCGTTGTAACGAATTGTGTTGTTTCTGTTTGTGCTGGACTCTTGGTGTTTTGCTATTGTTGCGGTTTTTGTAGCATCTTTGATACCTTCTTAGCCTTTTTTAGCTTACAAATTATCGAAAAAAAGATTCCTAACTTTGATTATCAACACATTGTCTTATAACTTTCCACAAGACAATTGCCTTGCATTAAAGTTTTATAATTAATATGCATGTATCTTTGATAATTCTGTCTAACATGCATACATACATCTTCCTTCAGATGTAGTAACAAGTACAAATAAATCTTGGTTTACCAGTTTAAATTAGTAAATTTGTATACTTTTCCTCATCAATTCCAAAAATTGCTAATAATATATTGAAATTTAATTACCCATGCATGCTTGTCCTATTTTACTATTTATCTTTTTTTTTAAACATTTTGTTAGTTATCACTCACTATTTTCAAACTTGTTTATGAGCTTTTCTTTACTATTTTACAAAAATATGTCTCTTATTTCCACGCCAAACTTTAGATATGAGACGGGGGAAATACCATGTTTGTTACCATATTTGTGGTTTTAACGGTAAAAATAACATAATTATAGTTTTATGAATCATAAATATGACAATTTAATCTAAGATGGACTTTAGATATAGAACCGAACGAATATCATTTTTAGTGGTCTTGACTACATGTTTATGCTATGATAATGGCTTTCAATTGTTTTCCAAATTTTTTTGAAAAAGAAAAAAAAGTAACATGTGATATTTGGTCCAATCCTTGAAGGTGTCTGAGATCCTCTGCCATGTACCATTTATTGACCATTATCAATTCTAAAATCAAGCTACATTATTTTTTAACCATAAACATGATGGTACACCTCAATAAAATACTCGACAATATGGTATGACATTAGAACTATTAACTAGCTTCCATGTTAAGTGGTAACAAAGTACAACCCAACATAAATATATTTAGATATATATAACTATTCATCTTCCTCACACAGCAACAATGCACAAATAATCTGAATTTAACATCAAAAATTAATTCTTTCCTTTTTAGAAAAATTGAGTTCATTACCACCCTTAAAATATTTTTAAAATCAAGACTACTTAGACTCACAAGGATAAAAATAAGAGTTTATCCTTATTGAATTTGGTGTAAACTTCTAAAAATCTGCTTACTATAATAATATTACATATGAATCCTCTAATATACTACCTCTATTTCTAAATAATTGTTCTTTTTAACGTTTTGAAAAAATATCAAAAAAAAATGATAATTAATGAATATATACTAACAAAAATACCTCTACGGCTCTACTTTAACTAAATATCTTCAATGTATGTTGTTAGGAAAGTGTCCTAAAATCACCAAATCTCTTGATCTCACAATTATTTGTTTCCTAATTGTATTAGGATATTATTTAGGTTTCCTTATTGTGTTAGGTTTCCTAATTGTATTAGATTCTAAATCTATTTGGAGTGGGAGTCAAGTTAGGTTATAGGGAGTTCTCCCTATAAATAGGGTGCATGTTTTTCCATCAAAGACATCGGTAAACACAAAGAGCTGGAGAGAGAAAATATTGAGAGAGAAAGGGGTCTCACCAATATTTTCCCCAGTGTATCCTGAGAGATTGTGAGTTGAGTGTTGAGAGATTGTTATTGTAATCTCCTTTGTGGACGCATCACACCCTGTGATAGTGATCAGGTTGTACTCCTCCTTTCTCATAGTGGATTATTTTACTTGTCGCGTCAGTGGTTTTTCTCCGAGTTCTTGGTTTCCCACGTAATTCAGTGTTTGATTTTATCGCTTATTTTTCGTTCCTAAATTTTGTCGTAATATCCGTCATCTCGTTTCGATTATATTATTCGCTTCATTGTTACCTTGCTACTCACTTTTCTAACAAGTGGTATCGAGCAAGGTGGAGATGGCTTCAATCATGAAGTGTGATATTCCAAAATTTGATGGAGCGAGGAGTTTTACTATGTGGAGCTGCAGATGAAGGTGGTCCCTGATTCGGCATGGGTTATGGGATGTGATTGAGTATCCCGACACGAAGACAGATGCGACGATGGCGATGATGAATTCCAAAAACTCCAGAAGGATATCAAGGGGAATCTGACTCCAAGGGAGTGGAAGAAGCTTGAAGATAAGACTCTGGCAGGGATTCAGTTGTGCTTGGCAGAGCACATTCAGAGAGAGGTGATGCATATCGAGAAACCTCGGGTGCTCTGGACCAAACTGGAAGAGCTGTACATGTCGAAGAGTCGTGCAAACAAGTACCGAATGAAGGAGAAATTCTACAGGTTGAAGATGCCCCAAGGTACTTCTATTCAGACACATCTTAGTGAATTTGATTCTATTATTACTGAATTGGAATCAATGGATATAAAACACACTGATGAGGATAAGGCTTTTCATTTAATTCTGTCCCTACCTGCATCACATAAACAATTTAAGGAAATCATGTTGTATGGGAATCGTGGTGACCTTAACCTTAGTGAAGTAAAGGCTAGTTCTTGTCTAAGGAGAAACTTGATACTAATGGCGATGACCAGAGTGGTGATGCTATGGTTGCAAGGGGTAGGAATATTGATCGTAAGGGAAACGGGTCTAGAGGGAAGTCTAAACACCGTTCAAAGTCTAGGAATCCTCACAAGAATAAGAAGTGTAACTCTTTGTAGTAAGATGGGGCATATAGAGAGATTTGGGCAAAAGCAGAGACCGAGCAGGAGGGTAAGGATAATCACACCAAACCTGGTACCTCAAACTGCGTAGAGTCCGAGTCAGATGGTGATGGGTTTGTAGTTACGGATGATGCCTTGGCTACCACATCGAGTAGGATAGCTAGAGATGAGTGGGTTCTTGACACGGGGTGCACCTATCATATGTGTCCTCATAAGGACTGGTTCGAGTCTTATGAGAGTGTTGACACCGGGGTCGTAGTCATGGGTAACGACACAGCCTGCAAGGTTGCAGGAATCGGTAGCATCAAAATCAAGACTCATGATGGCATCGTTAGAACTCTCAAGGAGGTTCGTCATATCCCTAACATGACTCGAAATTTAATTTCTTTGGGTACTCTTGAAGCTAACGGCTGCAGGTACAAAGGAGAAGATGGTGTTTTGAAAGTGTGCAGGGGTTCCATGGTTCTTATGAAGGGAATCAGGAAGGGCAGTCTATATATCCTGCAGGGGTCTACAGTGACAGGATCTGCAGCGGCAGTCCTAAATCTTGATGAGTCCGACAGCACAAAACTGTGGCACATGAGACTAGGCCACATGGGCGAGAAGAGAATGTCAATGTTGAGCAAGAAGGGATACCTTGAAGGCGCAAAGATCGGCAAGTTGGAGTTTTGCGATCACTGTGTCTACGGGAAACAGAAGAGGGTTAGCTTTTCAAGGGCTAAACATACAACAGCAGGGATCCTTGATTATATTCATTCAGATTTGTGGGGTCCTGCTAGAGTGCCATCACTGGGTGGCAAGCGCTACATGTTGACATTCGTGGATGACTTCTCGAGGAAGACTTGGGTTTATTTCCTGCGGCACAAGAATGAGGCATTCTCATATTTCAAGAAGTTCAAAGCTTTGGTGGAGAACCAGACAGGCAGGAAAATCAAGAAACTCAGGACTGACAATGGGTTGGAGTTTGTTGATTCTGAATTTACTGAATTCTGCGAGGAGCATGGGATTGCGAGGCATCGAACCTTGGTGGGTAAGCCTCAGCAAAACGGGGTAGCCGAGAGAATCAACAGGACACTCTTGGAGAAAGCCCGCTGCATGCTCTCGAATGCAGGGCTTTGGAAGAACAAATCGTTCTGGGCAGAGGTGATATCTACTGCCTGCTACCTGCTGAACAGATCACCTCATGCCTCTATCGAATACCAGATTCCAGAGGAAGTATGGACAGGAAATCAGGAGAAGGATGCAGGAAGAATGGTGTTCGAGGTGGAGCAGGCTCAAGGTGGAGCTGCTGGAACCTGCAATCAGGAGCAAACTACTGATGCTCCTGAACCAACTCAGGTTGATGAGCCTGAGATTGAGACGAATGTTCCTCAGGTGGAGGAACAACCATGCATTGCTAGAGATCGTCCCAGGAGGGAGATCAGGAGACCAACGCGATATACTGAAGAAGATGATGCTATGATTGCTTATGCGCTGAGTGTTGTAGAGGAGACTCCTGAAGGTGCTGAACCTTCTACCTATCAGGAGGCCATCTCTTGTCCGAATGCCTCAAATTGGATAGGAGCTATGCAAGAGGAGATGGAGAGTCTGCAGAAAAATCATACATGGGAGCTATGTGAGTTGCCTAAAGGGCGACGAGCTCTTACTGCGAAGTGGGTGTACAAGAGAAAGGAAGGTATCCCTGGTGTAGAAAGTGCAAGGTGGAAGGCGGTTAGTGGTAAGGGGTTGCAACGGAAGAAGGAATCGACTACAACGAAGTATTCTCGCGATCGTGAGGCATACGTCGATCCGCACCTTGCTTGCCTTTGTTGCTCTATTTGATTTGGAGTTGGAGCAACTTGATGTCAAAGACTTTCCTCCATGGCGAGTTGGAGGAGGAAATATATATGAGGCGACGGAGGGTTTCATCGTTCTGGTAAACAGGAATAGGTATGCAGTTAAGGAAGTCCTTGTATGGACTTAAGCAGCACCAGCAAAGTGGTACAAAAGGTTTGATACCTTTATGGTAGAGGCAAGGGTACACAAGAAGTCACTATGATAATTGTGTACTACAGCAATTTGAAGAAAGGTCTTTCATTTATTTATTATTGTATGTGGATGATATGTTGATTGCCTCCAGGGACATGTCACTAATAAAGAAGCTGAAATCTCAACTCAACCAGGAGTTTGAGATGAAAGACCTCGGAGCGGCGACGAAGATTTTGGGTATGGAGATCCAAAGGGATAGAAAGCGGGGAAGTTGTTCTGTCTCGGAAAATATCTGGAGAAGGTGTTGGACAGATTCAACATGAGAAACTGTAAAGCAGTTTCAACTCCTTTAGCTGCACACTTCAAGTTGTCTGGTGAGAACTGTCCTAAATCTGATTTGGAGGTAAGGAGGATGTCTAATATTCCCTATGCTAGTGCAATTGGTAGTTTGATGTATGCTATGGTGTGTACTAGACCTGACCTGTCCCACGCAGTTAGTGTGGTGAGTAGATATATGCAGAATCCAGGGAAGGAGCATTGGGAAAGAGTGAAGTGGATCCTTCGCTATGTGAAGGGTACTTTGGAGAAGGGCATCCTGTATGATAGAGGTAGTCTTTGCAACGTCGATGTTGCGAGTTATGTTGATCTTGATTATGGTGGAGATCCTGGATAGGAGGCGCCAATTTCGTGGTATGTGTTCGTCATGTGTGGAGGAGCAATATCTTGAAAGCTTCACTTCAATCTATAGCACCTTGTCTACTACAGAGGTGAATATATTCTTTGCAACGAAAGGAGTGAAGGAGGCCATCCGGTTGAGGATTGGTCATGGAGCTTGGAGTACCACGCGGGCGAGACTATGGTTTATTCGAGACGATCAGTGCTATACATCTGACAAAGAATGACACTTATCATTCGAAGACCAAGCATATAAGCGTCAGGTATCACTTCATCAGAGATATAGTTGCTGCAGGAGAGATCGTGGTGAAAAAGGTTCATACTTCTGATAATCCTGCAGACATGTTAACCAAGCCTCTATCTATAGCTAAGTTCGAACATTGTTTGGACTTATTTGGTGTTCTAAGCATGTGAGAGCCCTGCGGGGCCACGCCCTGCGGAGGGGTGTGTTGATGGCGACAGTCAAGATGTTTATCTGGATCGATGATTCGTTGATTTTAGTCCAAGGTGGAGTTTGTTAGGAAAGTGTCCTAAAATCACCAAATCTCTTGATCTCACAATTATTTGTTTCCTAATTGTATTAAGATATTATTTAGGTTTCCTTATTGTGTTAGGTTTCCTAATTGTATTAGATTCTAAATCTATTTGGAGTGGGAGTCAAGTTAGGTTATAGGGAGTTCTCCCTATAAATAGGGTGCATGTTTTTCCACCAAAGACATCGGTAAACTGTAACAACCCGCCCCAAAACCATGATTAATTAAATACAAATTACCGTAATTATTTAAATTATGTTATAAATTGTTCGCGTTTACCTTTATTTATTTATTCATTTACTTATTTATTTATTGTTATCGGTGTCAAGTCTCGTGCAGGAGATGGCTAAGGTGCCGAATTATCGGCTTAAAAATTTACTTTACATATTCATTCAATGAGTTAAAGTATTTCAGGTTATACGATTTATGTTATAAATTTATTTACCGAGGATCAGTTGAATATTTTATGTCTCATTTTATGTATTTTAGCATCTCAATTTTAATCATTTTTAATCACATTTCCTTTATATAATTTCAAGTGGTAATTTTACTCATATTATTTTATTTAATCCAAGTTCTAATTTATTTTACCAAGTTGTTACCAATTTATTACTCCTAAATTTTATTCTCTACAAACCTCACTATTTCAACTTACTAATTACAATTCTTATTTATTTGACCTAAATTTTATCATCCTATTATTTTATCTAGTGTTTATTTTACTGAATTGTTGTCCTAAGCTAGTTAATTAGAGGGAGTATATAGTAGTAGTTTTAGTTAGAAGGGTCATTTATCATTCTAATTCAAACACCCAAACACCCTCAATCTCTCTCTACCCTCTCTTCCTCCCTGTTCTGGCCGAGGCACCAGCCACCACCACCGGCGTTTTCCGATCGCCGGAGCTTCTCGCCGCCGTCATCCTCGCGCCGCCGCCGGCCACCTTCCCCTCTCTCTTGTGTTTTCATCAATTTTTAACCTTAAGGGTAATCTCTCAAACCCCCAATTTCAATTCTTTCAAACCCTAATCTGAATTTCATGTTTTATATATGTTTCTTTTGTAATTTCTATCTATTTTACTCTCTTTTAGCATAAATTCCAAGTTATAATTGTTTTGGTTAAGTTAGGGTTTGAGTTTGGAGTATATGCATGTGTATTTGGATGAGTTCTTGAGGTTTTCTTGTTGAATTCTTGATGGATAGTGTTATAATCTTGATGCATGTAAGAGTCTTGAAAAGTTTCTGAGTATTAAGGACTGATTATGTATGTTAAGATTGTTATTAAAGTGTTATTATGTTTAATTTGGGTAAATTAAAGAGATTTTAGTGAAAGAATATCAAAGTATGATGTGGGGATGAATTGCATGTTGAATTTATGGATGCATGTGAGATTTAAGCTCTTTGATGAATTAACTTTCAAGGTTTATTTCTGGAAATATGATGGAGTATAGCCAAAGTGAGATTTAGTTGAGAATTATTGTCAATTAAGGGCCAAAATTACCATTGGAGCTGAGTTTAAAAGCAAAATAGTTTCTGTCCAACTTCTGGAAATTTAAAGAGGCTCCAAAGTTAGAGTTTAGGCCAAATTTTTACTCCATAAGATAGCCCAAGGTGTTAGCTAACCATAGGCTTTGGAATTTCTAAATTCCGACTTGTATAGGCCGAGTTATGGCCAAAACCGTAACGTCACGTTTCGAAATACGTTTCTGGAAGTCAGTAGCTTAAGGGCTGTTTTTCGTCCCTTTGAAGATCTTTCTAGTTTTTGTGGTAAACATGAAAGTTTTAGTTCACATTGCAAGCTTTCCAGAAAGGTATGGTTTGTAGTTATCCGATATCGGGAGTGTGAGTTATGAGCCCGGAAAGAAGGGCTGTCCATCTTGAAGTTTCTGCCCAGTTTATTCCTTATTAAATTCCATCTTTGGGGCCCTAAACCAATATCAATAGAGGATTTTAAGCATTGATAAGTTATGGTTATATGTTGTAATCCTATATTATGATTTTAAGGTTGAAAAGTATGGTTTGGAAGCCTAAGTATATCCTAAGGTCATCATTCGAAGGGTTTATGAATCTAACACAAGTTATAAGTTTTCTCCTCATGGATTTTAGCTTAAAAGCCCTTTATTATTGATCTAGCTAAGATTTCTCATCTAGCTTTATAACCTCCAAGCCCTAAGTAGCTTCAAGTCTTTTGCCCTCTAAAGTACCAACTTAAGCTTGCCTCTCAATCACGTTCAAAACCCATACCCTGAATCATTCTCACTTCATTTTTAATCTCATTATCACGTCTTCGCATCATCTTTAAGTCCACGATTTCCATTCTAACCTTCAATCTTTAAGTCCCATTCTTCATCAATTTAAGCTACCTTTCCAAGATTCAAGTTCCATCTTCTTAATTCACCTTTCTACGTCAATATTTTCATATAAATTCGACCCGTAGTTCTTAATTATCCGAAACCAGTTCTGTCCGGGCCCATTTTGGAGCCCTCACTCTAATTTTGACCCTCTGGTTCTATTGACAAAGTTGTAGATTATGATTTTCCCTATTCCAGGATGTACTCATTTACTTCACTCCGATTTTCCTAACTCAAGTTACGCTATAATCTTTATTTTTATACAACCTGAAATTTGCTCCCTAAGTTATTTCATTTATATTTACCAAAGTTTCTAAACCTTTGAAACTAACTAAGAACCTTAATCGGTTCTTCATTTTCCATTACTCTTATCCTAGTTGACAAGTCACCAAAGCCATCTCAAAGCCGAGGGCCTTGCCAAGGTCTTTATCATCTCAAGGTCTGAATTGTCCTACTTTTTTATCTAATAATTTTCATGGTTCATTATATTCCTACCATATCAAGTATTTTGTTTTATGATATCATTGTATTCAAAAGTGGACCCATTTTATGTATTCTATGTTTTATGTTCTAGCTAGTTACGTGAAGTGCTAGCCTTTTAGATGCTCTGATCAGTGTCCTAGACACGGCGATCTTGGCCAGCTCGTGATCCAAATCTAGATCGATTTGGGCATGCGCGTGTGAGGTGCTTGCACGATCATAAGGATTCCACGTATTTTTCTATCTTTCTTTATTCTACAACATTTACTCATGTATATGTATATGTTCATGTCATTTCAAGTTAATGTTTCTTTTCCTTTCCCTGCTTTCAAATGAATTTAAATCGCACTAAAACCGTTTTGAGCGGTTTTACGTGTTGGAGGTTTACGATCTTGAGTGTTTCCCCTCACGTTTGGCAAGGTTTTAATGTTTTGTTTTTAGGAGGTTCGAGCTCCCAAGGCAAGGACAAGTCTATTCGAGTAGCTCCGGTTGTGAGGTAGTTCCCGGGGTTCTATAATCGGCGGGGACCAAGTCGGAAGTTGTATTAGTATTTTTTTTTAAGTTTCTAAGTTATGTATCTAATGTTTCAAGGGTTGTAAAAGTTGTTTCTTGGTTGGTTTTGGAGTGTTTGTGCCTTGTCTCTGTTGGGGACGGCGGTAATGCCTCGACCTAAGGTGTTTCACAGCTAATCACGAGTTTGGGATTCGAGTAGGATTTTAATCTTATGGTTAAGGTAAAGTGTTACTGATTGTGGTATCAGAGCAGAAGTTAATTAGAATTTGCGATCATAGAATTCTTTAAGACATTGATTTTGTGTTATGGTTTACGGAGAAAGTTAGGCATATGAGAATGAGTATTTCTATGGTTGGTATGATAAGTGATGATTATATTGGGAATTGTTGATGAGCGTGCAGCTCTAAATATTGGTGTAGTATGTAAATTGCTCTTCCTCACAGGTTTCCAAGATTTTGTAAATTTGGGGGATAGCTCTATTTATAGGGGAAATGCTGCCAAATTTTTCCCAGGATTTTAGGAAGCATTAGCCAAAAATTTTTTAAGGGGAAAATCTAGGTAAATTTGAGTTGAGCCTAGTAGTTTATACAAGTAAAGCTATGAATATATATTGGGAAATTATGAAATATGTCAAAGTATCTTTTCAAAAGTCCTTGAGAGTTAACAAAAGATTATAAAGTAAGTCCCAAGTGGGATTGGTGTAGGATGAAATGAGTCCTAAATGTTAATATGGAATGAACCTTTCTGGAAGCCCGAAAAGTGGCATTATTTACAGGATCAAGAAATTGTTAAGCTTGTGGCAAGTTTAAAAGTTAAATAAGAGCTTCTTTGAGTCGCTCATAAGGGGTTAACTTGGTTGAGTCTCGAACCTCGTCATAAGTTGTTCTTATTACTTACATTGATAAGCTCTTTTGCTATGATAAGAATTTTAAAACCTTGCGTAATGTTCTATGTATGGTATAGATTGATACCGACGGCAATCCCCTCCCAAATCCGTTTGCGATGTTCATGGACCCTGCTACGTACGTTCAAGTTCATCTCAAGGCTTTACAAGACGTTCTGGACGCCCACTGCGCTGTGAACACGAAATCTGAATATCACGACGACATTTGCTGAGGTCGATGTCTTCTAGCAACTCTTCCCCACGAGAGCCTGTGGGATGATATCAGGGACATGTACCGCCAATTGCTCCTTCGAGGAGAACCAGGACGCCATGCATGGTGCCTCAACTATGTCAAGGCTTGGAACCAGATAGCGATGGAAGCAATGATCACTCAAACTGCGCAGTCACTAACTCTCTATGTTAACAAACTAGGACCCTATCTCCGTAAAATGCTAGGACTACCAGAGCCTTCCAATGCAGGAATAGCGCCATCGCGCGTGTTTTCTCCACCGGCAGACGCAGTTCGTTTACATTTCTCACCACTCATCACGGGATGACCAATTGTTCCGAATGTATCTTCACATGGGAGACCACGCCACACCGTGGCGGAGAAGAAGAAGATCCTAGCATGGATCCGGATCAAGATGAGTACGCCTAGAACCAAAGTAAGTCAAGGACCATGAAGTGGGAACATCTATACCCGCCGCTCGGTGGAGAACGACTTCGATTGGACCACCTTGAGGCCCGAAATCTGTCATATTCAACACATGAATACCCAGCCTCCTCCTTTAATGAACAATCATTGTAAGTTCCAACCCTCCTCTGTAGGGCTATCATACCTCGAGTTTATTATTTAAATCAAGCTTCATCTCCCACTCGTATTGTACATTCCCCTCCTAAATTCACCTTTCATTGTCGTAAGATAGCAATCAACTTCGTCAATTCTAATCATTTCCCATTTTCAAGAATTTTTAGGAGAACTTGTCATCGTTACCGACCAATCATTTTAGCTCCTTAATGTTATGCCCACACCTTATTGGCGACTCTTTCTTTTCTCAATTTCCTTTTTGGATAAGTGTCTTTATTCTAACAATAATCTACTCATACATCCAGTGGTGATCGACTACACCTATTCTATTGTATTTCTTATTTGATCATCTTTTCTCCTCCCGAAATAATCATCATTCTCAACAACATCTACAGTTCATATCCAAGATTTAGCTTAAATACAAGTTACTATTCGGCCCATTTCATCAGCTTACGCCTTGCATATCCCAAGCAACTTTTGCCAATCATTCATGCATCCCCGACACTGATTTTCCTAATTCAAGAATCTTGACATATTTACCCAAAACCTTTCTCTCTGAAGCTTGAAGGTTTTCTTGCCTCTGTACAACACTAGAAACTCCACGATATTTCTGAAAACATACATAAACATCTCTCAAACCTAGATTTGATTATCAAAAGCTTACTCGAGATCTTCTCCTTCATATCAAGCTCATTTCAGCATCTCTTATGGATTTCCTTATTCATAACATCATTATAATTCTTATCCCCATCAGTTGTATTACCTCTTGTTAACTACCAATATGAGGAGATAAATCTTAGACTAGTAAAGCTTAAACCTTTTTAGAATAACTAATGTTTTGCTTAATTTATAAGGACCCAACTAAGATAGAGGAGATTCCAGTGGTGCGCGAGTTTCCGAACGTTTTCCCCAAGGAAATTACGGAATTACCCCTGAAGAGGGAGATTGACGTTGAGATTGAATTAATTCCTGGAACTAGGCCAATATCCAAATCGTCTTACCGAATGGCGCCAGTAGAGCTTAAGGAGTTGAAGATACAACTGGAGGAATTATTAAGTAAGGATTCATTAGACCCAGCGCATCACCCTGGGGAGCACCAGTGCCTTTCGTAAGGAAGAAGGATTCACGACGTTTTTCACGTATCGCAACTCCTGAAATATGTACCAGACGCGAAGCATGTTCTAGCGGAAGAACCACCGCTTTTGAGCCGACGATCTAACCTTGAGCGTAGGTCGAATTTTGGATCGACGAATCAAGCAGCTATGTACGAAAGAAGTCCCCTTAGTCAAAGTGCTATGGGCGAATCAAGATGCCTCGGAGGCCACGTAGGAAACCGAGGAAAACATGAAGGAACAGTACCCCCATCTCTTCTAAGGTAAAACAAGCACGTTTAATAACCATTTTTTTAAGTTTCGGGGACGAAACTTTCTTTTAGGGGGGAAGGGTGTAACAACCCGCCCCAAAACCATGATTAATTAAATACAAATAACCGTAATTATTTAAATTATGTTATAAATTGTTCGCTTTTACCTTTATTTATTTATTCATTTACTTATTTATTTATTGTTATCGGTGTCAAGTCTCGTGCAGGAGATGGCTAAGGTGCCGAATTATCGGCTTAAAAATTTACTTTACATATTCATTCAATGAGTTAAAGTATTTCAGGTTATACGATTTATGTTATAAATTTATTTACCGAGGATCAGTTGAATATTTTATGTCTCATTTTATGTATTTTAGCATCTCAATTTTAATCATTTTTAATCACATTTCCTTTATATAATTTCAAGTGGTAATTTTACTCATATTATTTTATTTAATCCAAGTTCTAATTTATTTTACCAAGTTGTTACCAATTTATTACTCCTAAATTTTATTCTCTACAAACCTCACTATTTCAACTTACTAATTACAATTCTTATTTATTTGACCTAAATTTTATCATCCTATTATTTTTCTAGTGTTTATTTTATGAATTGTTGTCCTAAGCTAGTTAATTAGAGGGAGTATATAGTAGTAGTTTTAGTTAGAAGGGTCATTTATCATTCTAATTCAAACACCCAAACACCCTCAATCTCTCTCTACCCTCTCTTCCTCCCTGTTCTGGCCGAGGCACCAGCCACCACCAGCGTTGTCCGTCGCCGGAGCTTCTCGCCAGTCATCCTCGCGCCACCCTCCCCTCTCTCTTGTGTTTTCATCAATTTTTAACCTTAAGGGTAATCTCTCAAAC
This sequence comes from Portulaca oleracea, assembly GCA_029582165.1. Lineage (NCBI taxonomy): Eukaryota > Viridiplantae > Streptophyta > Magnoliopsida > Caryophyllales > Portulacaceae > Portulaca > Portulaca oleracea. The sequence goes on from CM055884.1 coordinate 6,224,144, forward strand.
CCCCAATTTCAATTCTTTCAAACCCTAATCTGAATTTCATGTTTTATATATGTTTCTTTTGTAATTTCTATCTATTTTACTCTCTTTTAGCATAATTTCCAAGTTATAATTGTTTTGGTTAAGTTAGGGTTTGAGTTTGGAGTATATGCATGTGTATTTGGATGAGTTCTTGAGGTTTTCTTGTTGAATTCTTGATGGATAGTGTTAAAATCTTGATGCATGTAAGATTCTTGAAAAGTTTCTGAGTATTAAGGGCTGATTATGTATGTTAAGATTGTTATTAAAGTGTTATTATGTTTAATTTGGGTAAATTAAAGAGATTTTAGTGAAAGAATATCAAAGTATGATGTGGGGATGAATTGCATGTTGAATTTATGGATGCATGTGAGATTTAAGCTCTTTGATGAGTTAACTTTCAAGGTTTATTTCTGGAAATATGATGGAGTATAGCCAAAGTGAGATTTAGTTGAGAATTATTGTCAATTAAGGGCCAAAATTACCATTGGAGCTGAGTTTAAAAGCAAAATAGTTTCTGTCCAACTTCTGGAAATTTACAGAGGCTCAAAAGTTAGAGTTTAGGCCAAATTTTTACTCCATAAGATAGCCCAAGGTGTTAGCTAACCATAGGCTTTGGAATTTCTAAATTCCGACTTGTATAGGCCGAGTTATGGCCAAAACCGTAACGTCACGTTTCGAAATACGTTTCTGGAAGTCAGTAGCTTAAGGGCTGTTTTTCGTCCCTTTGAAGATCTTTCTAGTTTTTGTGGTAAACATGAAAGTTTTAGTTCACATTGCAAGCTTTCCAGAAAGGTATGGTTTGTAGTTATCCGATATCGGGAGTGTGAGTTATGAGCCCGGAAAGAAGGGCTGTCCATCTTGAAGTTTCTGCCCAGTTTATTCCTTATTAAATTCCATCTTTGGGGCCCTAAACCAATATCAATAGAGGATTTTAAGCATTGATAAGTTATGGTTATATGTTGTAATCCTATATTATGATTTTAAGGTTGAAAAGTATGGTTTGGAAGCCTAAGTATATCCTAAGGTCATCATTCCAAGGGTTTATGAATCTAACGCAAGTTATAAGTTTTCTCCTCATGGATTTTGGCTTAAAAGCCCTTTATTATTGATCTAGCTAAGATTTTTCATCTAGCTTTATAACCTCCAAGCCCTAAGTAGCTTCAAGTCTTTTGCCCTCTAAAGTACCAACTTAAGCTTGCCTCTCAATCACGTTCGAAAACCCATACCCCATGAATCATTCTCACTTCATTTTTAATCTCATTATCACGTCTTCGCATCATCTTTAAGTCCACGATTTCCATTCTAACCTTCAATCTTTAAGTCCCATTCTTCATCAATTTAAGCTACCTTTCCAAGATTCAAGTTCCATCTTCTTAATTCACCTTTCTACGTCAATATTTTCATATAAATTCGACCCGGAGTTCTTAATTATCCGAACCCAGTTTCTGTCCGGGCCCATTTTGGAGCCCTCCCTCTCATTTTTACCCTCTGGTTCTGTTGACAAAGTTGTAGATTATGATTTTCCCTATTCCAGGATGTACTCATTTACTTCACTCCGATTTTCCTAACTCAAGTTACGCTATAATCTTTATTTTTATACAACCTGAAATTTGCTCCCTAAGTTATTTCATTTATATTTACCAAAGTTTCTAAACCTTTGAAACTAACTAAGAACCTTAATCGGTTCTTCATTTTCCATTACTCTTATCCTAGTTGACAAGTCACCAAAGCCATCTCAAAGCCGAGGCCTTGCGCCAAGGTCTTTATCATCTCAAGGTACGCGAATTGTCCAACTTTTATATCTAATCATGTTCATGGTTCATTATATTCCTACCATATCAAGTTTTATGTTTTATGATATCATTGTATTCAAAAGTGGACCCATTTTATGTATTCTATGTTTTATGTTCTAGCTAGTTACGTGAAGTGCTAGCCTTTTAGATGCTCCTGATCAGAGTGTCCTAGACCTGGCCAGTGCCGACCGCTCAGCAGTCACCCAATCCAAATCTAGATCGATTTGGGCATGCGCGTGTGTGAGGTGCTTGCACCGATCATAAGGATTCCACGTATTTTTTCTATCTTTCTTTATTCTACAACATTTACTCATGTATATGTATATGTTCATGTCATTTCAAGTTAATGTTTCTTTTCCCTTTCCCTGTTTTCAAATGAATTTAAATGCCGGCACTAAAACCGTTTTCGAACGGTTTTTACGTGTTGGAGGTTTACGTACTGAGTGTTTCCCCACTCACGTTTGGCAAGGTTTTAATGTTTTGTTTTTAGGAGGTTCGAGCTCCCAAGGCAAGGACAAGTCTATTCAGAAGTAGCTCCAGTTGTGAGGTAGTTCCCAGGGTTCTATAATCGGCAGGACGACCAAGTCGGAAGTTGTATTAGTATTTTTTTTTAAGTTTCTAAGTTATGTATCTAATGTTTCAAGGGTTGTAAAAGTTGTTTCTTGGTTGGTTTTGGAGTGTTTGTGCCTTGTCTCTTTTGGGGACGGCGGTAATGCCTCGACCTAAGGTGTTCCGCTGCGCTAATCACAGGTTTGGGATTCTGAGTAGGATTTTAATCTTATGGTTAAGGCTGGGGTGTTACAGTTGTGGTATCAGAGCAGAAGTTAATTAGAATTTGGGATCATAGAATTCTTTAAGACATTGATTTTGTGTTATGGTTTACGGAGAAAGTTAGGCATATGAGAATGAGTATTTCTATGGTTGGTATGATAAGTGATGATTATGTTGGGAATTGTTGATGAGCGTGCAGCTCTAAATATTGGTGTAGTATGTAAATTGCTCTTCCTCGCAGGTTTCCAAGATTTTGTAAATTTGGGGGATAGCTCTATTTATAGGGGAAATGCTGCCAAATTTTTCCCAGGATTTTAGGAAGCATTAGCCAAAAATTTTTTAAGGGGAAAATCTAGGTAAATTTGAGTTGAGCCTAGTAGTTTATACAAGTAAAGCTATGAATATATATTGGGAAATTATGAAATATGTCAAAGTATCTTTTCAAAAGTCCTTGAGAGTTAACAAAAAGATTATAAAGTAAGTCCCAAGTGGGATTGGTGTAGGATGAAATGAGTCCTAAATGTTAATATGGAATGAACCTTTCTGGAAGCCCGAAAAGTGGCATAATTTACGGGATCAAGAAATTGTTAAGCTTGTGGCAAGTTTAAAAGTTAAATAAGAGCTTCTTTGAGTCGCTCATAAGGGGTTAACTTGGTTGAGTCTCGAACCTCGTCATAAGTTGTTCTTATTACTTACATTGATAAGCTCTTTTGCTATGATAAGAATTTTAAAACCTTGCGTAATGTTCTATGTATGGTATAGATTGATACCGACGGCAATCCCCTCCCAAATCCGTTTGCGATGTTCATGGACCCTGCTACGTACGTTCAAGTTCATCTCAAGGCTTTACAAGACGTTCTGGACGCCCACTGCGCTGTGAACACGAAATCTGAATATCACGACGACATTTGCTGAGGTCGATGTCTTCTAGCAACTCTTCCCCACGAGAGCCTGTGGGATGATATCAGGGACATGTACCGCCAATTGCTCCTTCGAGGAGAACCAGGACGCCATGCATGGTGCCTCAACTATGTCAAGGCTTGGAACCAGATAGCGATGGAAGCAATGATCACTCAAACTGCGCAGTCACTAACTCTCTATGTTAACAAACTAGGACCCTATCTCCGTAAAATGCTAGGACTACCAGAGCCTTCCAATGCAGGAATAGCGCCATCGCGCGTGTTTTCTCCACCGGCAGACGCAGTTCGTTTACATTTCTCACCACTCATCACGGGATGACCAATTGTTCCGAATGTATCTTCACATGGGGAGACCACGCCCACAGCCCAGGTAGCCGGAGAAGAAGAAGATCCTAGCATGGATCTGGATCAAGATGAGGTACGCCTAGAACCAAAGTAAGTCAAGGACCATGAAGTGGGAACATCTATACCCGCCGCTCCGGTGGAGAACGACTTCGATTGGACCACCTTGAGGCCCGAAATCTGTCATATTCAACACATGAATACCCAGCCTCCTCCTTTAATGAACAATCATTGTAAGTTCCAACCCTCCTCTGTAGGGCTATCATACCTCGAGTTTATTATTTAAATCAAGCTTCATCTCCCACTCGTATTGTACATTCCCCTCCTAAATTCACCTTTCATTGTCGTAAGATAGCAATCAACTTCGTCAATTCTAATCATTTCCCATTTTCAAGAATTTTTAGGAGAACTTGTCATCGTTACCGACCAATCATTTTAGCTCCTTAATGTTATGCCCACACCTTATTGGCGACTCTTTCTTTTCTCAATTTCCTTTTTGGATAAGTGTCTTTATTCTAACAATAATCTACTCATACATCCAGTGGTGATCGACTACACCTATTCTATTGTATTTCTTATTTGATCATCTTTTCTCCTCCCGAAATAATCATCATTCTCAACAACATCTACAGTTCATATCCAAGATTTAGCTTAAATACAAGTTACTATTCGGCCCATTTCATCAGCTTATGCCTTGCATATCCCAAGCAACTTTTGCCAATCATTCATGCATCCCCGACACTGATTTTCCTAATTCAAGAATCTTGACATATTTACCCAAAACCTTTCTCTCTGAAGCTTGAAGGTTTTCTTGCCTCTGTACAACACTAGAAACTCCACGATATTTCTGAAAACATACATAAACATCTCTCAAACCTAGATTTGATTATCAAAAGCTTACTCGAGATCTTCTCCTTCATATCAAGCTCATTTCAGCATCTCTTATGGATTTCCTTATTCATAACATCATTATAATTCTTATCCCCATCAGTTGTATTACCTCTTGTTAACTACCAATATGAGGAGATAAATCTTAGACTAGTAAAGCTTAAACCTTTTTAGAATAACTAATGTTTTGCTTAATTTATAAGGACCCAACTAAGATAGAGGAGATTCCAGTGGTGCGCGAGTTTCCGAACGTTTTCCCCAAGGAAATTACGGAATTACCCCTGAAGAGGGAGATTGACGTTGAGATTGAATTAATTCCTGGAACTAGGCCAATATCCAAATCGTCTTACCGAATGGCGCCAGTAGAGCTTAAGGAGTTGAAGATACAACTGGAGGAATTATTAAGTAAGGATTCATTAGACCCAGCGCATCACCCTAGGGAGCACCAGTGCCTTTCGTAAGGAAGAAGGATTCACGACGTTTTTCACGTATCGCAACTCCTGAAATATGTACTGGACGCGAAGCATGTTCTAGCGGAAGAACCACCGCTTTTGAGCCGAAGATCTAACCTTCGAGCAGCAGCCGATTCGAATTTTGGATCGACGAATCAAGCAGCTATGTACGAAAGAAGTCCCCTTAGTCAAAGTGCTATGGGCGAATCAAGACGCCTCGGAGGCCACGTAGGAAACCGAGGAAAACATGAAGGAACAGTACCCCCATCTCTTCTAAGGTAAAACAAGCACGTTTAATAACCATTTTTTTAAGTTTCGGGGACGAAACTTTCTTTTAGGGGGGGAGGGTGTAACAACCCGCCCCAAAACCATGATTAATTAAATACAAATAACCGTAATTATTTAAATTATGTTATAAATTGTTCGCGTTTACCTTTATTTATTTATTCATTTACTTATTTATTTATTGTTATCGGTGTCAAGTCTCGCAGAGATGGCTAAGGTGCCGAATTATCGGCTTAAAATTTACTTTACATATTCATTCAATGAGTTAAAGTATTTGAGTTATACGATTTATGTTATAAATTTATTTACCGAGGATCAGTTGAATATTTTATGTCTCATTTTATGTATTTTAGCATCTCAATTTTAATCATTTTTAATCACATTTCCTTTATATAATTTCAAGTGGTAATTTTACTCATATTATTTTATTTAATCCAAGTTCTAATTTATTTTACCAAGTTGTTACCAATTTATTACTCCTAAATTTTATTCTCTACAAACCTCACTATTTCAACTTACTAATTACAATTCTTATTTACTTGACCTAAATTTTATCATCCTATTATTTTATCTAGTGTTTATTTTACTGAATTGTTGTCCTAAGCTAGTTAATTAGAGGGAGTATATAGTAGTAGTTTTAGTTAGAAGGGTCATTTATCATTCTAATTCAAACACCCAAACACCCTCAATCTCTCTCTACCCTCTCTTCCTCCCTGTTCTGGCCGAGGCACCAGCCACCACCACCGGCGTTGTCCGGTCGCCGCCGTCATCCTCGCGCCGCCGCCGGCCACCCTCCCCTCTCTCTTGTGTTTTCATCAATTTTTAACCTTAAGGGTAATCTCTCAAACCCCCAATTTCAATTCTTTCAAACCCTAATCTGAATTTCATGTTTTATATATGTTTCTTTTGTAATTTCTATCTATTTTACTCTCTTTTAGCATAAATTCCAAGTTATAATTGTTTTGGTTAAGTTAGGGTTTGAGTTTGGAGTATATGCATGTGTATTTGGATGAGTTCTTGAGGTTTTCTTGTTGAATTCTTGATGGATAGTGTTATAATCTTGATGCATGTAAGATTCTTGAAAAGTTTCTGAGTATTAAGGGCTGATTATGTATGTTAAGATTGTTATTAAAGTATTATTATGTTTAATTTGGGTAAATTAAAGAGATTTTAGTGAAAGAATATCAAAGTATGATGTGGGGATGAATTGCATGTTGAATTTATGGATGCATGTGAGATTTAAGCTCTTTGATGAGTTAACTTTCAAGGTTTATTTCTGGAAATATGATGGAGTATAGCCAAAGTGAGATTTAGTTGAGAATTATTGTCAATTAAGGGCCAAAATTACCATTGGAGCTGAGTTTAAAAGCAAAATAGTTTCTGTCCAACTTCTGGAAATTTACAGAGGCTCAAAAGTTAGAGTTTAGGCCAAATTTTTACTCCATAAGATAGCCCAAGGTGTTAGCTAACCATAGGCTTTGGAATTTCTAAATTCTGACTTGTATAGGCCGAGTTATGGCCAAAACCGTAACGTCACGTTTCGAAATACGTTTCTGGAAGTCAGTAGCTTAAGGGCTGTTTTTCGTCCCTTTGAAGATCTTTTTAGTTTTTGTGGTAAACATGAAAGTTTTAGTTCACATTGCAAGCTTTCCAGAAAGGTATGGTTTGTAGTTATCCGATATCGGGAGTGTGAGTTATGAGCCCGGAAAGAAGGGCTGTCCATCTTGAAGTTTCTGCCCAGTTTATTCCTTATTAAATTCCATCTTTGGGGCCCTAAACCAATATCAATACAGGATTTTAAGCATTGATGAGTTATGGTTATATGTTGTAATTCTATATTATGATTTTAAGGTTGAAAAGTATGGTTTGGAAGCCTAAGTATATCCTAAGGTCATCATTCCAAGGGTTTATGAATCTAACGCAAGTTATAAGTTTTCTCCTCATGGATTTTGGCTTAAAAGCCCTTTATTATTGATCTAGCTAAGATTTCTCATCTAGCTTTATAACCTCCAAGCCCTAAGTAGCTTCAAGTCTTTTGCCCTCTAAAGTACCAACTTAAGCTTGCCTCTCAATCACGTTCGAAAACCCATACCCCATGAATCATTCTCACTTCATTTTTAATCTCATTATCACGTCTTCGCATCATCTTTAAGTCCACGATTTCCATTCTAACCTTCAATCTTTAAGTCCCATTCTTCATCAATTTAAGCTACCTTTCCAAGATTCAAGTTCCATCTTCTTAATTCACCTTTCTACGTCAATATTTTCATATAAATTCGACCCGGAGTTCTTAATTATCCGAACCCAGTTTCTGTCTGGGCCCATTTTGGAGCCCTCCCTCTCATTTTTACCCTCTGGTTCTATTGACAAAGTTGTAGATTATGATTTTCCCTATTCCAGGATGTACTCATTTACTTCACTCCGATTTTCCTAACTCAAGTTACGCTATAATCTTTATTTTTATACAACCTGAAATTTGCTCCCTAAGTTATTTCATTTATATTTACCAAAGTTTCTAAACCTTTGAAACTAACTAAGAACCTTAATCGGTTCTTCATTTTCCATTACTCTTATCCTAGTTGACAAGTCACCAAAGCCATCTCAAAGCCGAGACGCCTTGCGCCAAGGTCTTTATCATCTCAAGGTACGCGAATTGTCCAACTTTTATATCTAATCATGTTCATGGTTCATTATATTCCTACCATATCAAGTTTTATGTTTTATGATATCATTGTATTCAAAAGTGGACCCATTTTATGTATTCTATGTTTTATGTTCTAGCTAGTTACGTGAAGTGCTAGCCTTTTAGATGCTCCTGATCAGAGTGTCCTAGACCTGGCCAGTGCCGACCGCTCAGCAGTCACCCAATCCAAATCTAGATCGATTTGGGCATGCGCGTGTGTGAGGTGCTTGCACCGATCATAAGGATTCCACGTATTTTTTCTATCTCTCTTTATTCTACAACATTTACTCATGTATATGTATATGTTCATGTCATTTCAAGTTAATGTTTCTTTTCCCTTTCCCTGTTTTCAAATGAATTTAAATGCCGGCACTAAAACCGTTTTCGAACGGTTTTTACGTGTTGGAGGTTTACGTACTGAGTGTTTCCCCACTCACGTTTGACAAGGTTTTAATGTTTTGTTTTTAGGAGGTTCGAGCTCCCAAGGCAAGGACAAGTCTATTCAGAAGTAGCTCCAGTTGTGAGGTAGTTCCCAGGGTTCTATAATCGGCAGGACGACCAAGTCGGAAGTTGTATTAGTATTTTTTTTTTAAGTTTCTAAGTTATGTATCTAATGTTTCAAGGGTTGTAAAAGTTGTTTCTTGGTTGGTTTTGGAGTGTTTGTGCCTTGTCTCTTTTGAGGACGGCGGTAATGCCTCGACCTAAGGTGTTCCGCTGCGCTAATCACAGGTTTGGGATTCTGAGTAGGATTTTAATCTTGTGGTTAAGGTTGGGGTGTTACATAAACACAGAGAGCTAGAGAGAGAAAATATTGACAGAGAAAGGGGTCTCACCAATATTTTCCCCAGTGTATCCTGAGAGATTGTGAGTTGAGTGTTGAGAGATTGTTATTGTAATCTCCTTTGTGGATCGCATCACACCCTGTGATAGTGATCAGGTTGTACTCCTCCTTTCTCATAGTGGATTATTTTCTGGTTGTCGCCGTCCGTGGGTTTTTCTCCGAGTTCTTCGGTTTCCCACGTAATTCTGGTGTTTGATTTTATCGCTTATTTTTCGTTCCTAAATTTTGTCGTAATATCCGTTATCTCGTTTTCGATTATATTATTCGCTTCCGCTGTTACCTTGCTACTCACTTTTCTCTAACATATGTAAATATAGTAAAACACTAATTAATATTTTATTAAAATTATAAAGTGACAGATATTAAAGAATGAAACGATATCGTACAGTTACATAGTAAATGAAGTTCATACTTTGACCCCAACTCTAAAAATATTTTGAATGGGGAATTGAAGCTCTGTTCTTTGGATGAATACGTAGAAAATTGGTAAAGTAAGACCGAAGAGGTCTGCGTTAGTATGAGTATGTTTATTTTGAGATCGCCCTTTGAGACTAAGTCTAAAAATATTTTGAATGCAACATTGAGGCTATGTTCTTTTGGTAAGTGTAGAACTAGGAAATGATTATTTTTTTTTTAGAGATGGAAAGTGTAGGTATGTCAAGGTAAATTTAGGTAGAAAAAATAAAATTGAGTAAAAGTGTACAAGAAGTGATTTATAACACTACTTCTCCCGTCTCTTATTAGTTGTCATGTTAGTCTACATGTCAATCAAACTTCGAAAATTTCGACAATTGATTTCTCAACATATACAATGTTATAAATTTTTGATAAAGGCCTTGTTGGTAAACAATTGTTGGTTGTTGGTTGTTAGCTAGTAGCTCTTTGCATCGACTGTTTGGTTTGGCTGTTTGGAAAATGTTTGTTTGGTAAAGTTAACTTTTTGTGAAAAAGTATTTGTTGAAATTTCATTTATATCATTTATAAATAATATTTTTAGGATGTCATCTATGTAATTTTAGATAATTTTTGGATTAAAATATCTTTTCCACAATAAGTTATTCTCAATAGACTGTTGTAACTAGTCTATTGGAAATTAACTGATTGGAGCAAAATAACTAATCAAATAAACTGTTTACCAAACACATCATAAATAACCTATTTGACACTCAAATAAGTCAACTTGTGCAATAAGGCCCTGTTCTTTTATGCGGTATTTTGCGGAATGGTGTGGTGAGGTGTGTTGGAATTGTGGCGGGTACGGTGGAATTGTGGTGAATTATTGGTATATGGGGTAGGTGAGGAGAGAGGATGTAAAAAGTAGAGGAGAAAAGTGAGGAGAGAGAAAAGTAATGATTTGCGGTAAAATGTGGCGGGTTGTGGCAAACTGCGGTATGCTATGGCACCGCAGTTTGCCAACCGCAGAAAGGAACAGGGCCTAAGCTATTTACCAAATAGGGTCAAGCTATGCTATAAGAAATTTACAGTCAAATAAAAATTTTAAAACCATATACTACCTCCACCCCTAAATAGGTGTCAATTTGACTTAACTTTAACTATTGATTACTTACAAATTATAATGAGTTACAATATGAAATTATCATTGTTAGAAAAACATTGTATTAAAAATTACAATTGTGTTAATTTTTATTGTAACTCATAATAATTTGTGAGTAATCAATGGTCTAAACTAAGGCACCGTTCTTTTATACGGTGGAATTACGGTGCGGTAAGTTGTTGTGCGGTAATTGAAAATCTTTGGGATTTTAATAATAATGTAAATAGTAGATTGCGGTGAGTTGCGGTAGGTTACGATAAATTGCGGTGCGGTAACTTGCGGTACCCACATAAAAGAATGGTGCCTTAGTCAAATTAACACTTATTGAAAGATTGAGAGAATATTATTTATTGAATGATACTACCTCCGTCCCAAATTGTTTGTCCATCTACCTAAATCCCTTGTCCCAAAATGTTTGTCCATTTTATAATTTCAATAATTGTAATTTCTATTATACCCCTAATAAATACTATTTTGTTTCTTTTTTATTTTTTTTCACATGAGAAAAGTAAGGGCAATTCTGGTACATTACACATTTTTCACCCCATTTCCCATGACCATTGGACTTTTAAATATAATTGGATGGACAAACAATATGGAACGGAGGTAGTAATTAAAAAGATGCCTCAAATCAATTTAGTTTTCCAATTGGCCTCCCTCATGAATTTCAACAACTATTTTGTTTTTTCACAAATAGAAATCAACACAAAAAATATTTTTTTTTTCAAAAAAAAAAAACGAAAAGCAAAGAGAGAAAGTGAAAGGTGTGAAATATAAAGGGGTGTTGGCACTCTCAAGATTTTCGCGAACCCAACACACAAAACCAAACCAAACCAAACCAAACCAAATCAAATCAAAACACACACAATCAATTCTCTCTTTATTTCTTCTCTTTCTCCTTTGCCTCGTTCGCAATGCAACCCTGAGGGTGTGCAACCTGGCAGCAATGCACGCCTTCATCTTCTTCTTCTTCTTCTTCTTCCTCAATTCTTCCTCCTTCAATCTTCTGCAAATCCAAACGTATACCCATTAACATTCAGACAACATTCATCAATTATTCAACAAAATAACACCTAATTCCTTCCCCTTTTCTCCTTCTTTCCGCCTCCATCTCTGCCTCCTCTTTTAATTTCTTAATCCATACATTTCCCAGATTCATCATTCATTCATTCAATTCAAACCTCGAAATTCCGTCCACATTTATTTGTTGAATGTCACACCCCCTTTTCCCTTTTCCCCCCATTTCATTCCATCGATTGTTGTTGTTTTTTTGTCTGAATCACGATTGAGCAGCAGCAGATCCATCCCCGAACAATAAAACCGAGGATGAAATACACCCAGAAAATCGATTCCGAGAAGCAGCAGCAGCTGATTTGGGATCAAATGAGGAGCCCCAACTCCATCAATGGCGGCCCTTCTCAAACCAGAGGTCTCTTCCCCAAACTCATGCTCTGGCTCATCCTCTTCGTCTCCGTCACATACCTCGTCTACACCTTCAAGCTCGTCGCCTCTCCGACCAACTGCCCCCACTCCTCCGCCGGCGACCCCTTCTCCGACCACCGCCTCCGCCTCTCCGAACTCCCCCTCTCCAAAACCCCCTCCAACTCCACCACCAAAACCACCGAAGAACAACAACAACCACCGGCCCTGAAAACCTCCAAATCCCAGAAACCCAAATCGTCGTCGTCGCCGCCGCCTGCGGCGGCGCCGACGAACATTTCCCACATAGTGTTCGGCATCGGAGCGTCGGCGACGCTGTGGGAGCAGCGGAAGGACTACATCAAAATCTGGTTCAACGCGTCCCACAACATGCGGGGGGTGGTGTGGGTGGAGGAGCCGGTGGCCGGCGAGAAGGACCTGCCGGAGATCCGTATCTCCGGCGAGACTGAGAAGTTTCCGTACACGAACAAGCAGGGTCACCGGTCGGCGATCCGGATATCCCGGATCGTGTCGGAAACCCTGAAGCTGGGGCTGCCGGAGGTCCGGTGGTTCGTGCTCGGCGACGACGACACCGTTTTCGTGACGGAGAATCTGGTGAGAGTGCTGCAGAAGTACGATCATAACCAGTATTATTATATTGGGAGTAATTCGGAGAGTCATCTGCAGAATATTTACTTCTCGTATGCCATGGCGTACGGCGGCGGAGGGTTTGCGATAAGTTATCCGTTGGCGGTGGCGCTGGCGAAGATGCAGGACCGCTGTATTATGAGGTATCCGGCGTTGTACGGCTCCGACGACCGGATGCAGGCTTGCATGGCTGAACTCGGTGTCCCACTCACTAAGGAACTCGGCTTTCACCAGGTACCCAACTCACTCACTCGCTCACTCTTTCGTATTAAGCTTTGTGGTAAATTGTTATTAAAAGTTAAAAAAAGGTAATTTGAAATAAATAATCCAAAAAATAACCAAAATGTATAGTTTTATTATAATGAGTTGAACTGTAATTCTTATTATTTTTTAGTATCCATCTTTAAGGTAAACTCGTTTAAAAATGGCGTGATACATTACTTTTCAGACAATTTTAACTGAGCAATTTAAAGATAATTTTAACTGGGCAGTGAATATTATAAATAATATGGGTTAAAATTCTGTTCATCTATAACAGAGTTATAAATATAAATATGAATAACTTTTTCCAATACTCAAAATATGAATTAATTTTTCCAATTTGTGTGTATGATTGAATGATTGATGATAATTTGTTGCTGTTTTTATGACCAATAATTAAATTATGGGTGTTGCCGTTTTGAAGAGGGAGAAAGTGAGGGGAGATGTGGGGGTGCATTTAATTATTGTGTCTATCAACAGTAAGAGTTGAACTGTAAAGATTTCATTATAGTAATTAATTTAGGGGGGTGCATTGAAGACTGTATGGGGTGCACCATAGGCATTCTAAATGTGAGTCACTAGTCATAATAGGTTGAGTGATTAGATACCCTTTAGAATTGATATGCTATCAACATAATTAAGCGCTTTCAATCAATCATCAAATAGTATATACTAAACTACTAATGGTTAAAATATACACTAATCATTCATAACTATACACTAATGGTTGAAAGGTATGTTATTTTTGGCAATAACCGGCTTATCAAATAATTTATTGTAAAAATTGAGTTATTTGAGTGTTAAATATACTACTCCCTCCATTCCTCAATATCTGTCACTTTGATCAATTTTCTATTTTCACAATATCTGTCACTTTACATTCCAATGTAACATTAATGACATTTTTTCAAATTTACCTCTTATTTTTACAATTTTCAATACAATTATTTAACTAAAATAGAAACTTCACTCTTACTTTTATCATTTTCAATATTATTTTCTTAAAATCTTACCTAAACGCCAAAGTAACAATTATTGAGGAATGGAGGGAGTATTTATTTGATTGACTATTTTGCCAATTAGCCATATTCTAATAGGTTGGTTAGAACAGTATATTGAGACCAACTTAGCCTAGTACACACTTTTTCAAACCGATAGCTGTTTACAAAACATTTGAATCCGAACACTAATAGTATGACAAATCGGTATGTTAATTTTGTAATTATGAAAATTTGACGAAAATGTAGGTGTTTTTTTTTTTATCAATGTCATTTTCGAGCAAAGATCTCACACACTGAGATTAGGGGGGGGGGGATTGCATTTTTTTGGTGTTGAAGCTTTCAAAAAGACCCATTATTCTAGAACAAAAATCCAGGGTGATTATTTAGGTATTAGTGATGATACTACATTAGTACCCTAATTTTTAGTGGGTATTTTTAGTAGTCCATGTTTCTGGATATATGGGGTAATGCTAAGATTGAGAGGCAAAAAGGCAAAACTTTAGGCTTTTTAGCCTTAACAAAAATGTAACCAATGTTTTTGTCCCTTTTTATTTTGCATTAAAAAAAATGGGGTTAGACTTGGACTTCCCGAGATTATCTCCTGTGGGTCCCATGTGGGGCCAGTTGTTTCAATGTCCGTGAAGTGAGTCTGACATCACTCGCCAGTTCAGCGCGTGTGGTACACTCATCTCTGATTCCCTTTGCCGCCTGACACGTGAACACTGCAAGATTGTGTTTTGCTATTTTCGAGGCCCCATATTTTATTAACAGTAAATATTGTTTTTTTTATCTTTTGTTTCCGTGTGTCGGTGTGGGAATTTTAATTTAATTTTTTAATTAGGGTTTGGTGAAAAATATCATGTACCCAATGAAAAAGGGGTGGTCAGCCTCCATTGACTCCTTTGCCTAGGGCTAGTAGGAGGTATGAAATTGAAAACATAGGGCTCCATGTTATTGTTAGTCTTCCTTGCATTATTATATTATTTAAAATAGGACAAAAGGAAAGAAGATTTGTACACATATTTTCTTGATTAGGTTGCTGTGAAGTGGACCAGCATTAGCTCCTATGATTTGTTGCACTATGTGATTTATGCATGAATTATTGATTGATAAAGTGATTGTGAGATGATTAGATCTTGTATTTCAGAAGGTATGAAATTTAAGTATAAATTATGTCAAAATAAGTTGAGAAGAACATGTTCTTAACTTGTAGGTACATCCCAGGTTCCAATCATAAGCTTAGAGAGCGTTTGCTTGGTCAAAAATTATGGGAAAATGGTCAATTTTTCTAAGTTCACTTATTTTCTCTATGTTATTTTGACCTTTTAAAAAAATTATTTCTTTTAGAGGAGGGTAAGGGAAATCTTTACTGGGAAAATTTTTTCTCTAGAATAAATTTACATGAGATTTTTACCAAATGTTCTCTTAAAGAATGTGTCTCTTTCTCGTATGAAGTTTCCAACATTACAAAAAGAACAACCTAATTAGTCCATATGTCTTGTACACTTGAGGATGGTATTGAAATTTTCAACTCTAGTAGGTAAAATGGAGCAAAAAACACTATGGTTGGGTTAGGAACTTGGCTGTATACTACTACTGTTCAGGTGTGGGCCTTGCAACTTCTTTATGAGACAACCAGCTAGGACCCATATCACACTCTATGACTGTTTAAGGTTGTGTTGTATAGGAGGTTAAAACCTCTTTTACCTATCTCAATCCGAACTTACCCTACATTTTTGTTTCTTCTACTCTCAATTTACCAATTGTTTCCCTAAACTTACCAATCCTTACTTTACTTAACCTTCCCAAATTTGGTAAACAACACAACACAAGTACATTTGCAATTAATTACCCTGTTTTACCTGTTGGCCGTGTGTTTTTACCTCTGTATACACAGGACATATGTTTACATCTATTAAACCTTTGGGTTGTGTGTTTTTACCTCTCTATAGTACCCTACATTTTCATTTTACATCCATAAAGGTCGTGTTTAATACAAAATTCCTAACAGCCAACCTTGCTTCTTGGTGGATAACCTTAACCAGTACGACGTGTACGGGAACCTCTTCGGCCTCCTAGCAGCACACCCGGTGACCCCGTTCGTGTCGGTCCACCACCTGGACGTGGTGGAGCCCATCTTCCCGAACATGACCCGGGCCCAGGCCCTCCAGAAGCTGACCGTCCCGATGCGGCTGGACTCGGCGGGCCTGATGCAGCAGTCCATCTGCTATGAGAAGAAGAAGAAATGGACGGTCTCGATCTCCTGGGGGTTCGCGGTCCAGATCGTGCGGGGGGTCCTGTCCCCCCGCGAGATGGAGATGCCCACCCGGACGTTCCTCAACTGGTACAAGCGGGCCGACTACACCGCCTATGCCTTCAACACCCGGCCCGTGGCCCGCAACCCGTGCCAGAAGCCCTACGTTTACTACATGTCCCAGGCCCGGTTCGACGAGGAGAGGAACACCACGGTGAGCGTGTACCTCAGGCACCGGACCGAGCGGCCACTCTGCAAGTGGAACATGGTGGACCCGGACACGGTGGAGAAGGTGGTGGTGTACAAGAGACCCGACCCGCAATTGTGGACCCGGGTGAGTGGTTCTTCCTTCACTTTTAAATTTACAGTAATTGGTTAATCGCAAATTCTAAGGTAGGACCGTCTCACGTAAAATCACCGTGGAACACACTTCTATCATGGTGACGTTTTAGTCATGTTAGAATGGCTTTTCTTTACATAAATGCGACTGATAACTTACAAAGTCACGATAAATTTATGGTGAGACGGTCCCACATAGAACTTATTGTTTGAATATGAATCATATACATCTGTTGCCATTCTTTTACTGCATTTGTCTGTGTGTCTGTGCTATTAATTGCTTGGTCCTTCAGGGTTTGTGCTGGTTGAATGAATCTGAGTATTAATTACAGTATAATTAGTCAGAAGGATTAGCTGGCTGCTGGGTAGAGTTTTAAGTTAAGCATGGAATTAGCTTAGCCTGCATTGGTCATTAATTGGTCATGTGCCCTAAAACGTTGGTTGTGGTGATTTTGAAGAAAACACAGCCTTATTCGCGGCTGCAACTGCCAACTACTTAATTGGTTCCATTTTTGTACTTGCAAGTTAATGAAGTTATACTACACATGAATTAGACAGCAATTCTGGATTGTGTGAATATAGCCTTGAGTGAATATGCCTCTTAATAAATAGAAATATCTAGTGAGGTAAAAAGTCTCTAGAGAGACCCCCAAATTAGTAGGACCCATACTGGGCGGTAAAACTGACCTAACTCAAATGACCCATTTGAACCTCCAACTGGGACTCGAAAATTCCATGGATACCTTTTATGCCCCCAAATTTGAAATGACACAAACCTGACCAACTTGACATGAATTTATTTTCTAGCAAACTTTAACTTATGTTCTTTTGTGTTGTATCATACCGCATCAGCCACCATTTATCACATTAATCACAAATCATCACATAGTACCATATCATACCACAATGATAATTTTTTCTCGCATCACTTTTTTCACTACCTTTTATTTCTCTTTCTTTATCTACCACATCAATCATTCTTATCACAGTTTATCACACTGTATCACATTATCCACATTTTTACTGTAACATACCATTATCATACTTTATCTACGGTAGCAAACTGACAGAGGGCTGGTCAAAATAACTGTAGAAAGAATTGGTCATGTGTACTTTTTGGTGAATTTTTAATGGGTATGATGGGGAGCAAATGGTTATTTTTCACCATGTGCAAGACTGTATATCATAACCTACTAAGCCCCACATACATTTAGGAGGAGTTACACAAGAGAGTTGTACCACTGTTGTTATATTATAATAGCAATTCTTAGAAGTACTAGTACTACTAGAATGTGCAAGTCTCAAGGTGCTTTGAATGCATTGTTTTTATAGCCGTTGCAATGCAATTATTGTCATTAAAAAACTAGCCTCCATATGAGAGTATGTGCAACGTACAACTCTTTGTTTGTTGTTGACTCTTTCTAATTTTCCCCTTTTTTTTGGGGTGTGTTTGGCAACAGTCTCCAAGAAGAAACTGCGCGAGAATACGGAATTCATCGAAGAAGCCAACAACCACCATGGTGATAGATGTGGGTGTATGTAACTCAGGTGAGGTCACGGAGGTATAAACCCCCCCCAACCAGCCAAACAAATAGGATTAAAAAAAAGTTTAGTAATTTAGAGACCAAAACACCTTCACTCATCTCATCTCATC
This sequence comes from Portulaca oleracea, assembly GCA_029582165.1. NCBI lineage: Eukaryota > Viridiplantae > Streptophyta > Magnoliopsida > Caryophyllales > Portulacaceae > Portulaca > Portulaca oleracea. Next base: position 6,242,268 of record CM055884.1, read on the forward strand.
TCATGTTAATTTATCGATCTCCAGTTAAATTTTTCGCATTCCATTTGTAGTAGTTTGTATTCAATTCCATTTGTAGAAGAAAAAGCTAAATTTTCCATCTCATACCCAAACAAAAATTGGGGGAATTACAACCAAAAACTCGATATTCACATCTTGTTCCATTGAGTGAGTAGAGTGTATTATGAATATGGAATGAATGTAGAGAGGTTATAGCTCATGAGTTGTGAATGAAGATTATAGATCCATTCCTCACTTTCTTCTTCCTTAATTGCTTTTATTATTATTATTATTGTTATTATTATTTGTCGAAACCCCTTAGAAAAGAAAAACATAACAGCTACAAAAAAAAAAAAAAAAAACAGCTTAAAACATTGTGTTAAAGAGACAACGGTACACCCAACAAAAATAAAATAAAGAAATTAGGAGACTGTTTGGTGTTGTTTTCCTGTTATGTCTTTCGGTATATTTTCAGCATGCTTCAGTATGTCTTTTGTTTACACGCTATTTCACTGAGGGAGTGTTTGGTGCAAAGAAAAATTATTTTCTAGGAAAATAATTTCTTTGTAAAATGATTTTCTTATAAAATTATTTTTCTATTGGTATTTCCAATTATTTAATACATTTTTTATTTTTCTGAAAAATGATGAGAAAGAAGACATCTAAACTCGACGACAATGGCGACTATACGACAACAGTGAAGAAGTTAGTGACATAGATGTGACATTCGGGTACTCGTATAGGGTTAGGGTAAGCATGAAATGGAAATGAAATGGGCTTTGTGATTGGGCCCGAAAATGGATTTTCTTAGAGTTAGACTCAAGAAAATAGTTTTACATACGGGGAGGAATGATTTTTCTAAAAAATGGTTTTCTTTATTTTCTATCCGCCAAACATTGAAAGATAAAAAATCATTTTCGAGAGAATAGTTTCATCCCTATCAAACACCCTAAGTCTAAATTATTCTAAAATTTCTGGCTTAATTACTCAACTGTGATTAGTGGTGTGCTTATATTACTACACGAGGATTATTGGTTAATTACTACTTTAATTATGCTTTGGACCACCAGCAAGTGGGTATATGACACGCCTCGTGCGTCGGGATCTGATAAGAGGATCTTTAATTGCTTGCTTAATGTGATTACTATGAAGATCTCCCAGAGTATGGCCATGTGAGAGTTGGGGATCTTATGAGTTTAATTATCTTAATTACATTAATTAATCATTCATACTAGCTTTAGCTTGAGGTTTAAAAAAATGCACACTTGGAATTCTTTTTTGGTGAACGTGATTTGGTGTGGCTTACACTTGAAGCCAAACTATATATTCCCTTTTTTGTATCTATGTATAGTTACTACTTACTATACTATATTCATTATTTTTTTTTTATTTTACATTATTGCTCAATCTATGTTTCAAGTGTTAAACTATTATTAATTATATCATGATGATTAGTACTTTGGTACGATTTTTTTTTAATTTTTACTTGCGCTCCTTGCCAAAAGGCTGGTCCTCACCATAGATCACATCTAGAACACTCAAGACTTGTCTTTTTCATTTTTTTTTTATTTTTACAATTGGCCTTGGTTTCTTTTGATTCAGTTTAGAACACGATCTTTTCTACGGTGGATAAAGTGTGGTAATAGTATGGTATGGTAAAAATGTAAACGGTGTGATATAATTGTAGTAAATTGTAGTAAAATTTGTGGTAAGAATAATTGGTGTGTTATAGGTGAGGAGAGAAAAAAATAAAATAGTGAAAATAGTGAGGAAAGAGAAAAACCAGAAGATAGAAAATTATGGTTATTGTGGTAAAGTATGATACGGTATGGTAATGTGCTCGTTTATGGTTAATATGGTAAATTATGACAGATGCAGTGTAGTATCACACGAAATAATAGAACAAAGCCTTAGGCCGTGTTCTATACTGCGGTATTTTGCGGTGAGCTGTGGTTGAATTGTGGTGGAGTGTGGTGAAATTGTGGTAGGTTATTGGTATGTGGGGTAGGTGAGGAGAGAGAATGTAAAAAGTAGAGGAGAAAAGTGAGGAGAAAAAAAAATAATGATTTGCGGTGAAATGTGGTGTGTTGTGTGACTATCATGCAGTGTGGCACATGATCTTAGCTTGATATACCGCAGATGTAACACGGCCTTACTCTATATATATCCAAATAATGTCCCATAACCCAGAAGCCTTTATCTTCATCCCCATCTCTCCTTACTCTTTTCTTTATTATTTAACAATTTACGGTAAATCTACTACTCCCTCCGTTTTATATTAATTATTTCAAATGATCTCTTTGACTATGACTTTTTTACAGTATATTTTATTAAAAAAATTCCAATATTATATTTTTATAGTAGTATTTTCCATTATAAAAATAATAATAATTTTATATACTAAAATATTGTATATGTTAAAAAATTAATGGCATTAACAAATATTTAACAAGGATAGAAGAGAATAGTTTATGACTTAATCTCATAAGTATTGTATTGTTCAACTTTTATGTTTTTTGTTCATGTTTTAGTTAAGCACATTGTAATTATATGAAGGAATTATGGTATACCTAGTTAGTTACTGCGGTCACATCATTCTGTTAATTAGTCATAGTTGTAATTAACCGAAGGTGAAATATGTGAAAGTTACTTACCAAGAAAAGGTAGGGTCGTTCGGAGAAAATGACTGCTTAACCATCTCAAAGTCGATAGTTTCACCACAATATTCTTCCCTATAAATTACAAGGGAAAAAACAGCAGACGAAATGGGCTGCCTTCTACTTTTTTTGTTCTTTAGTAATTTTTTCTTCGATAAAAAAAAATGGAAGCAATATTCATGACAGTCATCGAATTACGTTTTATTGGCGTGAAAGTACGAATTTGACTGTAAATAGTAGACCTGTCAATCTCGTCGGGGCAGCCAGGTTTCGGGTTGGTCGTATATCGGGTTCGGGTAAATATGGGATGAGTGTACGTATTTCGAGTTTTGGTAAATGTGGGCAGTGTATTTCGATTTCGGGTCAACCCAGCGAGTTATGATTACGACTTTTTTCCGTCTTTTATTTCCAAAAAAATGGTCTCTAAATATTACTTTTTGTACAATATACATAATAAAATATGATTATCTTCTAGTAATGATAGATTATTATAACTATTTTAACTTAAATTAGAGAAAAAGCAAATAAATGAGTTACGCTTATATATAGTTTAATAGTTAAAAGTTTCAATGAAAAGTCACAAGTTTCGATAAAGTTGGACTTAAAAAGTTAATTTTTCGGGTCAAAGGGTCGGGTTTGACCCGCTAATTTTCGGTTTCGGTGTGTTTCAGATTTGGTGGAAAAAATCATATTCAAAACCCAAAATTTTCGGACGGGTTTGAGTCAGATTGTTGGATCGGGTCAGAAATTGTCAGGTCTATTAAATAGATACTTGGATTTTTTTGAGAATAACTATGAATAATTTTACCTACTCTGTTAGTTGATGTTTATATGTCAATCTAAATTGGTTGTTATTCACAGATATTGGATTCATACTATAGATAAACATTTTTTTCCTTTTCTTTCTTATTATTTGGGTTTTTTTTGGGGTCAAGGCCTCAAAGTTAAAAAGGGATCAACTATTATCTGAAAATACATGTTTAATTAATTAATTTAATACAATGTTAAACAAGCTGTGTTTGAAAAATCATCAACTAATTTTGGCGCGTAATAGCCTGGCTTTGTGGACTTCCTTAACACAAAAAAAGCTAGCTAAACTAAACACTAATTGAGAAGGGGAAAAAAAGTAAACTATTTAATTTTAGAAAATTGAGGAAAATGCTAATTTTCAAACCCTATTTTATTTTTCATTATTTAAGGTTAGTTTGACATTGATAAAAAAATTTTGAAATAATTGTAAGAACACATGCTATAAGGTACATTTATATATTAAAGAAATATCTTTCAAACTCTCGACCAATGTCTAAATTTTGGTGAAATTTAAAAAAAAATTGTGTAAAATTTATACGATTGATAAATCATATTTATCATTAGAGCTGGCAAAAACTGACCCGGTTTTTCAAACTTGAAATGTAATAAACTTGGAATACGGGGCACACCGAACCCGACCGTTCCGGCCCGACCCACCCGAATTGATAGATCTATTTATCATGGATAATTTGACATTTATCCATTTTTTCTCTTGCCTCCGATTTCTAGTACTAGTTATTAGTTGCTTCTGATATAAGACCCAATTACTATTCATTATCAAACCGGTTGCATATATATAATATTTTAACCTTAGTTTTGAGTTGACCTTTAATATTTGGTCTTAGTTTTTTTTATTTTTGAATACATTTATATAGAAACCTTTTCCTCCAAAATCTCAATTAAAAAGTTCATTAAAAAGGGGGGAAAAAGACTAACTATTTTTGGTGTATAGATCGAGGGAGTAGATACATGGTCATATGGGCTGACTACAAATAATTGGGCCAACAAAAAAGGAAGATCCTTTTTAATCACCTAATCAAATATCATGGCAATATCTTTTTAATATAATGATCATCACAGTAATGATTGATCATTAAGATTTCTAGATCTAGACTTTTCTAACTTGTCCCTTGCCTTTGTGTTTTTAGTGTATCTTTGTATGTCCCTATTTAGACTTTATTATTGAGACTTTTAGAGAGTAGGTGATTTGAGTGTGGTGGATCCTACATATACATATACTCTCCTAGCTTTATATTACTACCCTCCAAAACCAGCTGTTTGTTGGGAGATTGTCTTCCCTCTTTTTGCATACCACCATTTGCCCTCGGTCGGTCTGAATTTTGAAGGGATCCGGTGCATAGATATTTATATAATCTTGGTCAAATATTTAATCATCTGGTGGTTTTTATATGATCTCACTTGGTTAGAAACCCAAAAGAAAATTATTTTTCACAATCATGTGACAAAAATATATGCATAAAGTCAAGTGGCATGAGGGTGAGAGGTTTATCCTCGATCCCTGGTGACCATAATTTTCTTGGAGGGAATTGTTGGTATCCTTGGGAGCCTCCTTGTGGGCCTCGTAATGGTGTACTCTTTCCCCTATAGGCTGGTAGGCCTACTTGGTTCTCCCTAAGATAAAGGACTTAGTAGGTGACCCGACTTACCAATATAAAGTGTACATGTAAATGACGCTTGAAACTTTGCTCTTTCAGTAAATATATAGAAGTTGAATAAAGTGAGGGTAAAGTGATATTGGTACGTTTATGTAGGCTTAGATCAAAGTAGATAATGAGTTTTTTTTTTTAAAGTAAGACATTTTAGATAGGTTTAGAAAAAAAAAGGTAAAAATAAATAAAATTAGATTATAAATAATTTACAATAAGAAAGAACATGGTCTAATATAGTTTGGATCTTTATCATTTTTGAGTCATTGAATGCTTGTTCAGTGTTCACTTTGAAAATGATTGCTTACCAGACCTCTTCAGTAAGAAAAGGCAAATATTTTGTAATATTAAAAAGTAGTTGAAAATCAGTTGGACTGAAATGATAAGCACTCACTTCTTCCATCTATGAAAGTAATTAAATTATATAGGGTTTATCTAATATCTCCACTTACAACATGATTATGATCATGAAAAAGTTACTTATAGAATTATGGACCACAAAATAATATAATAGGAAAAATTTAGTGTATAAGATTGTCTTATTATAAATTTATCATAAAATGTGTAATTTTATAGTGATTTTTTGTGTATATTAGGATGATTAATAATTTATTTGAGAGGATTCTGATAGAAACATTCTAATATGATTTTAGTAAGAATGAAAACATTCAAAAAATTTATCTTAAAAAGAGTCTCCATATTTGAAAATTCTACCATAGTTGAATTTATTTTCAACTATGGTAGTTGAAAATTTTATACCATTCATTTATTAAAAAATAAATTATATTTAAATTTAGAATCATAACATTATTAAATTTAGATTATATTTAAATTATATTTAAATTATATTTAAATTATATTTTATACCATACCATTCATAACATTATATTTAAATTTAGAATCATAACATTATATTTAAATTATATTTCGCCATAACATTATGAAAGGGTCCTAGTAGCCTTAAATTTAGAATCATAAAAAATAAAACAAAAAAAGTGCACCTAAAAAAGGGGTTGCTTATTAATCGGAGAGAAAGGTATTTAAAGTTGGTTGGTTGGGGCTGCTGTTCATCCACCTGGACGAAGAAACAGACATGAAGATGAATATGGGATATATGTATCTGCATGCAATGCAGTGCAATTATGGAAGCGTAGGTGAAAGAAAAATTAATAAATAAATAACACTTCAACAATAGTAACAATAAATAATTATTCATCTAGCCATGTATTTTCTTTTGAAAAATCAATGCATTAGTCACTTTCAAATAGGAGTATAAAATTAGATTATTCGGTTTTAAAATCCTCAATTATATGAATTGTTAATCAAAATATTCTGAATTTTACTTTCGAAATCAATATCACAAGTTTTGGGGGTTTTATTTATCAGCAATCCAATACTGAATCACATCAATTAATTAAATTTAATTTTTTTTGTAATATAGTGGTATTTTTGGGATAATATATGGAATGGAGGTGTGTCTAAAAAAAAAAACACCTACAACATTATAGAAAACTCGGGTTTAATTGTTCTTAATTCGGTATTGGGCTACTGACAAATATCACCCCTAGAGTTAGGGATATATTCCTTTAAAAAACAAAGTTAGGGATATTTCGATAAAACATCCCCAAAGTTAGGAATTTTAAAACTAAATACTCGGACAAAATACCAAGAACATCCTTAAGATTTGAACACAAAATATATAAAAATTAGCATCGGCAAAAATTTGGGTTGATCAAATTCGAATGAGAATTGATGTCTACATTCGATCTTTTTTCCCTCGAGTCAGACAGGGTCGAATAATTAGGACGGAGTTAAATTTAAATCATAATCAGTTTCGAACAATAGAAAAAAGACAAATATTGTATTTGATTATTCGATCAATATAAAACTCGGATTCAAATAAAACGGAGTTTTTTCTTTTTTTTCAAATGAGGCGAATTCAGATATTGAGTTGGACAAAATTTCGCCACCACTAGTGAAAATGCCTAAAATAGAAAATATGAAAAATGTTTTGTCGATTTATTTTATGATTTATGAAGCAGTAATAGTAATAATACTGTGTATGGTTCAATAGGATGATGATGGTTATTAGTTTTGAGTAGACCTGTCAATTTGCAAAAATTTACTAACGGGTACCCTAACTTTTGGTGAAATGTTTTTCTGGTACTCCAACTTTTAAAAACTAATTTTGGGGTTTCCTAACTTTTAGAATTAGAAATAATTAGGTGAATTTCCGGCCAATGATTTGAATTCACCGGTGAGTTTTAGGCGAGAAATTGATAAAGTGTTTTTATGGACGAAAATGTCCTTTGTTTTTGTGAACGAAAATGATTTGAATCAATCGGAGTTTCGCCAAAAATTCACCTAGTAATTTCTAATTCTAAAAGTAAGGGTACCCCAAAATTAGTTTTGAAAAGTTAGGGTACCAAAAAATTGTTTCTTCAAAAATTAGGGTACCTCTAAGTAATTTTTTGGTCAATTTGAAATAGAAATTCCTTGAAATTCTCTTATACCTGAATTCTCTATTCAAAAATCTAAATTATGAAAAAAAATAGAAATGAAATAATTATTTAATAAAAATGAAATAATTATTTAATAAATTAGGCGGGCTTGTGGGTCACGGATTGATTGTATATCATCGGGTTCAGGTAAATTCGGGTCGGGTATATTTCGAGTCAAAACAGGCGGTGTATTTCGATTTTGGGTCAACCCAATAGGTTATGATTACGATCTTTTACAATTTTTCTTTTAAAAAATTTCTCTAAATATTATTTTTGATACAATTTACATAATAAATATAATTATCTTCTAGTACCGATAGATTATTGTAAATGTTTCAACTTAAATTAGAGAAATAACATTATAAATGAGTTGCAATTATTTTTAATCGTCATAAATTCTAATCAATTTGAATGTAAGATTTATCAGGTTCGGTATATTCGGGTTCGGGTCGAAAAAATCGCGTTTATAACCCAAAATTTTTTGACAGGTTCAAGTCGGGTCAAAGATCGACGGTTCTAAGTTTGAGAAACATGAATGGGTTTCAACACGCAGCCCCTCCCCACCCATCTCATTCTCATTGGTCGCTACTCCACTATAATAACTGTGGCCCCTTCTTTTGTGTCCTTCCTATATTTCCCATCAGATTATTGGTACTTGCTCAGTTAAAATCACTGGTTACTCTTTTTTAGTACCTACCAAATGATTTAAATTATAAATCCATTAGAATTTAGAACTAGTTTTTCTATGTTATAAATTTAGCAGTAAAGTTACTACTACTTCCATTTTTAAATGTTTGTCATTTGATTAAATTTTAAATTTTGATTACTCACAAATTATAATGAATTACAATATAAAATTGTCGTTATAGTAATTTTTAGTAAATTATCTTTTCAATGGCGGTAATTCCATATTTTAACTCATTATAATTTGTGAATAATTAACAGTCAAAATTCAGTCAAATGACAAACATTTTGGGATAGAGATGGTATTTATGAAGCTTTCATAGCTCGCATGAGCAAACTTTTGGACTACTATACACCTGTTTTTTTTGTACGGTTGACATGGTGTGGAAATGGTGCGGTGAGGAAAAAGAATGTGAAAAGTAGAGGAAAAAAAAAGAAAAAAGAAAAGTGAGAAGGTATATTAGTAATAATTGTGGTAAAGTGTAGTACAGTATGGTAAATATGGAAAAATATTATATGGTATTGTGAGTTGTAATACCGCATCGCACCGTACAAAATGACCTAAGTTTGGTTTGGTATTACAGGCTACAGCTACTTGCCAGAATCAAATCAAACCAACTCATATGCAAGGTCCGTTCTTTTATGCGATAGATTGCGGTGCGATACCACATTGTACCGCAACTCTTTAATTTCTACCATCCTTCACCACACCATACCACAATCATTACCAATATATTTCTTCATTTTTCTCTCTCCTCACTTTTCTCCTTTATTTTTTGTTGGGTTATTGGCCAGAATTCTCTTGACTCGTTATTTGGTAAGTTTTCTAAACCTGCTTAAACTCCAAGTTATTGGTTATTAGGAAATTATTTTATTTCCTAATTATATTTAGGTTAATTTCCTAATTGTAATAGCATTCTAAAACTTAATTGTATTTAGAGTGGAAGTCTAGCCAGATCTATAGGATGTTTACCCCTATAAATAGAGGTCTTTATTCACCTTGTAACAAGTGGCAGACGTAGCAGATGTGAGAGCCTTCAAAACTCCCCGTGAGGGAGGTACGGTGTTATTTCCACATCTTCACCATACTTATCCCTAGGTTGTGAGAGTGTATGAGAAATTATATTTTAACTCTTGTAATATCTCCTTTTCTACTAGTGGATTTTGTCGCCCGTGGGGTTTTCTCCGAGTTCTTCGGTTTCCCACGTAAAAATATTGTCTTCCTTTAATCTTTGTTTTTGCCTCTTTATTATTATCATCGATTCCATAATCATCCTATATTTCCTTCCGCTGCATATATTGCTCTATTTTACACCCTAACAAGTAGCTAACAACTGGCAACAGATCTGAATCTGATCCTAACACTTTTCACATTCTCTCCTCATTTACCACACTTACTACAATTCTCACCACAACTCACAACAATTCACCACACTTTTTCAAATTTCAACACACCACACTATTACCACACCGCAATCAACCGTATAAAAGAACGGGACCTAAATTTCCCTATGAAAATTACCACCGTAAAAATTTACTTTAAGATATTTGACCATTTTATTTTACAACTTTGTATAAGAGGGCTCGAGTTCATATGGAATGTTATGAAGTCAACCTTTTGAAGGTTTATTATGACTAATAAATTGCACTAGAAAAAAAAAATCTACATATAAATAATTATATTAATTAATTTGAGCTGAATATATGAAATGAACATAGTTTTGCCTAACCAGGCTAATCAAACTGAGTTATTCTAGATTGAATTAAACATTTTTTTTCCAATCAATCTTAATTTTTCATCAACTAGACTTATTCTAGATGATAAGATGAGGTCACCAAAATCATAATCTCATGAACATACATACTACTGCAAAATATTGCATAAGAATAAGATGGTCTTCTATAAGCTTTCGTGAGGATAAACTTTTATGAGAACATCATCGAGGAACTAAATAACATCCTGACTATATAGTATCATGAAGATCTATGTTGAAAAATAAATAAGATTTATGTCGAATATTAACAATAAGTACTTACGCATCACTTAACGATACAAATACAACAAAGTTTGGGCACCAAATGCAAAATCAAACTATATAAGATGTGCCTCTAACAAGAGCATAATAGTAGTACTTTGTACCATTACATGTGCAAATTATTAGGTGCTCTTGGAGCACGTGCTCCAAATTCTACAATTGTTCACCCATATGTATTAGGTTGTTCACTCTGATTATTATGATTGTTCACTTTGATTCATATGATTGTTCACTCGCAAGTATCTGGAACACATGCTCCAGGTGTATGTAATACATATTGCATTACATGCTTATAACTAAAACTCTAACCCAATACATAAAACTTGAGTAATCGATAGACTATGCTTATCATAACCAGTTTGATACTTATTCACGTCGTGCCGCGTTAAGATGGGGCCCCATGGGTTGGTTCGCATTTACACCCAAAAAAAAAGGAAAAAAGTTTACAGCTAGATAAAAGATTGCTACAAAAATATCATTGAATGATTGTCCAGGCTGAGTAGAAATGTATGAAGATGACATTGGTAGGGAAAGTTCATTTAGGTGGAAGTGGAACATCACCTCTATAAACCCTCCAGGGGCCACCATAAAACATGGGTTGCATGAGAGGTACTGCTTCTCCTGGATGTTCTTCCCAGTATTTTTCCTGTATACAGAAATATACCACCACAAAAAAACAAAAGTATGTTCAGAAATTTCCCAGAAAACTTTGTGCCTTTGGAGGACAAATATATCGTAATCAGTAGAGCCCCGAATGAGCCGAATGTGTCCCAAAGCTCAGTGAAGGGTGTCTGCTGTTGTTTTCAAGCAGTAATAACCCGGGATATATTCTTTGAAGGGGTAAATACACCATTACGCTACTAATCCAACATAAATTTACCCATTTTCACCTGGGTTTTCACTTCAGGGTTTTCGTACAAAGGGGTTTCGACTTTCGACCATAAAACTTTTGAAGCTATGGAGTTCTTTATGAAATATACCAGTATTCATCCATGGATTTAGTATAAACGATCCATGAGTAAGTTATAGTAAAGAGTGGTCTCCTCATGAAGTTAATGATCCTAACCCCTTTATATTAGAACCCTCATGTCAAAAATCTTTTTTACCCATAACTTTAACATGTTTTTAAATTTTTACGTTAAACTTAACCAACTTTACTTTACCCAACCTTACCTCACACTTATAAAGAACATACGACTACTTCAAAAGCAGTAACAATTAGTAAATCATGTCTCTGGGTGGGAATTGAATTTGGTTTCTCAGAACCCAGAGAACGTGCAGAATTCTAGGGTTGTAGATGGGTGGGATCAAAGAAGGAAAATTAGGGTCTAAAACTTGTTTATGTTTCATTTCAACGCCGATGCATTCATCATTGTCTTAGTAGACATTTAGAGCCGTTTTGGTGGAACGTTCAATGACTGATTAGAAGCGCAAATCTGCAAATAATTCAGGAAATGCGCTCAAATTACGCTCCCAATGAAAATGACAGCTTCCAATGAATTACAGGGACGTAAAAGTTGAAAATTGGACCCATCATATTTCCACATATCCTCGACGACAAATACTTAACCCAACATACAATCTGGCAACATACAACAGAAGGATCCAAACTGTCTCTGCTGATATTCATGCTGCTCCTGACAACTATACAAGAATATGACTGTCCCTTCAACACGATGACTGCCAGCCAAAATCATAAAATGCACAGGTCGTGCAGTAAACAGATCGCTAAAACTATCATAAATGTCCCTTAATACAGGACTGACTACAGTCTCCCCAGCAAATGCTATCCGAAAGAAAATCATTCAAAATTCTATTAAAAAACCTCAAAAGTTTCCTCAAACTTGTCTAGGCTTCCATAAAGATTAATTGACACCCATAAAATCCAAGCAAACTCGATAGTAGATACTGTTTTAGCTGTCTCAATAATCTATTGTACGTCTAAAATGAGGAGAAAGCATATCTAACACCATGGATCCAATTCAACCTCTAGTCCTCTACTATTCAAACCAATACTTTGAAATCCTGCCCGGGCGAGGTATGGAGAGGTTGGATGAAGCAATCTTATCTCTAAATTTTGCAATTTAGGGAGACTGGTTCTAATTAACCCAGGATTTAAAAATTTTCGCTAACTACAACTCCATCAAAAAGAATCATAGGAGGTTTAATGAGGCGTTTAACTTTAGTCCATTAAAATCTAAGTTGAAAAACATAATCTTTTTTTGACTATCCAGATCATGGACATGGAGTCCTCTACTATTTATTAATTAATATTCCTTTGAGCATTATGAAATCAGATTCTTAAAATTTACAAAATCGTACAAGTGAAAGAAAACAATACTCAATGAAAATAGTTAAGGAGTTTTATAGTCCAATAAGTGGTTTTGTATGCATGGTTTACCAAAGTCACTGGGCACACTACAGAAAGGCTATTATACGCGACTCTAAAAAAAATATTGAACAACTTCTGAAATGTTGTCAAACAGAGACCAGCGACTCAGCCAGTTGTACAAAATCCTGAAGATAGTCTACCAGATTGCATGCTTATTGTTGATAGACTAGAGATCATTAAGTGCCACCATAATACTAGTTTGTCAAAATTTTGAAATTGCATCGGCATCTAAATGATGGTAGCAATGAAACCCAACCCTGCCAAAATTGTTTTCAAAAGATATCCAAAAGCACTCAAGAGGTTACAAGATGAAGTGTGTACCGCATCTCATGACCCTCTGGATTTTTCTCCTAAAAAAGAGGCCTAAGATTCCAAGAAGCCGTTCAGGGATGCTCAGAATGTTGACAATGGTTATGTAAGCTAGGTTGTATTTAAGCTCCTCCGAAAGGCCCCAGAAAGGCTCACCTTTTGGATCTTAAGGTCCAAGACCCCTCATTTTGCTACATATCCTTCTACAAGCTATTGAGGAATTAGGTTCTCAATTAAATGAAACCTTAAAATTAGGGTTTAAGTTGAGGAGATTGCATGTGATGGTTGAGAATGTTTCCCTGAAGTTGCCTCTTCTACCCTGTGAGCAAGTAGAGATTTTTTCAACCCAAAATGAGCCCATCTAAGACTGCATGTGATGGTTGAGATTTGAGAATGAATTTGTTAAATTATTTAACTTTAGTGCTTATTCTCACGTTGGTACTTTTATCCTACAATATATACTTGATTACTTGCCAACATTTATCAATCTACCTTTCTCCTTGACAATAACACCCCCCCCCCCCCCTTATCTTTCCCCTTTCCCTGAAACACATACAACATCCCTCTTCTGCCATTAAAATAGCCATATTTTTCAACCCAAAATGAGGCCATCTAATATATAACAAGATATTGTCAAAACCACTTTTGAACATTCTTCTTACTAGCCACCATAACTACAAGCAATTCACGTTAGAAGTTAAAACCCACATGCAGAACACAGATACAGCAAGTGATATACACGGAGATTTTCTTTTCGTGTCCTTTTTATTTTCATTTAAGATGGTAGGGGCTGGAAAAGGGGGCATTTGACTCAAGTAGTGGAATTCGTTCTGAAATGTGTAACCACCACCCCCCCCCCCCCCAAAAAAAAAAAAAAAAACGCGCGCACAATTCTCAATAAAGTCGAAATGGATAGTACAAGTTCAGTTTAGTTTATAATCGGAAGGACCAACCATCACAACAATCAAAATCCACATGCAGGCAATAGATGCAATATGTAAGAGTCTTGGAACAAAATCTGGAAGGAGTCTTTTCGCTATAATGGTGTCAATTTTATTTTATTTTATTTTATTTTCAAATGTTGCAACCCAACAAATTTGCCAAGTATGTGAAGACTGGATAGAAAAAAGCACTTAGTTCAGCACGTTAAAGGTGGCTCCTTTCCAGTGTTCAGGGTTTCAAGTCATTTGCCCCTTCAATTCACCCACACTACAGAAGGAATTAAGCAATTTCTACATCTTAGGTCAACTGGAACCAATGTCTCTAAATTGCAAAATTTAGGAGCAAGACAACCACATTCAACCCGTCTATACCTGGCCCGGGCTAGATTTCGGAGTAGTGGTTTTGGTCTAATTATTCGGACAAAAGCTTCAAGAAAAATTTAAGGCAAAAGAAACAACAATTACAGAACTAGAACCGATTCTCTAATGGCAATGGAAAAACATATTAATTACCTTATAGAGTTGCTCCGTAATAGCAGCTCCAACAACCCCAGTGTAAAATGCAGTGACATAGAGAGTAACCAGAGGTGTAAATGACTTGGGCCGTCTATAAGGTTCAATCATATCCCACAAAATGGTCCTTTCCCATTTACTGTACACATAGTTTGCGTATTTCCTCCATAAGTAACTCGCCATAATGGCGATCTAACTTGAATTGCAGCTCTGAAACAAAAGGAATGGGGAAGGTAAAACATAATCAAATTTAGTTGCACTTCAAAGGGCAAAATACAAAGTGGCGCATTTAGTATTTCAAGCGTTAAGCACATTGCCAACCCTAAGTCACTTTTTTGGATTGAAATCAAAATAGATTAAAAGGGGAACAAAAAGCAAATGGCTTGGTAGAGTGAAGCTGGAAAGGGAGTGGGTACACAGCTACACATTCAACCTTTCAAGCACTGCCAAGCAATTGGAAAACATAGAAAAGGCCTTTGATTTTATAAACGGCTGCGGAGAGATGCCACAATCGATATTTCATTCCTGCCAGCCATTAAGCAATGATGTTCGCTCTTTCGCAACTCCCCCAAGATTAGGGGGTTTGGCCCCAACCTCAGAACATTAGACAGGAAGGAATTTAAGTACATATCAACAATATTTTGGATCACATAGCCTTCATAAAGGCTTAAAAGTAGCCTTCTCTCAGCTCAAGTAATGACAGTTTGGAGATTGAACAGTGTCCATGAACCTTGATTAATCATTGTTGACATGTATAGACTATAGATGTGCCTTTTTGGGCCTATATTTCATCATAAAATATTTAAACTTTATTGCAGTATAGTCGAATGCATATCAACAAGTAATGCTTCCATGTTCACGTTTTCATCAATCCACAAAATTACAGGTCTACGGGTGTCAAATAAAGTAAGTTTAGGGCAGAATCACGGTGGTTCAGTTGCAGGATAGTTCTTCATCCCAGTTACACAACCCGGTTGCTGAACCCAGCCGCAACATCCGCTTCCCTAATTCTGCCTGATGAGATACAGCACTGTGCACATTTCCCCTCAATTTGACAGATACTACTGTAAGCTCTAACGCCTACAAACCAAGAGTAACTCAAACAATCCAGGAAAAACAAGACCTGTTTAATTTGTCACAAACCCGTTAGTAAGTCGACTGCTTTGCCCCCTCTTCACCAACACCATCTCAACTCTCAAGGACCTCAACTCCAATTCAATATTATCAATAATCCAAATTTCTCACACTAAATTCGAATTTCCAATCCGTCAAACCCTAGTTCTAAGATGCATGAAACTACTGCACTACCAAATTCATTTTAGGGGTGGAAAAATAATAGCAATTGGTGATGGAAATTACCACCTCAAACACTTACGGTCAGAAACTCAGAATGAATTTGGCCGCAATTAGTAGCGGTTGTGTGAAAATATGGGTTCCTCTTCCTCATTTCTTACAACTTGATCTCGCAAATTTAACCAGTCCTACGTCCGCTCTCTTTGTTTCTTCCTCCTAATCCTATGATTTCTTCAGTTCAGTCCTCCACCGACAGCATTCATTTTCTCCTTGTATTACAAAAACTAAGAAACAATGATTGGAAAATCCATTTGCCCCTCTGCCATTGTTTCTGGTTTTGCCACCTAATATCATTCGTTTCCTTCCCTGCCTGATGTCACAGGCAGCCTTTTTTTTTTTAACTGACCTGAAAGATCGTGGGGTATAGACTTTCAGCCAGCTGTAATAGGCTTAGATGACAAACTATCGATCAAGTAAACATATAAACTCAACAAGTACATAAAAATTCACATAAGCGGGGGACCTATCACAACAAATTAATCACACAATCTATCCGATAAATAAAATTAAACTCACATGTCAAAATAATTACCTTAACAAAAAATTTGCCACCCTTATGGAAATTCATATGAAGAATTATTTATTTCACTTAACATCTTAAGACTTAAATATACCTTTTATAAAATAGTAAAACGGATATAAATAGGAATAGATACTTAATACTTTTAATGCAAGTTGAACCGTGAACTATCTTGAGTTTATCCCAAATCAACCTTTTAAAATTTTTTGTGAAGCTAACAGACCAAGTTCCAACCCACGACAACAAGAACACGTACAACATTTCTTTTGCTAGAGTTACCTAAACCAACAAACCAGTCAGAGACAGTTTGAAACAGTTTATTGTCCAAAAAAGGCTAAAATACACCAACCAACAAGCAAAGCCCAAACATTTACACAAAATTCACATTTTGAATGATTTAACTCATTTTCAAGTCACTGATCATCCAACATATTCAAATTCAAATTCAAATACTATCTTTGAAAAATTGCATTCACCAACATTCTACCATCAAGCAAAGCACCCCAATTTTAAATAACTCGACACAAGATGCAATACATTCTTTCTGTATCATTTGTCAACAAACCAAGACCCAGATTTTGTGCCTATTACCACTCTGCAGCAGCACAACTTGGCAACCAAAGTTTTATAAGCTTTAATGTATCGTTTTCACCACGCTCAATTACAGCAGCCAAATCGGGCGGCAAGTATGTTCAACTGGCTAGTTGCTACAGAACCGATTCGACAACAGTAGAGCAACCGCTTTTCCTCACTCATCAAGACCTAATAGCTGTATAACCGAGTCCCCAAACATCAACATTAACCAAACTAAAAATCCAGCTCCCATGAATGATCAATTCAGCCTCAAATATCATTAATTTCCATTAACCCAAAAACATACATCTCCCCATCCTTTTTTTTTTCCCCTCTATTTCTCTCTTAAATTTTTTTTCTTCACTGCCAACCAAGAGTATCCAATTTCCATCAAACCAATTTCAACTTCCAGCAACTACCACACTGTACTTCCAATCAAGAACCACATACATACATTTCCTAATTTCAACAATCAATAGATTAAATAATCGAGTCCCCTAACCATGATATCTTTCGCCCATATATCATCAATAATCAGAGCCAAAATCTTATTTACTTGATAATATTCCAATCTCAAATGTCCCTCCATCATCATATACACCATCCTAAAAGGAACCTCCGACTCATCAATTCAACCAAAGTACACTGAACCTCGCACTTTCAAATTAAACCTTCAAACCGATTGTAGTGAACAAGCACATTCAGGCATAAATTTCAGGAATCACAACCTACGAATTTAACTTGGAAGTTAATAGCTATTGACGGGGGAGAGACATTATACAGACCTTCGAAATCTCAATTGGGGATTAGGATTTGGCGATGACACACTTTGGAGATCTCCCGATTGCTTCCTGAAATCACTGAGCAACAGACCTGGAGCCTACTTTACACTGGGCAGCCAATTTCAGCAACCATCAATGAAGGTGGAAGCCTTGGAAAGTTGAATCAACACCCCAAGCTTTCTCTCTTCGCTTGCACAGCAGCCAAACCCACGGTGACGATGATGGCGAAGGTGGCGGTGGCCTCCTCTCTACCAGTTAGTTCCTCCCTCGTGCAGTCGTGCTATTACAAATAGCAAAACAGTCCACTGCTTGTCTTGGACATCATCCTCGGGTTGTTTGACTTATTTCCTTTCCTTTTCTCTATATACCATCACTATCAACTTGGGGCTTTAATTGCATAATTTGACCACAAGAAGATGATAATAAAATCCCCCCCCCCCCCCCCAATAGTTGAGATTATCCCCATCATCTCTGAAAGTCTACTCCTCTGAAAAACATTGCCCAGAACCACACATCAGCATACCCTTCCATTCCATTTCTTTTCCAAAATTTCAATCTCAAATTTTCTGCTCATGGGTGCCATAACATGGAAGTCAATATGGGTCTACTTCTGTGTGTTTGAGTGGGTGGACTAACAACGAATTAAGTATTAATAAATCCCTTAATTTTCAAGTTAACAACTAATTAATTAATGGACCTAGAAAGATGGAAGTAAACAAACCATTTTTCCATATAAAGTCACAACCCAGAATTCAAATTCTCATGCCCTTTGGCCTTTGTCAATGTGCCTTCAACTTCAGTCTTCAAGTGGTGGGTTGCTCATCTCTTCTGCCTTTCTCTCTCTTTAATTAACATTTTCTCTCTAAACCTAAATTTCTGATTATTATTATTATTACTGGGTCTGAAACAGAGGAATAACAGGGGTTGCCAAGGCAAGTCTAAAGCTCTCATCTTTCCTATCTCACTCATTGGCTTCTTCAATTCGTTCTCTTCCAAAAGCTCTCATCTTTTTTTCAATAGCATATCTAAACAACGAACAACTGCAAGCAACAAACAAATTTACCCCCAAAATACCACTCCCAACAGAAGCAAACAAGCATACACAGCAAATAGAAGCAAAACAAACCCTAAAATCAATCAATGTAGTGAGAAATTGAAGGAAACAGATCTAAACAAAACAAATCGAAGCAACCGAAACAAATCCAATTCAACCAAGACAGACCCTAAACCCTAAACCCTAAACAAATTGAATTACCTCGTTGCTGCCGGAGCTGTGACGCAGCGGCCGGAGCTGAGGAAGACCGAGGTAAACAGAACGGCGGTGGACGTGACGGCGGAGGTTTGGCGCACGACGGAATGGCTGCCGGAGCACGTCGGAGGGTTAGGGGCTGCCTGGTCGTGCGTGGTGTTGGTCACTGCCTCACTGGGGTTTTACGATCTCATTTACTGCCCGAAACCCGAAGCTTCGGTCCACCTGTGGCAAAAAATCGGCTTCGGTCAAATCGGATTTGGACAATTTAGACATTCGAACAAAAGCTTCAAACCCGGACCCTTTTTGAATTTCAAATTCGGACATTTTGTGGTATCCGAATCGGGATCCAAATTGTCTGAATCCGGATTTGTCCGCATATACCCAAACCCGAATTTACACTAAATTTTATATATAATTTCAATATTTTGTCCGAATTACAGTGTTCGGAAATTGTCCGTATGTGTCCGAAATTGACACAAAATGCGGACGTCCGAATTTCATACCAGAAACCCGAACCTGACCCGATTTTAGAATCAGACATGACCGAATTTAAAATTCGAACAAAAGATTGATGACCAAACCCGATTTAATTCGAGTCGAAGAAATTCGGCTCGGCGAACTTTTGCAGCGCTACTTCAATCCTTTTCTTAACCTTTTTTTTTTAAATAATATGCGCCTTGCAATATGGCAAGTTTTTTCGCATCAGCTATGATTTATAATAGATTGAGCAATGGAATTATTTCCATCGCAATATAACAAGTTTTTAGTAATGAAATATCTTTTGTATGAGTAAGAAATGAGTTTAAGTTATGATTCGAGACTACGAGTTAAGTTAAAGGTTCATTTATTTGAATATTTACAATAAAGTAAATAGTCATAAGAAAAATGAACTTGTGCATGGTTATTTAGTCGTATCAATGAATGAATACTTTGATTTCTATATTATGTTATACATACCACGAGAAGATCAAGAAGTCAAAGCAAAGATGATGAAGAGTCAAACCCTACAAGCACCATTTTCCCCAGCAAGTTTTAGCAGCAACACACAATAGGCAATAGCTACAACTATGCTAAATGCATTCAAAATTACTGTTAGGGTTATCCTTTCGAAGTCTTTGCAATTAAATGGGGAGGTCGATAGGTCTGTATCTTAATGAGCTTATGTAGAAGGATAAGATTTGTTGTCCTAGGTGGTCAAGGAAGACAAGAAAACAATGGCAAGAGAGAGGTCAGCGTGGCGAAGGAGAAAAACTAACAAATTATGAGATACAACTATTAATATGATATAAGAGACCGAGGATTAAGGGGATGTTGTGTATAAGGATTGAATGAATTATTTTTTTTCATATGACTTATGCTTGGTTTATTTGGTGTGGAAGAATGCGCAATGGGCTGAACTGATACCATTATTTTTTTTATTTCAGATTTTCAAGATAATGATTGCACCATAAATTTGAAGTGTACTCAAACTAACAACTTAAAAGTTTTTCGGTTTGGATACTTGACACAAAAAGTGACATATTTTCGGTTTGGTTACCCTTATTTTTTTACCGATTATTGGTTAATTGGATCTTCTGGTCATTTTTTAAACCTGTCAAATTCATGAGTAACTTCATTTTACCAAAATTTATCAGTTTTTATCTAAATTTCCCAAGACTTAAAAAATAAAAAAAAATAATTTTGATATATTAGTGTAAATTTGTTAAAAGTTATTAAAATTTATCAAAATTTACCAAAAATTAACTGTCTTTCATCCATGAATTTTACATACTCTAGAAAGCTTAAATTAGGTTCAACTTCCGGTTCACGGTGCGGTCTAATGGACCAAACTGGACTGTTATTTTCCGGTTTTTCCGTTCCTTTCTCATCTTCCCCTGCTTCCTTGTCTCTCTCTAATCAATCGATTGAATCGCTCACTTTTGCTGTACACCAGCTAATCTCCCGTTACTTCTAGGCTTCCCCATTCTTCCTAACACACTCACATTTCTTCATATTCTTCTCACCCATCAAATCAATCATATTGAAACACATTCAATCGTAGTTTATCCAGAAAATTAAATCAAGCAAATGGATGAACGAGAAGTTGAGATTCAAGACGATCCTTCTTCACCCTCTTCTTCTAATTCACCTGGGCATTTCAAACTATTTGATCAGTTGGAGTTGCTCGAGTTCAAGGACAAGTATTTGATCAGAGCCGTCGGTTCTACCCATCAAGGGTTCTCCATCAGTCGTTTGGATGGTGATATTCAACCGTTAATCAGTTAAGATCATACCCATTTCTCCCTTTGAATTTTTTCTACCCATGAATTTAACAATTGTTCTTTAGGAGTTTATTGGCATTGCCTAGATTGATTGAATTAGCCATTTGTTGGTCATAGTGTGCAGTCGTGTTCTTTAGGAGTTCCTGGCATTGCCCAGATTGATTGAATTAGCCATTTGTTAGTCATAGTGCGTAGATGTGTTTATGTTTAATCTTGGGTTTAATTAAGCTTCCAGTAGAATTTCTGGACAGAAAACCAACTTTTTGAAGTGTCATGTATGGCAAATTTAGCACCATGCTGCTCTATGTTGCTTGAATTTAGGTGCCCAAAAGGGAAAAGTAGTTTCCTTTTTTGGATTGCCTGGATTTGAGTACTCATGCTGAACATGGGTGGGTGATTAAGACATGCTAATTCAGGCCGGCGGGTCGGTTATTTACATTTCGGGTTTGGAAATCGTGTTCAAAACCCTACATTTTCGGCGGGTTGGTGTCGATTTTCAAGTCAGGTCAAATTTTGCCAAGTCTATGATTACCCTAACATAATGGCCATGCCCTAGTAGTATGTTTGATCAGCAATTCACCCTAGGTGTTCCTTTTAGTGGGAATGAAAGTCCTGAGTGAGTAATCATCCTCATATCTCCTAGTGTAGGTCCTACTTACACGGGTTCTGGGGGAGATTCATATGTAGGCAGTCTTACCATAACAAAACACTGATTTTGGAGGTTATGAGTAATAGATAAACTTGCTTATTTTGTAAAAGAATGGAGGCGGGCTTTACCCACCTTGGTAATATATTAGTTTCCCAATATGTCATGGACATTTGTCCATCGATGAACAACAAAAGAGTCTTCCTGTTTGCTACTGTGATGGTCTATTAATGAATGCATTCCATGTGTTGCAGATGATGACTTATCTGAAAGCCCTTCGAAGACCACCAAAATATGCGGTGTGGTTGGGACTATTCGTTTGGTTGCAGGTACTTCTACATGTGTTTTTAGAGTAGAATATAGACGCGGTTCTCCTCAAATGTACTTAATGCACATACAAAATGAGGATAACATTGTCGAAATTGCAAAGTTTAAACATCCCTTTCGCTTGTGTGCAGGAGTGTATATGATTGTGATAACATCCACCAAGGAAGTGGGGAAATATCTCGGTTTTCCTATTTTCCGAGTACAATCTTTGAAATACTTGCCTTGTAACGAGGCCTTAAAACAATTAAGTCCTCAGGAAGTAAGGTTTACCTTCTCTTTCTCTCATTTTTCTCTTTCTTGGACGAATAATTTTCTTTTTCATTAACATGTTGAAATCCATTTACAGAAAAAAGATGAGGCATACTTCAGGAATTTGTTGAGAGTGGTGGAGTCTACACCGGGATTGTATTACTCCTATGAAACTGATATAACTGTCAAGTATGTTGTTTTTATACGTTTCGTCTCCATTATCACACTGTGATGGAGCAGGATTTGCTTATTGGCTTGATGGCTTCAAATGATCGAGTTAACTCAGCAGTACTGTACTGACATCTGTTTGTGTGGATCATCTTATCAGTTTGCAAAGAAGGTTGAAGTTAGCAGAAGGGTGGATGAGCAAACCCCTTTGGAAGCAGGTAATGTCGTACCGATACTATGGGTGAAAACCTCCCAAGGGATTTTGAAATTTTTGATGATTTTCACTAGAGCTGGCAAAATTTTTGTCCGACTCGAATAAGCCGAATTTGTTTGACCTGGAAAAAATCGGGCTTGGTCATAAATTATTTGTCCGAATTTTGACGTCGACTGAATTAACCAAATATTAAGACATAATAATTCTCTTTTTTCTATTGTTTGAAACCCAATTTTGACCCAGATTTAGTTCTGTCTAAATTGTCTGACCTGGTCCCCCCCCCCCAAAAAAAAAGGTCGGGACATCAATTTATCGTCTGAATTTTGACATTGACCGAATTTTTAACCGCCCCAAATTTGACCCCAGACCCAAAATTTTGCCAACACTAATTTTCACCATGCGTTACTTGCCAAACATTGCCATTATGAGCCTTGACTCTTGAGATTTTTTCCAGTTAATGATCTTTTTTGGCCCTTAGGATATTGCCATTAAGAGATTGATCTGAGCGCAATCCTTGACTGTTGAAGGAGGTCGGATTTTCCCGCCCCAATTATCAAGGGATTTGGGTGTCTCTGGTTGGATCAAATTGCTTTAGTGGGTTATTGGCCCTTGTGGATGTTAACATCATAAATGATAAATTTGCTTGCATAGTTGATCTTGCTAGAGTTGTCTGCCTGTCTTCATGCATTTGTGGATGATTGTTGGGATTTCTTTTTTTCTTTTTAAAAAAAAGCTACAGTTTCTGCTTTTTTCTTCAAAATGAGAGGCCAGCTTTCAGTTAATAGTCTTAGACAGCACTCTTGGTAATTGATAAGGCAAATCTTCTTTGATTTATATGCATTGGATATTGCCATCTTTTCTTCTGT
This sequence comes from Portulaca oleracea, assembly GCA_029582165.1. NCBI lineage: Eukaryota > Viridiplantae > Streptophyta > Magnoliopsida > Caryophyllales > Portulacaceae > Portulaca > Portulaca oleracea. The sequence continues at coordinate 6,265,986 of CM055884.1, forward strand.
TAACTCATATGCATAAAATTGATACAACCGCTTGTAATTACCATTTTCCTGATCTAAAGCTTTCCTATTAGTTTTTAAAAAATTTTAATTTCTGATCTTACCTGTGTGTTTTTTCAGGCTGACCCTCGATTTGTATGGAACAAAGCTCTCTTAGATGATCTTATTGAGAAAAAGGTTATCACTTTTGATCCCACATTTAAGAATCACTCTATTTGTAACTTTGTATTCATTTTTGGGGAAACAATTTCTCATGTATAGTTTCTTTTCTGCTTGCAGCTTGATGATTTCATAGTTCCTCTTTTGCAAGGAAATATCCTTTCATTCTTAATTTTGTCATGTGATCAATAAATGCTCAATATGCACATTATATTTATACCTTGCCACCTACATTAGTGCATATGCTTGCATGTATATTAGAACCCGAGACCACAGAAAGATAACTCATGGTCCAATCTATAATAGTCGCCATTTTCCTTGACAATGTCTAAGCTTCCAAACTGCCGCGTTGACGTTGAAAGATACACCTGTGAGCATTGCATTAATATCAAGAAGATGCACACGACGACTAGGTATCATTAATGACCAAGTCCTTTGTAATACCCTTATGCAATGATTTTTCAGCTACATATTAATTATTGGCATTTGGCACTCATAATGAATTTTTATTTTCTTATCGACTAAAGGAACCCGAATGTGGAGAAGGGGAGCTAACCTGGAGGGTGATACTGCCAACTTTATCGAAACCGAGCAATTGGTGGAGGCTAATGGTTTTAGGTCCTCATTTTTGCAGGTATTCTTTACTATTGCCTTGTTTTGTTTCTTTGATTGTGCATCTTTTTCTTTACTATAAAGTTTCATAGAAATACATTACTTATCTTCAGAATTACTAGTTGGAAAATTGGATTCTAATAAGTCGAACTATGAGGGCTGGGACGATGGTAAGCCCAACTTAAAAATGTATCACAATAAGCTGAACTATTGGACCCATAGCTTTCAGTGCACCGCCATCAAATTTGCATACGTGTCACCAGGGGAGGGTTGCTTTCTTTGTAGCACCTGTATTGTAGTAATCTCAAATTTTGATACATTGGATTGTAGTAGTACAAACTATTATATATTGGATTGTAATATTCCAAACTATCATATATTAGATTGTATTAGTCCAAAATATCTTTCAGCTTAGACCAATTCGGTGGCGGTACACTATAATTGAAGGGTTCAATAGTTCAGCTTATTGTAATACATTTCTAAAGTTAGGCTTACTAGTCTCCCAATCCCTATAGTTCGACTTACTACAATCCAGTTTTCCTCACTAGTTTGGTTAATCATAAATAGGAGGTTTGAAATTCATGATAAAGAGCAAGTTTTGAATTTCAGGTTCGCGGATCGATTCCACTTCTCTGGGAGCAAATAGTTGATTTGAGCTACAAACCTAGGTTGAATATCATCGATCATGAAGACACAGTACGTATACTACTTCATCATTCTTGAAGTGTATTTGACTATGTTATTATTCTGGCTCTTCAACTTTGCCTTACGTTTACCTTTCTCAGCCAAAAGTTGTGGAGAGTCATTTTCATGATTTGTCACAAAGATATGGGCAGATTTTGGCTCTCGACCTAACTGATAAAGTAAGCATGACTTGGTATCCTACCTTGTCTTTTCCATGATTTTTACTCAAGTATGCTATATGACTAAGTGCTTATTCAGAACAAGGTAGGATAAGTTCTCTGAGATTGTACCAAATAAAAATCTTCACAAATTCAGGACAAAAAGAGAATAGATTCAAAATAAGTTCAGGAAAATAAGTTCAGAACAATTTTTAGTACAGAATAAGTGAGGTACTTTACCGGTACTGTGTGGTTATGATAAAGTGATAAACATTCGCTTCGTAATTTCTTTCTTCTAATTTTCCAGCACGGCGATGAAGGCAAACTAAATAGTGCGTATGCTTCGGAGATGGAAAAGCTACCAAATGTGAGGTGACTTTCTCATCCGCATTTTCTATTACTACACATTCTTATAAACCTTAAGTAGCTGTACAATCTCGTGCATGGTTTTACTTCTAACTTGTTTCAATGCATGACTTGATTCGAATGCCAGATATGTGTCATTTGACTTCCACAGCGTGTGCGGTAACTCAAATTTTGACAACTTGGATGTGCTCTACAAAGAAATCGCAGAGGATCTCAAAAGACAAGGGTACGTAACTCAATCACAGTTTCAAACTTCAAGTATAATTGAAATGCAGACAAATTTTTCTCTCTTCACAAGTCTATTATAAAAAGCCTCCTTTTATCCATTAATGCCCGCCTTCATGTTTTCCTCCCATTTCCATCTCAAATTTGGAAGGAAAATATTGATGGCAAATTCAATCAAATTTTCCATGATGTTTTCCATCTAATTCCTCGTCCTTCACTTTTTGTAAAGCCAAGTGAAGGAAAGTAAGCCATTCTTCAAAGTTTTTCTTTCCGTTTCATTTCCTAAGAACCAAACGGACCCTTAGAAAATGCTGGATCGTGGTTGTCTGCTTTGTATATACTATTTTTAATTATTTTTTCTTTGAGCTGAGCAGATACTTTCTCTTAGATAAGGACGGGAACATGTTGGAAGAACAAAGGGGAGTCATCAGATCAAACTGCATAGATTGCCTTGACCGAACAAACGTTACCCAGGTTTGCCATTATGTTTCTCAGTGTCTTTCATAGCAGAATCCGGTTACATCAAATGTGCTTTCAAACTACTCTGACATTGTATCACACATGTATGCATGTATATTTTCTTTAGAGTTATCTGGCAAGGATATCGTTGGATTTACAGTTGCAGAGAATTGGGTTATTTTCCCCTGAAGATTCTGTTGCTAACTTCCCTGAAGAGTACGACAAGTTCAAAATTAGTGAGTGTTTTTCAAGATTAATTATGCCCTTCCGATTATATATAGGAGCAATCTTATCATGTATCTCAAAGTGATAAATCTTCCTCAATTGTACTCATAGTGTGGGTCGAGCACGGTGATGAGATAAGCTTGGAATACGCCGGTACTCATGCCCTCAAACGAGATCTTGTAAGGTATTACAAAAAGCCCTCCTTTTCTTAGCAAATGATGTTTACCGAGTCTGCATGCATGAGTGGGACCTACACTGAGTGTTGTGTTTTTTGCTTTTTCTCGGGCTACTGGCGTACATACTGCTCCTTGTACCTAACTCAGCCTAAATCTACACATTCTATCCATATTTCACCAACACACAATTTTCCAACTTTTACCTAAGTTTACCAATCCTTATTTTACACAACCTTCCCATACCCCTGAAAACAACAAACCCGTATAATTGTGAATAATTTTAAGCCATGTCGCACGTCCCATTTTGTGGGACAGTACTGGGCTTGGCAAGAGGCACAGACTCAAGCTCACTTCCAAGGTTAAACCGGACCGACCCCCCATTACTGCTACTCTTCTTCTTCTTCTTTTTTTTTTTTTTTTTGGATTGCTACTGTGGCACACTCCATTTGTGAGTGATATGCACTTGTTCTGGTGTCTGTAGGTATGGAAAGCAGACTCTAGGAGGGCTTATCACAGATGGAATGAGTGCCCTTTCGAGATACTATTTGAATAATTTCCAGGATGGTGTCAGACAGGCAAGCAAGCTCTATATATACTTTTTTTAAGGGTTGATTTGGGTAAAAATAAATTAAAACAGCCCGGGCGAAAGTGGGATCCACATTGGGAGTTGTTTGTTTGAAAAAGAAAAGAAGAAAAGAAATGAAAGGGTGTTGCTCTGATTGTTGTCATATTCTTCAAGCAGGACGCGATCGATCTTATAAGTGGTCACTATTCTGTTGGAAGAAATAATCCTGGAGCAATACAGCGTAACACATCAGATCCATTTTCAGTAAGTTTATTGAACACAAATATTACCATGATATATTTCAAAGCGATTCATGGCCATAGGTTTTTGTTTTTTGTTTTTTTTTTTTTCGTTCGATTGTTGTTCAAAGGAGGCACGCAAAGGCTGATGCAGGCCGGATAGGAACCTGGGTTTTCGGTACCTAACCCATGAGGCTTTATCAGCTGACCTGACCAACACCCGGGAGTTATATTGAAGACTGTAAAAAGTGAACTTTCCTTACCAAAGTTTCTCCTGTAGAAGCTTATGGTTAAATTACTGATCATGTACTAAGAGACTTAGCCTAGGTGCAATGTTGATTATGATTTAATTTGCTCTTTCAATTTTCAACTAACTAATTCAAACCGATTTAACCGCAGTATCTTCCGGTGGCTTCAGCATTGTTGATCGGGGGGTTGACATTGACTTCCTTCACACTCAACCAAGGTATCGAAATCCTCTTTTGCCTTCTATTTTCATTCAGGGCTTTCAAAATTCGGATTCGGGTCATTTTGGGTCTATAGATGAATCAAACATCGGGCAAAAGATTGACATTCAGGAACCAGTTTCTTTTTCCCCCAGGTTTCTTCCAGGTTGTATAATTTGGACGAGGCTAAATTCAGGTCCTGACAATATAAAATAAGAAAAATATTGTGTTACGACGGTCCAAAACCAAAACCAATACTCTGAAATCCCGCGATGCGGGGTATGGAGGGGTCGGATGTAGTAGTATTACCCCTAAATTTTTGCAATTTAGTGAAACTGGTTCCAACTGACCCAAGATTTAAAAATTGTTTGTCGGCTACTACTCCATGGAAAAGAAGTAGAATCCTCATAACTGGATTCCAACACCGCACAATTTTTTGAGATTTTAAGAAGAGGTGCTCTTTTCAATTTTGATAAAAAAACTTGTGACAATACCTTTTTTTTTTCTGGGTCAGTCTGAATCGGGTTTTCAGGGTCGGACAGTTTTTGACAGCCATAACTTCACTAATCCTCAACATTACAACCCCCCAACTCGAAATTGGGCCGCTCACTAATAACCATTGTTTCCCGCATTTTTCTCTGGTTGTGCCATTTGGGGGTTCACAGGTGGCCGGAATGCACCGCAAGTAGTAACATCGGTGGTGTGGGCCGGGGTGACAGCCGGGATAATGGCGTTGGTGAAGTCGAATGGACGGCAGTTCTGTAGTCGGCCCCGTCTCTGTGGCCTTATATGATGAAGAAACAAGCCAACCCAAGCTAGCTAGCTAATAATATACACACTTGCTAGCTGTTACTAATTTTGTTCTTCTGGGTGCTACAAAACAAACTCTGTACATTATTATTTGGTGTAAGGTAACTTACATACATATGCACTATGCAGCAGTGGACCAGGTTTATTTTATTTGTACAGATACATGACAAAATATTATCAGCTGCTAACCTGTGGTTTTCTGTTTGTCTTCATCTCTGTACCCTGTGCTATACAGGGTGTATTCATGTTTGTATCTTGAAATGTGTGGAATAAGTTTACACAATGATTTTCATTGTACATGTAGGTTAAATTTTTAATTTTCCAATAGGGGATTAGGGAATCATTCTCTCCACAAATATTGAAGGTCGACTTGGTTAGAATAAGCTCGGTTCAATTTGCTTGGTTTGGTTCCGAGTTTATTAATTTTTCGCTCAAGTAGCAGATAGGAGTTTCACTTTAGCAGTACGCACTAGGTGAATAAAGTTGTTTAGAGTGTTCAAAGAAATATGCAATGTAAATTTAATTGTCGAGTTAGCTTATTAATATAAGTTGACATATAAGTTGACATAAATAGATATAGATCATTTTCAAAGGATTTTTTTCTTTTTTTTTGGGGGGGGGGGGGAGGGTTGTTAATTGTATACTATTGCCTCCATTCCAAAAAAAAAAGTCGCTCTTTGACTAATTAATGAGGTCAACATATGCAAATCTTTGTATGGTAAAATGTGAAAATTTGACAATCAAAGTATTGTATTGATCAAAACTATGAAAAAGCAAACATGATAATTTTTTTTTAGGATGGAGGTAGTACTAAATTTCAGAAAGAAAATAAGATATTTGATTGAGAGTAAATGCGCAAAAGAGATCCAAATTTAAAAGTGAGATGAACTAAATTTGTCCTCAAGATTTTACACCGAAGTTATTTATCTTTGAAGTACAAATTTATTGGACTAAAACAAGTTCTTAGGTACACATTGGTCTATGTATAGTAAAAAGATAGTCTCTCTCGCACTTTTTTCGGATGTAAGAAGAGAAAAAGTAGGAGGTTAGGAATAAAGAAAGAGAAACAAGAAATTTATAGTTGTTGAGTCTACCTTACTAAGTAAATCCCTATTTACATAAGAATTTGCCGAAATCAAGGAAACAACTTAAAAACCCTTACTGACTCAAACTTGACTTGACCCGAATGATCCAATTATTGTATCTATTATCTGTGAATTATTGGGCCTCAGGGGATCCAAGAGAAGCCCAAATGATACCTGGCCCAACTACATGGTTTCTTTGCTTTTAAAAAGAAGAGAATTTGCTCAATACCATAGCTAGCTTGGCAAGGAAAAAGTAAAAGAAAAAGGAAAAAAAAAACCTCCTCTCACCAATCAACAAATTACAAATGTTAGTTGGATGCACAAGATGGCAATTTCTCCTACATATAAAAGGCAAGCTAAATTGACATTGTGTTGGTTAAATCTCCACACAATATTTTTCATTCTCTTGTTCCCTTTCTCTCTCTTCTAATTTGAGTATCAGAATTTATAAGTTCTACCATAGATTCTAGGAGAAACCCCCCTTGATTAATTAAACAATTATATTACATGAATGAGATATTGTTTTTGAATATTGAGAATTGTTTATATTGATATTTATTGTTGAATTATATTGTTAAATGTGTTAAAGTATATTAATGAAAGTTGTTGAATTTGTACAAAAACACATGAACCATGTTGAAATATGCTAATGAAAGTTGCTGAAATACATGAATCATGATGAAATAATATGACTAAAAGTTGAAGGGATTTGTTGAAATGTAAAACACAATAATATTTGGTACTTAAAGTATTTGTTGAAACATGTCGAAATAAGCCAATAAAAATTGTTAAATTATTTGACATTATGAATCAAGTTTAAAAAAAGTATATTCTTTTCAAGAAATAATGTTGCTTTCATCATACCACTGAAAATTAAAGAACAAACTCTTACAAAAATTGCTCAAAACTTATGAATTTGATACATGCTAATGATGCTTTTCTATGAATTATGCAAAACTAAATGTTGAATAGATTGACCTCTATTATTAGTTAGAGACTATATCATCAAATTGACCTAAATTAAGTTCAATTACAAGACAAACCCTAGTACCCTACATTAACCCTAGACCCCAACATGATGTTATTTCTCAAAACCCTTAGAACCCTAATTGACTCATGATAGATCCCTCCAATAATTTTTAATAAAACATTGAAATACATATATCAATCTTTGTACCTTCAATAAAAAACAAAACAAAACTATATAACCTTCCACATCTTTCAAAGCAATATATATAATTAATTAAAACAATTACCGACAACCAGAACAAAACCTTAAAAAAAACCCAGATACAGTCAAAAATCCAAATACAAACATGAAACATCAATTTTTGTATCCATGTATATATTTTCTCTCCCACCTCTTGGAGATAATACTACTAAAATAGAAAGCAAACAGTAATTATACCCCAAAAAAAGCAAAGAGTCGAACATTGAGAAGACATGAAACCCTAAAAACACACCAAGTGTCACTCAAACAAACATCTGAGACACGAAATTATGAGGAATCCGCGGTATTTTTTGTTGAGTTACTCTTAATATTATAATTTTGATGCAAGACAAAAATAGATAAATAAATATGGCTAATAGAAGAAAGATATGAATTGATCATTATGATAATATTTGATATATCATCTTGATAATATTTGATATGAATTGATCAATCATGATAATTGGGATCCATGGCATCTAAGGATACAAATTGATTTGATCATTAAGATAACTTATGTACAAATTTATGTGGGGGTGTGCTAAAATAATACAAGCACAAGTATCATAATTCTTTACATGTCTACATGCATATCTTTATTGATTAATTATATTTTTATGTGCAACTAAGTTGATTTTTTTCATGCATATCTTTATTATTTAACAGCATGATATACATATATATGCATGTCAAATATATACTCGTACATATACAAGGTCATGAGAAAAAGTGCAATAAATGTATTTCTTGATCGATTTGACATCTCACAAAGATAATGATTGCTTGCTTTATGAATACAAGTTTGAAGTGATTATGCAAATCAAGTCTCACCATTATTAATTGATCATACTAATCATCTTGCAATACATTTACAAAAAATACATGGGATACATATATATTTGCATATCAATTATGATTTATAGGGATAACTCATCAAGAATTGAGATTATCTTGGCATATCACTTACAAGGATGACTCCCACATCTCTTGCCAATATCAAGTTATTATGTTTTGCTCTTGGAGATCATGCATATCAAGGATGAAGAAGTTGCCGAATTCGGTGGATTGAGTCTTGGCCATTCAACCCTAAAGACCACTATATATACAAGGAATTCATGGTCACTCAAGACACAAGAAACAAGACAAGCATACTACTAACTTGAGCGTTATTTCATACTATTGTTTGTGAGATCACCAAAGAATTATTGTATTACATTTCTACTTTCCATTTGAGCCAAGAGTATTAGGGTGAGGACTAGGAGTTGAGAGGAAGACTCCTCCCACACTTAATTGAGAGGTGATATTAAGTGGTGGGTTAGATCTTGAGAGTAGAGGAGGCTCTAAGATTGTCTACGGTTCATCCTAATAAGAGCTCGAGATTCAATCCTAGAGTTGGAGAACTCTAGGCGGTGACGTACTCCATTGGGAGGAACATCGTTAACAACCACCGTGTCATTTATCATTTATTTTCCGCACTTTATTTCCGCAATTTAATTTCATATTTAAATTTACGCATCTTATTTTAATTAAATTTTTTGTTTGTAATTACCCTATTCACCCCCTCTAGGGTAATCTTATCTTTCAATTGGTATCAGAGCCTAACCTATTTGCGTGACTTAACCGTCTATAGGAACGATCATGGCTTTCTCTAACACAAATATGGAGGGTAGATCAACTGTTAGACCACCTCTCTTTTGCGGAAAAGATTTTGGTTATTGGAAAAATGCTATGCGTATATTTATTGAATCCTTGATATGGAACTTTGGAGGATTATTGAAAAGGCTCTTATGTTGTCCCAAAGATTAGAAATAAATAAAGAAAACGAATTAGTGGATAAACCCGAAGAGGAATATACTAATGTTGAATGGGAAAAACTCTCAAAAAATTCTAGGGCAAAACATATTCTTTATTGTGGCTTGGATCCTAACGAATATAATCATATTTCTGCTTGTGATACATTTCGGGAGATTTGGAACAAATTGGTGGTGACATATGAAGTGAGTCAAGTAAGAGAAACTAAGTTGAACATGTCGTGCATCAATATGAGTTGTTCAAGATGGAGCCTAGTGAGTCAATCAAAGACATGTTCACACGATTCACCGACATCACCAACAACCTAAAATCCCTTGGCAAAGTATACACAAACGAAGAAATGGTGAGAAAAGTGCTCCGGTGCCTTCCCAAAAATAAATGGGGTCCCAAAGTTACCGCTATAGAGGAGGCACAAGATCTCAAGAAGCTTTCACTAGATGATCTTTTGGGAAAACTTCTTACCCATGAGATACATCTAGCCGAAGAAGAGAAGGAAGCATCCATCAAGAAAGGTATCGCCCTAAAGGCCGCCAAAGAGAATGATGACTCATCCGAAGAAGAAGGAGAAAGTGAAGACAATAACGACCCCCTTGCCTTGGTGGTTCGAGGTCTTCGAAAGATGGCCCGAATGAAGAAGTACAATTTCAAAGAGAATAAAAACAAGGGATCCTCATCAAAGAGAAGTGAAAAAGCTCCTAAAGGTAAGTCCTCCAACTTTAATAAAAATGAAACTAATAATGTTTCTTGTTATGGATGTAGTATGTCAGGGCATATGATAAAGGATTGCCCATTACTTCAAAAGTTGGAAGAATACATAAACTTAAACCAAAGAAAGACAAAAGAAGGCTATGGTCGCTTGGAGTGATAGCGACTCAAGTGACAATGATAGCGATGAGGAGTATCTGCCAACTTATGTCTAATGGCCAAAGAAGGAATGGACAATGATGAAACCGAGTCTGAAGCTCGGATGAGGTAGAACTCTCTCCCTTCATGAATACTCTAAAACTGAATTAATTGAATTTTTAATCGAGTGTGCAAAAGTAGAAGAAAAACAATCATCTAAAATTAAAGCATTAAAAGAACGATACAAGAATTAAATGAAAAAACTCCACCTTAGAAAAGGAGAATAACAATTATTGCAAGAGGATAGAAAATCTTGAAAAAGAAAAATGTGACTTACAAAATAAATGTAGCGATAATAAACAAATAATTTTAAAATTTACAAAAGGACAAGAAAATTTAGACAGGCTAATTTGCACTCAACGAGCATCATTTAATAAAGAAGGGTTGGATACAACCCATCGAGTAAAAGAAAAATTATAATAATTTCTTTAAACCCTCATCACATAAATCAAGTTCAAGCAAGTGTAAATATTGCTTAAGAAATGGGAATCATGCATATTATTGTCATTATAAAATTTCAACACCTAAAATTGTTCAAATTTGGGTTCCGAAAGGAACTAAACCCCCCAACATGATTTCTAGTAATTGTGATGCAATTTTCAATGTCAAAGGAAGTAGAAGGGTTTGATGTTTTGTTTTGTAGGTGCCCTTGAAATCCAAGGAAAAGCTATGGTACCTTGATAGTGGATGCTCAAGACACATGAGTGGAAATCCTTCACTATTCTCCGAACTTAAAAGAGAATTTCATGGAATCGTCACCTTCGGAGACAAAAGTAAAGGTAAAATAATCGGCGTTGGAAAAATTGGTAAAAACTCTCAAAACTTATTAGATCATGTTTATCTCGTTGATGGGTTAAAATATAATCTTTTAAGTATATCTCAATTGTGATAAAGGAAATCGTGTATCTTTTGAGTCTACTCATTGTCAAGTAGAGGACAAAAAAACCGGCAAGATTAATCTCCAAGGACCTAGAATAAAAAATGTTTATGGAATTAATCTAGATGACATCCCATCTCAAAATTTATCTTGTCTTAAAACATCTCATGATGATATATGGCTTTGGCATCGTTCACGCTAGCATGCATTCTATTAACAAATTAGTTAAACATGAATTAGTACGCGGTTTACCCCCTTGCAATTTTGAAAAAGATCATATATGTGATGCATGTACTAAAGGAAAACAAACACGTAGCTCATTTAAATCAAAAAATTGCATAAGCACATCTAGACCATTAGAATTGCTTCATATGGACCTTTGTGGACCTATCTCCATAGAAAGTTTAAAAGGTAGCAAATATATTCTTGTCATAATTGATGATTTCTCACGGTTTACATGGGTATCCTTCTTAAGAGAGAAAAATGAAGCCTTTAAAGAATTTGCCAAATTATGTAAACAAATTCAAGTTTTTAAAAATACACAAATTGTTGCTATTAGAAGTGATCATGGTAGGGAATTTGATCAAAAGATTTTTATGAGTTTGTGCTAATCATGGTATTTCTCATAATTTTTCCGCTCCTAGAACCCCACAACAAAATGGAGTAGTAGAAAGAAAAAATCGCACTTTAGAAGACATGGCTAGAACAATGATTTGCGAAAATAATTTACCTAAATATTTTTGGGCCGAAGCGGTTAACACTGCAAATTATATTTTAAATAGATGTCTCATCCGTCCAATTTTGAAAAAGACACCTTATGAACTCTTTAAAGGACGTAAACCTAGTGTCTCATATTTTAAACCTTTTGGTTGTAAATGTTTTATTCACAATAATGGTAAAAATAATTTAGGAAAATTTGATGCTAGAAGCGACGAAGGAATTTTTGTAGGATATTCATCTCATAGTAAAGCATATATAGTTTTTAACAAAAGGACTAAAATTATAGAAGAAAACATACATGTTGTTTTTGATGGATCTAATGATGGCATGCCTAGCACCATTTCTTTTGAAGAACTCACATTAAATAAATATAATAATGATGAGGAAGAAATTTTAAACAATACACCTAAAATAAAAGAGACCTCTCATGAAATAATTCCACCACACGAAGAAAATATTACTCGTGAAATTGAACAATCCATACATGAAGAAAATATACCTCATGAAAATATTGATGAACAAGTGTCTCAAGAAAATGAAAAAGGGTTTAAATTTAAATCTTATCATCCTAAGGATAATCTTTTAACCGATATCTCCACAGGAATAAGAACTCGTTCATCTTTGAAATTTTTGTGCATTCTCCTCATTTGTTTCTCATATAGAACCTAAGAATCATCAACATGCACTAAGTGACCCAAGCTGGATTATAGCTATGCAAGAAGAATTAAGTCAATTTGAAAGAAACCAAGTATGGACTTTAACTCCCCGACCTCAAAATCATCCCGTAATTGGTACTAAATGGGTCTTTAGAAATAAATTGGATGAAAGGAAATGTAGTAAGAAATAAAGCAAGATTAGTTGCTAAAGGGATAATCAAGAGGAAGGTATTGACTTTGATGAAACTTTTGCTCCGGTTGCTAGATTAGAAGCTATTCGTATCCTTCTTGCTTTTGCCGCCTATATGAATATTAAACTTTACCAAATGGATGTGAAATGTGCCTTTTTAAATGGATATTTACAAGAAGAGGTATATGTAGAACAACCCCCCGGGTTTGAAGATCCTAATTTTCCTAATTATGTGTATAAATTGCAAAAAGCGCTTTATGGATTAAAACAAGCCCCAAGAGCTTGGTATGAACGTTTAAGCAAATTCTTATTAGAAAATGATTTTCAAAGAGGTCAAATAGATAAAACCTTATTTACTAAGACTAAAGGAAAGGACTTTATAATATTACAAATTTATGTTGATGACATATTATTTGGTGCGACTAACAATGCTCTCTGTGAAGAATTTGCCTCCCTTATGAGTAATGAATTTGAGATGAGTATGATGGGAGAACTTACATTCTTTCTTGGTCTCCAAATCAAACAATACAAAGATGGAATTTTTATTAGCCAAGGTAAGTATGTTTCCGAGCTATTAAAGAAATATAAATTGGATCAAGTAAAACATGCTAAGACACATATGGCCACAAATGAAAGATTAGATCTTGATAAAGAAGGCAAAAATGTTGATGAAAAATTATATCGAGGCATGATAGGCTCCTTGCTTTATCTTACCGCAAGTCGTCCCGACATCATGTTTAGTGTCTGTCTATGTGCTAGATTTCAATCATGTCCCAAAGAATCCCACCTTACATGCGTTAAAAGAATCTTTCGCTACCTTGCCGGTACGAAAAATCTTGGTCTTTGGTATCCCCGAGGGGGAGATTTTGCCTTGGTTGGATACACTGACGCGGATTATGCGGGATATAAAGTAGACAGGAAAAGTACATCAGGGACTTGCCAATTTCTTGGACAATGCCTAATATCATGGCACTCGAAAAAGCAAAATTCTGTAGCTCTATCCACCGCGGAAGCCGAATACATTGCCGCCGGCGCATGTTGTGCACAACTCTTGTGGATAAGACAACAACCGAGACTTAGGTATGAACTTCAATAATGTCCCCATCAAGTGTGACAATAAAAGTGCAATCAACATAACCAAGAATCCGGTTCAACATTCTCGAACTAAACATATCGAGGTACGTCATCATTTCATTCGAGACCATGTTGAAAAAGGTAATGTCACTCTTGAATTTGTACCAACAGATTTTCAATTAGCGGACATTTTTACTAAACCTCTTGGTGAAGATCGATTTAATTTTAATCGCCAAGAACTTGGCATGATGAACATGGATGCATTTGTTGAGGGGGAGCATTCCCTTAATTGTTAATACATTGGACATATTATTATATTTCTTTATTTTTTATTTTTCCTAATGTTAAATCTTGACAAATTAATTGTCATGATTTCTCATATGGATTGTTATATATAAAAATTACTGAGCACTTGAGTTGGAGTTAATTAATAAATAATTCTCTCCCACTCAAATTCACATGGGAATCATTTTGTATAAATTTTCTTTTTCAATACTTCTTTTAATTTGATCTCATTGCCAATTTTTTGGTACGTGTATTGAGCAACTTTTTTGTACACGTATACTTGCATAGTGCATACTTGCAACTTATATTCTTGATCTCATTTTCCTTGCGTGTACAATACCCTTTTATTGATTCAAAATCTTCCATTTTTTGGGATTTTTTATTGATTTTCAATCCTCCAACATATTTTCAATTCTCTTCCTTACTTCCCTTTTTCTCATATATTATTCTTTCCTTGCTTTAGCAATCACATTGATTCCTTTTTATTTTCTTAACCTTGATTTTTGTCCCATGTGAGCTCAAACATTTTACTATCTACTCTATGCATCTACTATATATTGAATAAGAAGACTTGATTATATTTATTTTGGTTGATTCATATCTCTTTCCTTCATATATATCTTTTGATGCAATACAAAAAGGGGGAGAAAAATATACATATCTAAAGGGAAAAACAATAGGGTTTTGTCTCACATCAAAAGGGAGATTGTTGAGTTACTCTTAATATTATAATTTTGATGCAAGACAAAAATAGATAAATAAATATGGCTAATAGAAGAAAGATATGAATTGATCATTATGATAATATTTGATATATCATCTTGATAATATTTGATATGAATTGATCAATCATGATAATTGGGATCCATGACATCTAAGGATACAAATTGATTTGATCATTAAGATAACTTATGTACAAATTTATGTGGGGGTGTGCTAAAATAATACAAGCACAAGTATCATGATTCTTTACATGTCTACATGCATATCTTTATTGATTAATTATATTTTTATGTGCAACTAAGTTGATTTTTTACATGCATATCTTTATTATTTAACAGCATGATATACATATATATGCATGTCAAATATATACTGCATATATACAAGGTCATGAGAAAAAGTGCAATAAATGTATTTCTTGATCGATTTGACATCTCACAAAGATAATGATTGCTTGCTTTATGAATACAAGTTTGAAGTGATTATGCAAATCAAGTCTCACCATTATTAATTGATCATACTAATCATCTTGCAATACATTTACAAAAAATACATGGGATACATATATATTTGCATATCAATTATGATTTATAGGGATAACTCATCAAGAATTGAGATTATCTTGGCATATCACTTACAAGGATGACTCCCACATCTCTTGCCAATATCAAGTTATTATGTTTTGCTCTTGGAGATCATGCATATCAAGGATGAAGAAGTTGCCGAATTCGGTGGATTGAGTCTTGGCCATTCAACCCTAAAGACCACTATATATACAAGGAATTCATGGTCACTCAAGACACAAGAAACAAGACAAGCATACTACTAACTTGAGCGTTATTTCATACTATTGTTTGTGAGATCACCAAAGAATTATTGTATTACATTTCTACTTTCCATTTGAGCCAAGAGTATTAGGGTGAGGACTAGGAGTTGAGAGGAAGACTCCTCCCACACTTAATTGAGAGGTGATATTAAGTGGTGGGTTAGATCTTGAGAGTAGAGGAGGCTCTAAGATTGTCTACGGTTCATCCTAATAAGAGCTCGAGATTCAATCCTAGAGTTGGAGAACTCTAGGGTGACGTACTCCATTGGGAGGAACATCGTTAACAACCACCGTGTCATTTATCATTTATTTTCCGCACTTTATTTCCGCAATTTAATTTCATATTTAAATTTACGCATCTTATTTTAATTAAATTTTTGTTTGTAATTACCCTATTCACCCCCCTCTAGGGTAATCTTATCTTTCAATTGGTATCAGAGCCTAACCTATTTGCGTGACTTAACCGTCTATAGGAACGATCATGGCTTTCTCTAACACAAATATGGAGGGTAGATCAACTGTTAGACCACCTCTCTTCATGGAAAAGATTTTGGTTATTGGAAAAATGCTATGCGTATATTTATTGAATCCACTGATATGGAACTTTGGAGGATTATTGAAAAAGGCTCTTATGTTGTCCCAAAGATTAGAAATAAAGAAAACGAATTAGTGGATAAACCCGAAGAGGAATATACTAATGTTGAATGGGAAAAACTCTCAAAAAATTCTAGGGCAAAACATATTCTTTATTGTGGCTTGGATCCTAACGAATATAATCATATTTCTGCTTGTGATACAGCTCAGGAGATTTGGAACAAATTGGTGGTGACATATGAAGGTACGAGTCAAGTAAGAGAAACTAAGTTGAACATGTACGTGCATCAATATGAGTTGTTCAAGATGGAGCCTAGTGAGTCAATCAAAGACATGTTCACACGATTCACCGACATCACCAACAACCTAAAATCCCTTGGCAAAGTATACACAAACGAAGAAATGGTGAGAATGGTGAGAAAAGTGCTCCGGTGCCTTCCCAAAAATAAATGGGGTCCCAAAGTTACCGCTATAGAGGAGGCACAAGATCTCAAGAAGCTTTCACTAGATGATCTTTTGGGAAAACTTCTTACCCATGAGATACATCTAGCCGAAGAAGAGAAGGAAGCATCCATCAAGAAAGGTATCGCCCTAAAGGCCGCCAAAGAGAATGATGACTCATCCGAAGAAGAAGGAGAAAGTGAAGACAATAACGACCCCCTTGCCTTGGTGGTTCGAGGTCTTCGAAAGATGGCCCGAATGAAGAAGTACAATTTCAAAGAGAATAAAAACAAGGGATCCTCATCAAAGAGAAGTGAAAAAGCTCCTAAAGGTAAGTCCTCCAACTTTAATAAAAATGAAACTAATAATGTTTCTTGTTATGGATGTAGTATGTCAGGGCATATGATAAAGGATTGCCCATTACTTCAAAAGTTGGAAGAATACCGCAAACTTAAACCAAAGAAAGACAAAAAGAAGGCTATGGTCGCCGCTTGGAGTGATAGCGACTCAAGCGACAATGATAGCGATGAGGAGTATACGGCCAACTTATGTCTAATGGCCAAAGAAGGAATGGACAATGATGAAACCGAGTACGAAAGCTCGGATGAGGTAGAACTCTCTCCCCTTCATGAATACTCTAAAACTGAATTAATTGAATTTTTAATCGAGTGTGCAAAAGTAGAAGAAAAACAATCATCTAAAATTAAAGAATTAAAAAGAACGATACAAGAATTAAATGAAAAAAACTCCACCTTAGAAAAGGAGAATAACAATTATTGCAAGAGGATAGAAAATCTTGAAAAAGAAAAATGTGACTTACAAAATAAATGTGACGATAATAAACAAATAATTTTAAAATTTACAAAAGGACAAGAAAATTTAGACAGGCTAATTTGCACTCAACGAGCATCATTTAATAAAGAAGGGGTTGGATACAACCCATCGAGTAAAAAGAAAAATTATAATAATTTCTTTAAACCCTCATCACATAAATCAAGTTCAAGCAAGTGTAAATATTGCTTAAGAAATGGGAATCATGCATATTATTGTCATTATAAAATTTCAACACCTAAAATTGTTCAAATTTGGGTTCCGAAAGGAACTAAACCCCCCAACATGATTTCTAGTAATTGTGATGCAATTTTCAATGTCAAAGGAAGTAGAAGGGTTTGATGTTTTGTTTTGTAGGTGCCCTTGAAATCCAAGGAAAAGCTATGGTACCTTGATAGTGGATGCTCAAGACACATGAGTGGAAATCCTTCACTATTCTCCGAACTTAAAAGAGAATTTCATGGAATCGTCACCTTCGGAGACAAAAGTAAAGGTAAAATAATCGGCGTTGGAAAAATTGGTAAAAACTCTCAAAACTTATTAGATCATGTTTATCTCGTTGATGGGTTAAAATATAATCTTTTAAGTATATCTCAATTGTGATAAAGGAAATCGTGTATCTTTTGAGTCTACTCATTGTCAAGTAGAGGACAAAAAAACCGGCAAGATTAATCTCCAAGGACCTAGAATAAAAAATGTTTATGGAATTAATCTAGATGACATCCCATCTCAAAATTTATCTTGTCTTAAAACATCTCATGATGATATATGGCTTTGGCATCGTAGATTAGGACACGCTAGCATGCATTCTATTAACAAATTAGTTAAACATGAATTAGTACGCGTTTACCCTTGCAATTTTGAAAAGATCATATATGTGATGCATGTACTAAAGGAAAACAAACACGTAGCTCATTTAAATCAAAAAATTGCATAAGCACATCTAGACCATTAGAATTGCTTCATATGGACCTTTGTGGACCTATCTCCATAGAAAGTTTAAAAGGTAGCAAATATATTCTTGTCATAATTGATGATTTCTCACGGTTTACATGGGTATCCTTCTTAAGAGAGAAAATGAAGCCTTTAAAGAATTTGCCAAATTATGTAAACAAATTCAAGTTTTTAAAAATACACAAATTGTTGCTATTAGAAGTGATCATGGTAGGGAATTTGATCAAAAAGATTTTTATGAGTTTTGTGCTAATCATGGTATTTCTCATAATTTTTCCGCTCCTAGAACCCCACAACAAAATGGAGTAGTAGAAAGAAAAAATCGCACTTTAGAAGACATGGCTAGAACAATGATTTGCGAAAATAATTTACCTAAATATTTTTGGGCCAAAGCGGTTAACACCGCAAATTATATTTTAAATAGATGTCTCATCCGTCCAATTTTGAAAAAGACACCTTATGAACTCTTTAAAGGACGTAAACCTAGTGTCTCATATTTTAAACCTTTTGGTTGTAAATGTTTTATTCACAATAATGGTAAAAATAATTTAGGAAAATTTGATGCTAGAAGCGACGAAGGAATTTTTGTAGGATATTCATCTCATAGTAAAGCATATAGAGTTTTTAACAAAAGGACTAAAATTATAGAAGAAAACATACATGTTGTTTTTGATGGATCTAATGATGGCATGCCTAGCACCATTTCTTTTGAAGAACTCACATTAAATAAATATAATAATGATGAGGAAGAAATTTTAAACAATACACCTAAAATAAAAGAGACCTCTCATGAAATAATTCCACCACACGAAGAAAATATTACTCGTGAAATTGAACAATCCATACATGAAGAAAATATACCTCATGAAAATATTGATGAACAAGTGTCTCAAGAAAATGAAAAAGGGTTTAAATTTAAATCTTATCATCCTAAGGATAATCTTTTAACCGATATCTCCACAGGAATAAGAACTCGTTCATCTTTACGAAATTTTTGTGCATTCTCCTCATTTGTTTCTCATATAGAACCTAAGAATCATCAACATGCACTAAGTGACCCAAGCTGGATTATAGCTATGCAAGAAGAATTAAGTCAATTTGAAAGAAACCAAGTATGGACTTTAACTCCCCGACCTCAAAATCATCCCGTAATTGGTACTAAATGGGTCTTTAGAAATAAATTGGATGAAAACGGAAATGTAGTAAGAAATAAAGCAAGATTAGTTGCTAAAGGGATAATCAAGAGGAAGGTATTGACTTTGATGAAACTTTTGCTCCGGTTGCTAGATTAGAAGCTATTCGTATCCTTCTTGCTTTTGCCGCCTATATGAATATTAAACTTTACCAAATGGATGTGAAATGTGCCTTTTTAAATGGATATTTACAAGAAGAGGTATATGTAGAACAACCCCCCGGGTTTGAAGATCCTAATTTTCCTAATTATGTGTATAAATTGCAAAAAGCGCTTTATGGATTAAAACAAGCCCCAAGAGCTTGGTATGAACGTTTAAGCAAATTCTTATTAGAAAATGATTTTCAAAGAGGTCAAATAGATAAAACCTTATTTACTAAGACTAAAGGAAAGGACTTTATAATATTACAAATTTATGTTGATGACATATTATTTGGTGCGACTAACAATGCTCTGTGAAGAATTTGCCTCCCTTATGAGTAATGAATTTGAGATGAGTATGATGGGAGAACTTACATTCTTTCTTGGTCTCCAAATCAAACAATACAAAGATGGAATTTTTATTAGCCAAGGTAAGTATGTTTCCGAGCTATTAAAGAAATATAAATTGGATCAAGTAAAACATGCTAAGACACATATGGCCACAAATGAAAGATTAGATCTTGATAAAGAAGGCAAAAATGTTGATGAAAAATTATATCGAGGCATGATAGGCTCCTTGCTTTATCTTACCGCAAGTCGTCCCGACATCATGTTTAGTGTCTGTCTATGTGCTAGATTTCAATCATGTCCCAAAGAATCCCACCTTACATGCGTTAAAAGAATCTTTCGCTACCTTGCCGGTACGAAAAATCTTGGTCTTTGGTATCCCCGAGGGGGAGATTTTGCCTTGGTTGGATACACTGACGCGGATTATGCGGGATATAAAGTAGACAGGAAAAGTACATCAGGGACTTGCCAATTTCTTGGACAATGCCTAATATCATGGCACTCGAAAAAGCAAAATTCTGTAGCTCTATCCACCGCGGAAGCCGAATACATTGCCGCCGGCGCATGTTGTGCACAACTCTTGTGGATAAGACAACAACTTCGAGACTTAGGTATGAACTTCAATAATGTCCCCATCAAGTGTGACAATAAAAGTGCAATCAACATAACCAAGAATCCGGTTCAACATTCTCGAACTAAACATATCGAGGTACGTCATCATTTCATTCGAGACCATGTTGAAAAAGGTAATGTCACTCTTGAATTTGTACCAACAGATTTTCAATTAGCGGACATTTTTACTAAACCTCTTGGTGAAGATCGATTTAATTTTAATCGCCAAGAACTTGGCATGATGAACATGGATGCATTTGTTGAGGGGGAGCATTCCCTTAATTGTTAATACATTGGACATATTATTATATTTCTTTATTTTTTATTTTTCCTAATGTTAAATCTTGACAAATTAATTGTCATGATTTCTCATATGGATTGTTATATATAAAAATTACTGAGCACTTGAGTTGGAGTTAATTAATAAATAATTCTCTCCCACTCAAATTCACATGGGAATCATTTTGTATAAATTTTCTTTTCAATACTTCTTTAATTTGATCTCATTGCCAATTTTTGACGTGTATTGAGCAACTTTTTTGTACACGTATACTTGCATAGTGCATACTTGCAACTTATATTCTTGATCTCATTTTCCTCAGACGTGTACAATACCCTTTTATTGATTCAAAATCTTCCATTTTTTGGGATTTTTTATTGATTTTCAATCCTCCAACATATTTTCAATTCTCTTCCTTACTTCCCTTTTTCTCATATATTATTCTTTCCTTGCTTTAGCAATCACATTGATTCCTTTTTATTTTCTTAACCTTGATTTTTGTCCCATGTGAGCTCAAACATTTTACTATCTACTCTATGCATCTACTATATATTGAATAAGAAGACTTGATTATATTTATTTTGGTTGATTCATATCTCTTTCCCTTCATATATATCTTTTTGATGCAATACAAAAAGGGGGAGAAAAATATACATATCTAAAGGGAAAAACAATAGGGTTTTGTCTCACATCAAAAAGGGGGAGATTGTTGAGTTACTCTTACTATTATAATTTTGATGCAAGACAAAAATAGATAAATAAATATGGCTAATAGAAGAAAGATATGAATTGATCATTATGATAATATTTGATATATCATCTTGATAATATTTGATATGAATTGATCAATCATGATAATTGGGATCCATGACATCTAAGGATACAAATTGATTTGATCATTAAGATAACTTATGTACAAATTTATGTGGGGGTGTGCTAAAATAATACAAGCACAAGTATCATGATTCTTTACATGTCTACATGCATATCTTTATTGATTAATTATATTTTTATGTGCAACTAAGTTGATTTTTTACATGCATATCTTTATTATTTAACAGCATGATATACATATATATGCATGTCAAATATATACTCGTACATATACAAGGTCATGAGAAAAAGTGCAATAAATGTATTTCTTGATCGATTTGACATCTCACAAAGATAATGATTGCTTGCTTTATGAATACAAGTTTGAAGTGATTATGCAAATCAAGTCTCACCATTATTAATTGATCATACTAATCATCTTGCAATACATTTACAAAAAATACATGGGATACATATATATTTGCATATCAATTATGATTTATAGGGATAACTCATCAAGAATTGAGATTATCTTGGCATATCACTTACAAGGATGACTCCCACATCTCTTGCCAATATCAAGTTATTATGTTTTGCTCTTGGAGATCATGCATATCAAGGATGAAGAAGTTGCCGAATTCGGTGGATTGAGTCTTGGCCATTCAACCCTAAAGACCACTATATATACAAGGAATTCATGGTCACTCAAGACACAAGAAACAAGACAAGCATACTACTCACTTGAGCGTTATTTCATACTATTGTTTGTGAGATCACCAAAGAATTATTGTATTACATTTCTACTTTCCATTTGAGCCAAGAGTATTAGGGTGAGGACTAGGAGTTGAGAGGAAGACTCCTCCCACACTTAATTGAGAGGTGATATTAAGTGGTGGGTTAGATCTTGAGAGTAGAGGAGGCTCTAAGATTGTCTACGGTTCATCCTAATAAGAGCTCGAGATTCAATCCTAGAGTTGGAGAACTCTAGGCGGTGACGTACTCCATTGGGAGGAACATCGTTAACAACCACCGTGTCATTTATCATTTATTTTCCGCACTTTATTTCCGCAATTTAATTTCATATTTAAATTTACGCATCTTATTTTAATTAAATTTTTTGTTTGTAATTACCCTATTCACCCCCCTCTAGGGTAATCTTATCTTTCATTTTTCTTCCCCACTGCAAATTTATACTAATATATGATCATAAGTGAAGAACTGACCTAAAAAACGCAGAATTTCAAGGAAATTTTGGTGAGCTTTTTTTGCGGCCAAGTTCCACGTGGTGAGAATGCAGTGCATGGAGATGTATATATGGATTATGGAGTGTACTAGGTTACAGAGATTCAGATGATCATGATGATCATGAAGATGAAGATGATGATGAATTGATGATATATACTGTGGTGCATGCATGCATGGATGGCTGCTGCATGCAACACGTACGTACGTAAGGTGGCTGGTTTGATTTGTTTAGTTGTTTGTTTTCTAGGGTTTATGGGGGGGGGGGGGGGGGGAAGAAAATAATGCGTCATTGATAAATCAATTCCTTCCTATTACGACAACAACTGCAGACTAACTACCTCCTTTTTAAACCACCGCTAGATTGTTATAATTTCTTACATATATAGTGATGTAGGAGAGTGTGTGGAGAAATGTGATTTAATTTGACGTGGTAACTTGATCCAAATTTTGTTTCATTGGGTTGGCAGATTTCTGAAAATATAAGCTTCGTTTTTCAAAACTTGTACTACGTACCTCGTCCCTAGCTTGACCTTTTAGCCAAAATTAGAAAATTAATAAATAATTTAATGAAGATTCTGTTCTTTTATATAGTGGGCCACGTAATGGTATGGTGTATATATATATATATATATGATAAAAATGACGATATTGTAATATGATAGAGGTATGATATGATAGGGTATGGTGTAACAAAATTTGGGTAAAAATGATTGGAGTGGTAAATGAGGAGAGAGAAAGGGAAAAATAATGAAAAAAGTGAGGAGAGATAAAATTATGATTATTGTGATAAAATATGATATGCAATATATGATGGTTTGTAGTTAGTGTGATAGATTGTGGTAGATGCGGTATAGTACCACAACAAAGAAGATAACCTAAAAGTATGAGCCTGTAAGAAAAATTATAAAATACAACTACCATGTTCTTTTGCTAGCTAGGTTAGATTCAAGTTAGGTTAGTTAAGTTAGGATATGATATGATAGGAAATGATATAATAGGTTTGACTTAAGTTAGTTGTTGGGTGGAAATATTTTATTAATAAAATTTAAATATTTTGGAGAAAATGAATGAAAAAGTCATAGGTGTTGGAAAAAGTAGATTGATGTAAGATTAAAATAATATTATATAAATTTCTTTTTGATTTAAAAAGTTATTTTTGGTTTGGGTGTTTTTTAAGGAGTTGGGTTAAGTTAGGTTAGATAATGATAAATTAAGTTAGGTTAGGTTAGGTAGGTTTAACTCAAATAAAGAACATGATAATTGATTATACTTTCTTCTCTCTCATATTTTTTCTCACATAAAATAAAAATTCTTAAAATTATAGGACAAGAAAAATAGTTAAATTGATAAGTGTTATGAGAGATGGAGAGGTAATAATAAATAATTTACTACATATATTGATAAGTAATAATTTGATAGTTTTTAGGTTTGTATAGTAGTGTCACTTAATTATCTAGTGATTCATTGGCAGAGACTAGAGCTTTAAAGTGTTGTGTAACCCAATTCTATTTTGGCTAGCACTAACAATGAGCCAATGACCTTATGATGACTTTGTGTGAATATTATTAGCAAAGATAAAATAGGCCCATTTGCGATGAATCCACCGTATTTTCCTTTGGAGAAACCTCTAGCATCAATTAGGGTATGTTATAATTAGTGTTGTGTGAATATTATGCCGCACCTGTTATACTCCCTCTGTTCCATATTAACTGTTGTCTTTGAAAATTGTACAGTTAAATTTTAAAAATTTTAACCATAAATTTCTTAATATATACAATGAGTTGCTATATAAAATTATCACCATTAGTTTCGTAACGAAAAATACTATCGCAAAAGTATAATATTGCAATTGTTAATAACATATTATGTAAGAAATTATCAATCAAAAGGTAACATTGGAGACCGTGAAAGTCAAAATTATGACAATTAATATGGAATGGAGAGAGTAATTTATCACATTAATTACCACAAACCATCACATATTAACGTATCATGTCCCACTTTATCACAACAACCATAACTTTTCCTTTCTTCATTTTTCTCACTATTTTGCACTTTTGTCTCTTTACTACACCAACAATTTTTAACACAAATTTTACCGGAAGTTACCACACCGTATCGCATCATATCACATTATCCACATTTTATCATATTATACAATTACCATGCTTTATCCGCTATAGAAATTACCAGAAGTTACCACACCGTGTTGAATATTAATTATGAGCACTTGCAATAAGTTAAAGATACCACTAATTTTGATTTTCACCATCAATATAACTTACTTACCCCCCAAACTTATATGAACCGAACTGTTTCTATCCAAAATCAGCATGATCGATGTTTTTGGTTTGGTAAAATCATGATGAGACTCTAATATTAAGTTTATGTTGTCTAATATTTACATACATACATGTATATATTTAATAAAATCACTGTTTTCTACATTTTAGCTTCTAGAAGCATCGCACATCCTTGACACATGGTTGTCATGCCCTTGCATAGGCTCTATCTTGTCCATCCCATGTCTCATTTGTCCCCAACCCCTTTTCAAACAATGTGATGTATTTTCTAACATTTTTTCTCATTTAAATACATTTTAAAAATGTATTTTGACTGGTAAATTCGATCGTTCCATCGGCTATATTTAGGGGTAACCACCTACAAACTTAACAGATTAAAGGCAAGGACTAATCAAATAAGTAGCAAGCTGTCCTAACAAACATCATCCATAAATCCATTAAGTTCCATTAAAGAAAAACACTTTGTTTCAACCAGGAATTGAACCTTGGTGAGAACGAGAAGCATCGAAAATAGGTGTGATTAATTGTCACTTGAGTAACTACTAACTACTACCCCTTTGGTGTCCAATTTAAATATATTTCTTCTATTGTTTCAAGGGATATTATCTAAATCGTTAGCTAGGGTAGAGTTCAAAGTTGTTAGAATCAATATCTTAGTCAGGATCGATGATAAGTTAAAATCGAAGTTGTAGAATTGGATCGTGAATAGTCAGATTCTAATACATATATTAGAATCGAAATTGTAGAATTGACTTATTTTAATTGCATGTTGACCTAGCCAAATTAGTCCTCCATGATATATAATATACACCCTGTTCGGTAAACAACTTATTGAATGACTTATTCGAAAAAAAATGACTTATTGGAAGATTTGACCAAATCAAATAAGTTAAATAGATGTTTAGTAAACAACCTATTTATTAGATGATTAGGTCCAATAGGTTGATTTTCAATAAGTTAATATGAGCAGCTTATTTGATTGGTTGTTTGTAGAAATTACCATTTAACCCAAAATTTACCAAAAATTACACACATTTCATCATGAAAGTAATTGGTACATATTATTTTAAAATTGGTAATAAAGGGTATAAAAGAAATTTCAACAATTACTTTTTCAAAAACAGTTAACTTCACTAAACAGAACTTTTCCAAATATCCAGTCCAAATTAACAGCTAATACAAACAGCCAACAACCAGCAACTAACAATTGTTGTCAAACATGGTTTGCGGTATATATAGGAATACTATATTAGATAGAATAAATTCATCATACATTCGAAAATAACAGGGCCGGAAAGATTTAGACTTGGCAATCGGGTGAATCAATTCAAATCCTGATCGATTTGAAGATCGATTCAGGTTGGCATCGGGTCAACCAATTTTAGTTTGGTTCTGCAAGTATGGTTTCTGGTTCGATTGACTTAAGGTGAATCATATTCAGATGAACTTCTTTCCGACTGGGGTTCTTTTCTTCGATTTCAAAAAAGATCAAATCATCCATTCGAGCTCCGATTCAGTTTTTCGATTCGGGTCTTAGGTTAGTTTTACCAGGTTTGGACAGATATAGTCCAACCTATTTACTTACATTGAAAGAATAGTGTGACCCGTTATGTAACTTCTGTTGATGGATTAATCATTTAAATGATGATCAACCCTACTCTCTACGGTGTACACAATCAACTTATTTATTAATGGGCTAGGTTGGACCCGACTTGAACCCGCCCATGGCCCGGCCTTAATTATGTGTGGGGTGGTACGTAAGGAAGAATCCAGAGGCACAAAATAATGAAATATGACGTCAGCCAGCATGAGAAAGAGTAAACAAATTAAATTAATTAGCCCCACACCATAAAATCCTCAAGCTATGTGACAACAAAAATATGCATTACAAAACTCCATTTTAAACTTCTCATTACATGCCACATTATATAATGTATTCCTATGGAGCCACTTCATTAGTGATGTAACTTTCTTTTGCATTTCTTTAATTTGTTTCGTAGAAATTTTTTTGCCCAAAATATTAAAAAAGCAAAGAAAAAGAAATTGTTGGAGCATCGTCTTTGTTTTTTTCGTAAATAATAAAATCGGTGACTTTTCATGGGATTGCTCAATCCTCTTTAATACCCCCTCCGCTTTTTATATTTGTCAAATTTTAAAAACCTTGACCATTAATATCTTAACATTTATAATGTTCTATTATATGAGATTATTATCATTATATTCATAGTGAAAAATACTATTATAAAATTATAATATTGTAATTTTTTATTAAATATAATATAAAAAATTCTCAGTCAAAGAAAAATATTAAAGACCGTACAATATTTATTAGGTGACAGTTATTGTGAAATACTTTTGAATTTAACGGCTGCAAAATTATCATCTTCAACGATAAGATTCTAATAGTACTTACGTCTTTTCCAATGTCCACTTTGACACTATGATCTCTAAGAGCCCTAGTTTTTTTAAAACTTTTAATGTTACATGTAAATTAGCCCTAGCTTAATAAGGTTAATTAGGCTCAACTAGATTAAAAATTTCTCAATTCGAATCTAATCTGTTCATCAAATAATGGGTTAAGAGTTAATTTTTTTACTGTTAATGATTAAGTCATTTGATTTCATTTTAACCCTTCATTTAAATAAAAATATCAAAATTAGATTAACCATTTGTCTATATGCATGAAAAAAATCAGCAGATGCTCCCAAGTCTTATCTAAAAAAACTATAGTATGATTTTAACCCATTTGTTATTATTATTATAATTATTGTTATTGTTGTCATTATTATTATTATTATTAATATTAATATTATTATTATTAATGATAATACACTGAACTTTAGAGGTATTGGACAATAATGCACTGAACTTTTTTTTTGGGACTCTAATACATTGAACTTTGAGGGTATTGGACAATAATGCACTCAGACCAATTCAGTTGGTGGTTGTCCTACTTTGAGGTGTTGTTTTTCTATTTTTTCAGAAAAAAATTTTGCCGTGTAAGAAAATACACATAAGCAGGATGACTAATATATTTTTTTGAAAAAAATAAAAAAATGACACCTCAAAGTTCAGTATTTAGAGTCCAAAAAAAAAAGTTCAGTGCATTATTGTCCAATACCTCTAAAGTTCAGTGTATTATCGTCCAATAATCCTTATTATTATTATTATTATTATTATTATTATTATTATTATTATTATTATTATTATTATTATATGCATGCAATATATAGAATGGTAGATGGTAAGGCATAAGGTAGAAAACGAGGTGGTTGTTAGGTTATTCTGCGTTATTATCATCTGTCGAGGTTTTGTCCCCCAATTTTTGTCATTTTATCTCAAGTTCTTCCCCTCTCTCTATACATCCAAACCCTATTTTTTTTTTCCATGCATGCTTTTATTTCTGCTTCCAATCTTACCCTGTGAAGAGAGAGAGAGAGACCCGACACTGACCCGTACAACCCGATCAACGGCCCTTAATTAGCTGCCAAGATAGCTCATATACAACTGTACGTACTTAATTTAGTTTGTGCCTTCTATTTTTCTCTTTTGGGTCTTGGACGTACGTATGTTATTACAGTTAAACTAGGGTAGATTTTGCTGAACTTGGTGTACTTTTATGTGTTAAAAAGTAAGTACACTGTATCAGATTTAGGAGATCATTTTTTCAAGATACTCCCTCTGTCCCAAAATATTTGTCTCCTTTGATTTAGCATGCATTTTAAGAAAAATCAACAAATTAATCTAAATTAGCAATAAAATACTAATAATACCTTTAGTTTTGAATTCAAAACTACTATTTATACTTTTCCCTTTCATATTTAATTACTTTTAAAATTCGAAACTAAGGGTATTTTAGTAATTTTAATAAAATAAAAGTTTTTATTTTAAAAAAATGGACATAATTTTAGAACATCCAAAAATGGAATAGTGGACAAATAATCTGGGACGGAGGAGTATTTTCTTAGATAATTTTTCAAAAACAAATTTAGGAGTTCCCAAGTTGGGGATGAAGAATATTGCATATGAGAATGTATCCAGTCAGCAGCTTGATTATCTTTTTTGAAAAGATATTGCTCTAAGTTTTGTGAAAGAGACTGAATATCAACAACTAATGTGTAGTTGTCAAGGGATAATGTACGTAATTGCCCCTAGTTCTATAATAATCTCTTTATCACCCTTTACTGACCTATTGAGTAATGTAGTAGCTTCAACCATCAAGATGGAAGCAACTTCTAGGTTATACTACCTCCGTCCTAAATTGTTTGTCCATCTACCTAACTTTTTTGTCCCAAAATGTTTGTCCATTTTATAATTCAAATTGTTGTAATTTCTATTATACCCCTAATAAATACTCTTTTGTTTCTTTTTTATTTTTTTTCACATGAGAAAAGTAAGGACAATTCTGGTACATTATACATTTTTCACCCCATTTCCCATGACCATTGGACTTTTAAATATAGTTGGATAGACAAACAATATGGGACGGAGGTAGTAATTTTCGGCTCCCAAAAAATGACTCCCAACATCATAAAGTAAAAATATGGTTGCTGATTAAGATGTAGTCCCGGACTCACCAAAATTGAGCTTTACGTAATTCAAAGGATGAAAAGATATCATATAACATTGATGTTGGAATTTTGGGTAGTAATAGAATGAATACATGGAAAATTAAAGGATTGAGGTTTATGAAGATGGTGATATATAGAACTTAAAAGGGTTTTTGCATTTTGGACCCCAAATTTTAGGGGTATTTACATTCTGAACCCTTGGTTTTCAACTTTAACATTTTGGACCCTAAAGTTTGTAGGCTGAATAAAAAAGGACCTTAAAGTTTGTGGACTGAAGAAAAAGGCCCCTGTCTCATTTTTTATTTTCCTCCCATGTTTGAATTTATCTCTCGATTGACGTCAAACTTTATGTCTATGGTTAAAACTAATATTTAAGCTATAATACACCTCTCTTATTCGTGTCGAGGCTACTTAGACCCCTGAGTATATGGTTTTAAGTAACTCCAACATGAATAAAAGAGGTTTATTATAACTTTAATATCGGTTTTAACCTTAGTCTTGAAGTTTGATGCCAATCGGGAGAGAAATTCAAACATAGAAAGAAAAAGAAAAAGGGGAAACGAGCTTTTTTTTCACCTCACAAATTTTAGGGTCCTTTTTTTTCAGCCTACAAACTTTAGGGTCCAAAGAGTTAAAGTTGAAAACTAAGGGTTTAGAATGTAAATACCCCTAAAATTCGGGGTCCAAAATGCAAAAAACCCGAACTTAAAATGATGATATTTCAGATTAAAGTTAGTCTAGTTTGTCACTCGACCCAGTATCTTTTGACAAGAACTTGTAGAGGATTAAAAGCTTTCTATTTTGAATATGACTCCGTTCCGTTATATGAATCTCTTTAGAATAAGATAAGTGAGGATCCTAGCAAAAAAAAAAAATAGTAACCAAGTGAAAATTGGCCATATCTAATAATTTTGCTTACTAATTAAACACACTCTAAAAACAAAGTGTCAATTTTTAATAGAAAAAATGACAAAGAATAAAAATCCAATTAAGCCGGCTACCATGAATAAAATCAGACCCAACAGAATGCATGTCCCACAGGCACATTTTAATTTCGGCCATCAGATTTAGAATATGCATGGCTGGGTAAAACCTACGGGCCGGGTCAGGTCGGTTAGAGCTGACTGGCTGAGTGGCTAACTTTACGTAATTGTGCAATAATATATATTGACCCGACCCAATTGAAATCATGGGCAATTGGGCATGGCTCTTGCCAAGCACACTACCCTGCTTGCTGACTTTGTCTCATTTGTAGTCATATATATATATATATATATATATATATATATATATATATATGGAAATTGGATTATAATAATCCCTACTTTTACAAATTGGATGACAATAATCCATACTTTCAATTTGTATTTTGGTGGTCCAAAAAAATAAAATAAAATTGTATTGTATTGAAGTGAGATAAAATCGAGAATATACCCTAAATATCATAGATTTTGTGTTGCATTTGATTCAAAACTTTGTATAACACTTTACCACGATTTTTAATGAATTTACTACATTTCTCCCAATTTTTTTCAATTTTTTATGATTGTTTCAATTTTATTCATTTTAAAAAATCATAATAATTGCTCGGAATCTCAAAAAAATAATTTAAAAAATGTTTTAATAACTACACTTCATTACCTATCTGGGGGTAGGAATGAAAAACACAAAAACAGTATGGGGTAGGCATGAAAAAAATAAAAAGAATGTGGTGCTGGATTTGGTACCACTATAATATAATTTTATTTTATTTTGGACCACCATAATACAAATTGAAAGTAGGGATTATTGTCATACAATTTACAAAAGTAGGGATTATTAGAATCCAATTTCCCTACATATATATATATATATATATATATATATATATATATATATTAATGCTAAATTTTATTAAAACTATGGATGAATTTCTTGTTAAAATTCACTAGGAATTGTTACAAAAGTTGGTAATTGGCCCCAGGTATCTTACAATTCAATACGAGTCCTTTTGACATGTTTCATCTTCGAACATAAATTACTTGGGAAAATTTTCGAAGAGGTTACTCATTTTCTAGTAGTGCTCCCCACCCCCTCCAAGTTTGTGAGTATTGGTCACAGTCATCCAATAAATCATTACGAATCCTTTCAACATGTTTCGTACTCATTTGCATATTACTTGAAAAACTTTCAAGGAGTCCATCCATTTTAAAACTAATCCGACTCAAACATGTTTAACTGTGGAGATCTCAAGAGATAAGATTCCTAAAATGAAGCTATATACCGTTATTATAATTAAATTGTTTATTTTAATTTTTTTTAAACCACACTTTCTAAATCATGCATGGGTTATTACAAGTACCATACAAGAATGATAACTCCTCACCATATAATAGTCGATCTCAAATAATATATTTTGACCATCGATTTTTATTAATATTTTTGTAAAGATTTAATATAAGATTATATATAATTTTGTGTGAAGGTTTAGCTTATTATTAGTTATTATAAATATGATAGTGCTATGTTTTCATATATCTTCTCTATTCAACAATATTTGTCACTTTACTCTTTCTATATGGGGTCTCCAATGCACCGTTTTAATAATAAGTTTTGAATAATAATATTGTATCAAACTTAGCAGCCTATGGCAAACATATATATTTTAAGTCAAATTTTGTTAAATTATAGCAACTCATATATATAGGAAAATTAGATTATAATAATCTCAATTTTTATAAATTGGACAGCAATAATCCCTACTTTCATTTTGTATTCTGGTGGTAAAAAGAAAATAAAATTGGATTGTAGTGGTACCAAATTCACCTTCACATTCTTTTTTTTTTTTCATTCCTACCTTATATTATTTTTGTTTTTTCTTCGTTCCTATCCTCAGAAAGGTAATCACGTGTAGTTTCCAAAACATTTTTAAAATTATTTTTTGAGGCTCCGAGTAATTATTATGATTTTTTAAAAGAAATAAAATTAAAAAAATCGTAAACAATCGTTCAAAAATTAAAAAAAAATTGGGAAAAATGTCGTAAATTCATTAAAAATCATGGTAAAGTGTTAATTAAGTTTTGAATCACATGCAACACAAAATTTATAATATTTAGGGTATACTTTCGATGATGTCCCATTACAATCCAATTATATATATTTTTTTGAACCACCAGAATACAAACCGAAAGTAGGGATTACTACTATCGAATTCACAAAAATTAGGATTATTATAATCCAAATTTCATATATATATATATATATATATATATATATATATATATGTTAACATAAGGTTAATTAGGTAGATAACAATATATCCCTACATGCAGACCATGCATGCAATATAAAATTGAGGAAAACTCCCAACTCATCATATTCACCACCAACATGAATATTTAGCTCTTTTTTGTCAATAATTTATGAAAAATATCCATTTTGTTTACACATCTAATACATGCACTCTTACACTACCTATATATATGCAAACAAAAACCATAAAATCATCCCCCTCTAATTTCTCTCTCTCTTTCCTCTAGACTACTCTGCATATATCTCCTCCCACTTTCCCATCAATAAAACACAAAATCTCAACTTTATTTCACCAAAAGAAAAAAAAAAAACACTCCCTAAATAATAAACAAAAAAAAGGAAAAAGAAGGAGAAGAAATTAAAATTGAGATGAGGCCAAGTGGATCATCATCAAGCAATAATGCGACGACGAACGCCACGTCATCATCGTCGTTGCCGGCGTTCGAGCGGTTTCTTGGCGGGTGGCACCACCGGCAGGAGCGGCTGATGTCGGAGATGACGGCGGCGGTGGAGGGAAAGGGCGGCGGCGGCGGCGGAGAGGAAGGGGACAGGGTGCTGATAGCACGTGCGCTGGGACACTTCGAGGAGTTCTACGAGCACAAGTCACGTGCCGCCCACCAAAATGTGTTCGCGTTCTTTGCGCCCACGTGGACGTCCACCTTCGAGTGTGCCTTCCTTTGGATAACCGGGTTCCGACCCGCCGTCCTTTTCCAACTCGTCGCTGACTCGGTCTCTGATCTCTCCCCTGACCAAACTCGGGCTCTCACCAGGTATTTTTAGCTAATTCATAATTTTTTTGAGGGAAAATTAATTCATTTCATAAAATGTATACATTTTTCTTGTGTGTTTTTGGTTTTATTGAAATGGAAATTTGATCAACAACATGCACAGAAAAAACTTTGATTTTTTTTGTTTGCCTTTTGGAGCAAAATATGGTATGGAAAAATTAATTCATTTCAATAGAATATATATATATATATATATATATATATATATATATATATATATATATATTTTTCTTGTGTTTTTTTTTTGGTATTTATTGAAATGGAAATTTGAGCAACAACATGCTCAAAATAACTAAAAATATTCTTTAAAAAAAAACATGCTCTGATGTTTAACGCGCGCAAAAGATATGTATATTTGTTGATTACAGAATCCTTTCAAAATTATTTTAATTTTTGTTCTTTTTTTAGAGGAGATAATGTTTTATATGAAGATTTAAACAGGATCTGTACTATTGCACAAAAAAATTATTTTAATCTATATATAATATATATATATATATATACAAAAATATGTTTGATTAACATGCATGGTTTTTTTATTTTTTTTCTAGGTCGATCTTGGCATGCATGCTTCCTTGAACTTTTTTTCGACTTTTTTTTGTGGGTGAACAAAAGTTGTCGATTAAAGGACTTCCTATCAGGAATAGAAGGATTTAAGGGAGTTTAATTATAGAATGAAGTTCTATCAATTTTCCCTTGTT
The DNA here is from genome assembly GCA_029582165.1 of Portulaca oleracea. NCBI lineage: Eukaryota > Viridiplantae > Streptophyta > Magnoliopsida > Caryophyllales > Portulacaceae > Portulaca > Portulaca oleracea. Next base: position 6,300,573 of record CM055884.1, read on the forward strand.
CTAGGTCTTTGCATGCATTTTTTTTTAACCAAACAAAAAAAATACAAAAGAAAATCCCCACTTTTGTGTTAAGAAAAAGATGAGATTTTGATACAGGCCCTGTTCTTTGATTTGGTTAAAATCAGGTCTGGGTGGATTGGTTTGGATCAGTTTGGATAAGTAATGATGTTTTTTTGGGGAGTTATATTTTTAGAGAGGATATTTTTTGAGGAATTGTATAAAGTTTGGATAAGTTAGATAGGTTTGGATTGGACAGTGGAACCAAACCAAATAACAACGCCTTAGAATATGTTGCTTTCTACTTGACATGAAATTAAAATGAGATATTTTCTTTTTTTTATATGCTAAAGCTAAACAAATTCAATTTTTAATGTACAATTTTTATGTAAATAAAATTATGTGCATTTTTTTAAAATTTCATAATTATTTGGGGCTTTTATTAACTCATATGTAATTCTTTTTGTATTTTATGAGAGCATTTTGTTTATCATTATTATGAAGGTCCTTTTTTCAATTTTTTTCCCGTCATGCATCTAACGGTGTTGGTTAATTATTATAATCGATCTCATTCAGGTTTTTTTTTTTTTTTTTGGTTTGGCTGGAAAAATATTATATATTGGGTATTATGATCTCAATTGCTCGCGTAATTTTATTTTGGAAAATTAAATGCAACATGGTTATCTGACTGAAACCAAAATTTAATAAGAAAATAAATCTATTTTATTTTTTTAATTTGTAGGAGTATAGCCTTACAGGTGTTGTTAAGAAGAGAAAGGCTGCAGTCAGCTTTTTTTTTTCCTCGGTGCTCGATATTTACTTGGCTTTATTTACTTATTAAATATTTTTTTGGGATCATTTTCACTTATAAACTAGACCGCAACTTGTCATATTCCACCACAATATACCACAACCCACCACAATCTATTTTTTCTAATTTAATTTATCTTTTTATTAAAAGTTAAACTTTCCACAACCCACCACAATCCACCGCAACTTTTCCAAATCCGGCACAATTCCACCACACCGTACGCGCACCGCAGCCATAGTTATTAAAATCTCGATCCTGATTTACGATCCTACGATTTTATGGTCCAAGATCGTTGATATGATTCTACTATTTGCACACGATCCACGATCCTACTTGGGCTAAATTTCGATCCTAACTTCCCCATAGTTTCGAGTTAGAATCCCGATTTTAACAACCTTGACCGCAGCCAACCATATAAAAGAACACATAATTTGAAATTTTGATTAGTGTTTGATTTTTTCTTTTTTCTGTTTTATCCTGCCTGTTTTAATTTCGGGGGATATGTAAAAGTTGGATAAGTTTAAGTTAGTTTGAGCTATTCATATAAAATATGTAGAAGTAGGTAATACGTTATTTTAAAAAAAATAAAAAATTATATAAATTAATTAGGCAATTTAATAATTTATGTAGAAGTAGCTAAGAAAATGTTACAGGTAAGAATTTGTTTATGGAAAAGGCACATTATAATTTTACTCGTGTAACCGGAATTCGTATAACACTCTAGCCCAGGTGATTATGATTAGATTAATGGTGGATTTCATAATTTATTGAAAAAGATTTTCTCAGGAACTTTTTTTTTTTGGAAAAACTTTCTCTAATCTGTCTTTGAGAAACTGTTTATTGAACTCATAAATGAAATAGTGGGCCCTGCATTAAACCTTTCTCATATCTTACTCATATCTTACGGACAACTAAACATGAAAAAATTTGTGAATTTGGTAAAATTGATTAACTTTCACACAAAAGTTTCCCAAACAATGAAACAAACACTCCCTAAAAGTGACATATATGATCAAAACTTACCATGTCTTCATTTCTTTATTTACAACATATAGTACAATTAATGTTTGTGTTCCTTATCATCACATATTACACTACTACCTCCGTCCCTAAATAATTGTCCATTTAACTAAACTTTGATCGTTGATTACTAATAAATTGTAATGAGTTACAATATAAAATCATCACCATTAGAAAGATATAATACTAAAAATTACAATAATAGTAATTTTATATTGTAACTCATTGTAATTTGTGAGTAATCAATAGTCAAAGTTTAATCAAATGAACAATTATATAAGGGACGGAGATAGTAGTTTATTTCTTATGAAAATCAATGAGACGTACGTAAAAGAAAACAAGGAGAAGAAAACTTCAAAAAATTTCTCGTGAAAACACTGAAAGCAACATAAAATGACAATGTTTTCCATGCTTTAAGCATTTTTCAAGAAATATCCCTCCAAAACATCATGTTTGATCTTAAATGTGGTACATATATATAAATAAATGTGGCATATATTTATATGTATTAGACTAGTGGTTTAGATTTAATTTGAACTCGTAGGTTAGATTGAGATTTTGGATGCATAAGATTTCAGCCTTAGAACTGAAAATAAAATAACACACATGGTACAAAAAAGATTATATTAAAAGATGTACCCAATTTGTCATGAAATAAATGTTTCATTTTGTTATTTTGAAATGCTCCCAAATGGTGTTGACTTTTCAAAACCAGAAATATAAATGTTACTCCGATCCCTTTATTCCATATTAATTGATCCTGTGACTAAATTTTTGTCTTTAATTATTCACATATTTCAATAAATTACAATATGAAATTATCATCATTAGAAAGATATTTTACCCAAAATTACAATGGAGGTAATTTCATATTGTGACTCATTGTAATTTGTAATTAATTAACGGTAAAAATTTTGTCAGAGTGTCAATTAATATGAAACAGATGGAGTATTACAATATCCAAACAAGTACCCTAAATGTAAATTTAAAAGAGTGTGTAAAAAGGAGAGTAAAAATTGATATTTTTGAATTAAAAAACCATGGACTTTTCCAAAAAAAATTTTAAAAAAATTATGGTATTTTATGCGCTTTAAAGGAGACTAATTATTTAATTTTTCTAAACAAGACTAATTTGGGATGGGGTGAGTATTAATCCATCTTTATAAACTTTATACTAAGGAATATATTGTTATTATTGTGTTATAAGTTCGTAATTCAGCAAAATATGTTGTAAAATAATACTCTCTTTGTTCTTTGATATCTGTCAATTTAATTTTTATAGCCTCATCACTTATACCTTTAATTCCTAACATAGAATATTTAAAAATATTATATGAATATATTTATATAAGAATAGTCACAATAATTTAATAATTTTATATTTCAAACTGTTATATACATTAAGGCCCTGTTTGACGAAATTAACTATTAATGTAGTGGATACTGTTTAAGCAGCGGATAATGCGAATAATTGTTCAAATAAGAATTGTGTTATGTAAGTTTAACGTTTGAGTTAACATATTAATATGAATTGACATAATGAATCATTTTCAAAAATACAATTTTCAAAGGGCATTTTTGACCAAAAAAATATGAAACGTTATTCCAAATATTAAACGTTAATTTCATTGACATTTCACAAAACGCTATTTGAATAGCTCAAAACGATACTTTACCGAATGCTAACATTCATGCATTAGAAATTTGACTTGATCAAAACACTAAACATTACCCCAAACACTCGTGTCGAGTGCTGCTGTTTGGCGAGCACAACTTAAATAATCGATTGTTAAAATTTGTAAAATTCAATTATACATATATAGGTCCTGTTTTTTGGTTAGGTTGGATACAACTCTCCCAACCTATCCTAACTTATCCAAACCTAACAAAATTCTCCAAAAAAATTCATTCTAAGAACACAATTCCCCAAAAAAAAATCATAATTTATTCTAACATATCCCAACTTATCATAATTTATTATCCCAACCTATCCATCTAAACCTGAAAATAACATAACCAAAGAACATGGTCATAGTTCATAACAACATATCATGCGGAGAGTAATATAATACAATCATAGAGATTGCAAGGAGGTACAAATATCACAATTCAATATGGACCAAGAAACAATTGTTTGGGACCAAAGAAATTGTATTATTAGGGTAGAATGATAGAGAAATGAAAAATATGAATTTGGATTAGTTGCTGCAAGAACAACTGTAGGGTGGGTCCATTTAGTACTCAATTCTATGTTTTCCACCCGTAGGTTGTCGGCTACTATGCTCTAGATCCCTCATGTCTCATTATTAGTATATTCAAAGAATAAAAGAATTAAATTTAGCATAAATTATGAGGTTCTTAAATTATATTTGTACTTGTGGATAATTATATATCATTTATGGGTAACTACATATATCAACTTTAGATTAATTCATAGATATAAATACAATTAAAAATTTTATAATCTCTCATGTTACCTTAAAATCCAAAGTTTTTCAACTGAAACTACCAAGTAAAAACCCTTTTAGATAAAGCTATTGCTTGATGTGTAGTTGTTTGCAATATGCTATATACACACTCACACACACACGATAAAAGGGGTTCATTGATGTATAGAGACATAGTTGTGAGTTCAAAACCCAAGTTTAAACGAGAAGGATCTTCCCTCGAAGGAATAAAAGGATTACGACTGTAGGTGTGAGTTCATTGATGTATGAAGACTAGAGAGATTTACGGATGTTTAAAGCCAAGTGTTCTTTTGTTGAGTCGTATTTTATTTTGCTATTTCATTGTGTTGTTTCTGTTCTAGAACTTGTTTGTGTTCTAAGCTACATTTTTCAACATTGAATAATCAAATAAAAGATTAGCATGTGATTCCCCTCTACATTTGCAAAGTAGGTTGAAACGAGAAACAAAAATGGAGGAAAAAGCGGTGATGGACGAGTTGGCAAGGATACAGGAGAGCATAGCGGCCCCACCACAGCTAGGGATGATGAGGGAGGCTGGCAGACAACCAGAGGACGACCACTTGTTTACATCGTTGGACGAGTCGATGGGGTGGCTAAGGGCCGCATTGGAGGAGGTGGTTGGCAATGCTGACTCTTTGAGGGTATCGACTGCTGCTAGGGTTGTCGAGGTCCTGACACCCCAACAATGTCTCCGGTTCCTCATAGCCGCCCTCCGATTGCAACAAAGCATGAGGATTGTGGGGACTCAAAGGGATAACCTTGATGATAGGGAAAGGGGTTAAGTTAAGCTACTAAAGCTCTCAATCAACCTATCTATCATCAACTCAAGTCATCAAAGTGATCAAACTCTCCTTAATTGTGGTTTCTCAAGCATTTTGTGGTGTATTTGGTTGGTTGGTTTGTTATTTATTGGTGAGTTTATTTGTGGTTTGGGTGTTTCTTTTGCAATTTCTATTAAAATATATGGCATATGGTTGTTTGTTGGGTGGAAGTGTGGTTATTTTGAAGGCACAATCCTCCTATAGTTATATGCAAAGGGGCTCTTAAGTCTAATGTGGTCTACTCCATCTATATTCTCTCTCTAGTGGTTTCAAACAGATTTGCAAGGATTCTTGGTGTACATATGAATATTTTTCTTGCACCTTATTGTTTTGTACATATTTGAATTTCGTTGCTTATTGTATGTTACTCTATTGTTGCTTACATATTTGAATTCTGATTTATTTTTTTTGTAACTATCTAATATGCTACCTCTTAGCTGGACAATGAAAAATAATAATTCTCAGTATTACATTTCGTAGAGCTTTTTAGATGTAAACAATTTTACCTAATAAACATTCAGATGTAGCAGTTAAATAATGGAAAATGAAAATACTTCGAATCTTCAGTAAAACATCTCCAACAAAAATTTGCTTATGGATCATGAAAATAACTAAATGTTGTGTATCATAATCTTTTAATCTTCAACAAGATTTTTCACCAGAATAAAGTAGCAAACATAAACTATGGTCATGTTTCCAAAGAAAGTAACAGCTTAGGCAACAAATACCATTTTGACAGCATATAGCGATTCTAGTTGAGCAAAAAGTTGTGAAAATGAGCGTTTGAGGAGAATTTATTTAATAAATTTAGCTATTACGTTAGTAGATTAACATAAATTGACATTAAAAAAAAAGACTGTTGGTAATTTTTCATACATAAAATTTCAGATTAAAAAAAGTAGAACACTACTTCAAACACCAATTTTGTTATCATTTCAGAAACACTGATTAAAACACTATTTGAAATGCCACACTAAGATTTGACAAAGTCTAAGCGCTAAATGTAACTCCCAACGGTTATTGCAGAACGCAACTTCTGCACCCGAGTTCAGCATCCTGGCAAGTTTACGACTCAAAGTAGATTTACAAAACCTGGGGGAAATTGTATCCTGTTCTATGTCTCATACAAAAACTACCAGACATTCATTCAGTAAATGACAGTAAATGAGTTGCAAATCATCCAAGACTTGCAGATTACATGATTCATCTGTCACCCGTACGCTGCCAGTATCAAATTTACATGCGAGAAAATTACTAGGGAACACAATCTTCGCCCCATTTGTACTGTTTCCCTAGGAAAAGATGAGGTCGAGTTATACTGCATCAGGAGAAACGATTGGGTGGAGGGTAGTCTTAAGACCACATACTTGCCCCTGCACCATCTACGATTCTCTGCACTGCAAGCTTCTTGCTAACAAGATCCCTCAGTTCAATTTCACCAGGGAATCTTTGCTGCTGCAACTTCGAGAAAACCTACAATCAATATGAAGTGGGCAATGTTGAGATATGATATAGCTGAAAAGCATGAAGCTTGGGATGAATACAGCTCGAAATGGTTAGTAGGAACAAACGCATGCAGTAAGTGCAACATTACTAGAAAGTGTATTAACCAAAGTAAAACATTTTTCGGCTCTGTTTCTTTAGTGGGTACATAGAAGTTGATTAAAGTAAGGGTTGGTAAGTTTGAGTAGGTTTAGTTAGCTTTCGGCAAAAGTAGGTAACGAGTTTTCTTTTTTTAGAAGCAGGGAAGTTTAGCTAGGTTTAGATCAGAAAAAATAGAACAGGGTAAGAGTGGGTAAAGTTGGATTATGAGTAGTTTATAATGCGAAAGAACAGGGCGTACAAACATGAAGATTAGTTCTATGTGAGCATCGAAACTGTCCACCGGAGAGAGAATGGGTGAGATGGCAATTTCTCATGAACAATGGCAAGCTGGCAACTTCTTTTATGAACATGAGGCTAGTTTTAAAGAAGAGGGCACACAATATTCCTTTACATTAGGGTGTACTCCCTCTATTCCAGAATATTTGTCGTTTAACCACTCTCTTTTGTCACATATTGTCTGTCATTGTACATTTTCAATAATATACTTTCACTTCTTTTGCCCACAAGAACATACTTCTCACTTTTTTAGGATTTAGCTATGCCATAAATTGTCGGTTATCTTGGTACCTTCCTCTCTTAATAAATAAAGGGAACAGAGGGAGTAAGATGTGATAACTAGCATTGTCATGGGGATTGGTCTCAACTCTCACTAATGACACCCTCAAACAGTATATCCAATAAGTATGAAGAATAATATACATGATAAAGTGATGTGACATACAATAATCATCTCCCTCCCTCTCTAGATTATAGGTTCTCCCTCATGCTCCTCCCTCCCTCTCTTCCTCTCCCACATACATCTTTCCCAGGATCAAATAGAAGATCTCTTACTATTAATTATGATTTAGAAGAACACACCCACTTCAATATAATGTCATCACATTTGAACCAGTTCTGTTCAGTAGATAATGCAGTAACATGGCAAAACAAGAACCAAACACCGATTCAAAAGAAACGAGCTGTGGAAACTCAATTTCAACAGTTCAGGACTTCTGGGCAGAGGTTGTCTATTTCCCATAAATGGGCACAATAGTCCACAAACAGAAACAGCCTAACAACTAGACATGGCATTCAATGCATGCTCCCTCTCTCTAGTAATTTCTTGCAATGTATATACAGTCTAGTGTCTAACCTCCTTCCGGAAATATTATTTGAACTATGATAATGTATGATTACCATACAAATAACATCATTTTCACAGAAATTGTCAGAAAAACAAATAAAATTCTATCTCCAAACTCATAAATTTCAACAGAAAAATGAACTACTAGCAATTCCATGGGATTCTTAGACACAAAAAAAGAGAGAAGGTGGTATCAATTTTGTGTCCAGGAAAAGAAAGGCAAAATCTCGATGCAAAAGCAAAAAGCCAAGAAGAGAAATGCAATGATGAAAAGTATTAGGCACGCATGTAGTGAAAGCTACTTACCAGTTCTCCATCAATAGACACTTCAAAAGCACCAGAACTTTGTAGGTAGTTCTGGAGGAAATTCCCGAGAAGCCAAGCCGCAGATATGGTACCAAATCTATTGGCACGTAGTGAGTAATACCATGGAGGCGGAGTCATTCCCAGCCTGGGAAAAATTTGATCACCGGCTGTTATGACGCCAATAACTCCAAATTGGAAGACTGGTACCAATTTGCTTAGAATACGTTTTGGAGGTGATGGTGGATAATTTGCAAGAACAACATCAATTCCAGGAAACTGAGTCTCTAGCATATTCTTCATTGCCACAGCAGTGCCCCTAGTTCAGCCAAAGAACTTAACATCAGAATGATCAGAAAGTTTCTGTCCCAGTAAGAGGAAATGAACATATGACCTGACACAGGGATAAGCTCAAAAAAAGATACAATCTATAAAAGCTCCTTTTCTTGATGGAAAATAGGGTCTACATTATCAACAAGAAAAGAGCTGTTATATGATTTTTTATTTCTTATCACATTTCGTCTTTCATATAGCTTAGATAGCATTCAGGCTTACTTCAACAAACTTTGTGATGTAGGAAAATGCATGCTCAGCGTCCTACATCACAAAGGTTGTGTGCTCTTGAGGCTTTATCCTTTCTTTTTCTTCTCTTTATTTGAATTTGACAAGGGAGGTTTAAGGGAAAAAAGAAAGTGCATGCATTTTTTGTTCAGATTTGCACTTCATGACTTCATCTAGCACAAAAACGCATAATGTTTCAGATTTTGACTACAATTTAACACAGCGGGCATGTATAACCATAGAACCTTACTACAGAAGCAACAATCAGTGAATTCTATGATCACCCTCAAACCATACTTTGAAAAGGCCTAAGGCAATAAGGCATGCTTAGGTGCATGGCAAAAATGGGTACAAGCAGTTACGAGGACCACGAGCTTATACTTTCACTTGAGTCGAGAGCTAAATCATTGACATTTCATACTTCAATAATCTAAAGTTGCTCATGGACAATTTTTCAATTGGGATTACCATATCCCACAGCAAATAGCCTAGCTACTAGCCCACTACCCCCTGCCCCTTTGTAAGGAGTAGTAGGGAGTTGTCAATGCAAAGTCCCAAAAAATTACACCTCTCTACAATTCAAGAGTAAGGCATCTAGTTTGACCCAATAAGTAGCTTAGGCAGGGCTCTTGCTCTTTGGATACAGATTCAGATTTGGATCTTGATGCAATCAACATATCTCATTTGTTGGTCACGTACATGCAAGTTACAAATTAGTTTAAATTAGTCTAAATCTTAAATTTGGGTTTAGAATTAAAAAATTAACATCCCTGCTCACAATAAATTGTCCCGAAGAATATATCACCTATAAAATGTTAAAAGGCACTTAAACATCCAAAGAGGTAAAGTAGTCACATTCCATGAATCCTGACATCACAGGTATTTATACATGATCTAGAATTTAAAAATAAATAAATAAATAAACGATAAGATGTCAAGTGACCTAAGTTTACAATGATTATGCCACTGTGATACCTACTTTTGCTGTATTCTCATATCATGCTTCCAATCAATAAGGTGGTGCAAATGAAGCTTAATGCAATAAAGTGTTCATAAATGTCCTAATAGGTCCCCAAACTAGACATATAAATGCCTCTTGAAATGGAACTCCAGCAAAGTTTAATATAAATCCTAGGGAAAAAACTGCAATACATGTTTCCCCGCCATTTTCAAAGTTTTACGATAAGTAAGGGTCATCCTATATATTGTGCAGAGTGTATAAACAACCACTATAATGACCATTCTAGGCCATTTTAAAATGTACAGATGAACCATGGACAGTTTTTCAAACGGACATTTAAAATTTCCTAGAGGTCAAGCAAGTGCATTACCATAGCATTCGGAACCCAACAGAAGCTTATTATACACAACATTCAGCCTAAAGAATTAGATAATAGATTAAGAACATTTTGCTACCTGGTGATCCAAGAAAAGAAAGAGAGGACAATCTAACAAGGCAATGTATTACAATCATTTTCAACTGTTCGGGGAGTCAACAAAATAGTCCCAAGATGTTCCAGGAAACTCGGTCAAATGAAGCACTATTTCTCCTATAGAAAGTATAAAATGTCCATGATACATCTAGTCGGAATTTTTATAGTAGTAATAGTACGAGCTATCAGAATGTCCAATCTTGCCGCTTTGTACTGGTGCCCCATAAATCACAATATGGAGCTAATGAAGCCATTTAGGGCCATAGTTTTTTTTTTTTTTTTTTTTTTTTTTTTTTTGGGTGGGGTTGTGTGTGTGTGGGTGGGGTTGGGGGGGGATTGTGCATTACAAGAGGTTCTACAGGCAAGGGTCCAACACACAAAGGATATCTAGATAGTTTATTGCACTCAGTTTCTAGGGATTTTGGAGAAAAGGTTCAAGTTGTCAAATAGCCTCTGTTGTCAGATAAAGGGGAAAAAAATTAAAAATGGCCTCCCATAATTGTTCTTTATATGTGTAAGAGTAATATTGTCAATATTCCTGGACTGCAAGATAAAAGCCAAAACACAATGTTCAAGGGAAACAAATCCAAGGAACTGTCAAACGGTGATTACTCTCTTTTTTTGATAAAGAAAAGAACAAATAATATATTGAAATCAAAATCAGGGTGACAGACGCAAAAATAGCACCCACATAAAACCAAAAGCCCCCTATAGAAGACTATCCACAAAATCTACAAGATGAAGAGAAGAATATTGACAAAAGTTCCCTTCAATCCAAAAGCAAAGCACTTTCAAATACTGCAGAGGCAACTCCACAACCTCAAAAACGCTCCTTCATACCCCACAGGGGGATTACTCTCTCGATCTTTGCCCCTTACAATGTTCCACTTATTCCAAGAACCATTGACATTGTCTAACATTACCAAAGTCACCGATTTCTTCTGCACAGATCAAAGTCCACCGGATGCTGCTACTGAAGCCATCAAGGTCGTTGGACTTGTTACGTGAATATTGAGAATTTCTCAATTAATAAAAAGGTGATGATAGGTTCCTTGAGACACCCCAAAATAAAGCACACAATGTTTACCGTTTAAAGCTACAAGCAGTTTCTAAGCATTTTAAAAGACATTCAAGCATATGTAGAACAATTAGATGGCAAATAGGTAAAGTCTAACTGTCTAAGTGACCCTTTGCAGATTATGGGTTATTTCTAGAGTGTAGTGTGCATCACCAAAATGCCCATCTTTGGCATATGATACCCCCCCCCCCCAACCCTGCCAAAAAAATGAACTATAAATTGCATAAGAGTATATCTCTACAGTCTACAGACAGTTATGTATGTTGAGGTAAGACTGCCAACACCTAAATCCCCCCAAACTTTGTGCGAAAAGAAATCACACTCAGAGTTGTTGTGATTGTTGAAGTTTCATACAAGAATATCATGAACACCACAGAGGTCTAGGAAATAGAGTCATTCGACCCTCTGTCCAAGAGCTACAAAATGTAAAATTTTTACAGTTACAGAATGTTCAGGGAGATGTCTTAGATGCGGTTAAGTGATTCACCCCTCTAAAGACATTCAAGAGTTTCATGATCATTCTAGGTAATGTTCTCTGTGGTTCTAAGAATGAAAGCTATTATACATATTACATAAAATTTCAAGACATCAGAAAAATGCCAGCAGAATTGTGAACTGTTAAGGGATGAATATGTACTCCTATTGACCCTCAACAGGTTATTCAGACTATAGTCATGTCTATTTTGAATACCAGAAAGTTGGAAACTCAAAGGAAATACAGACACATGCTGAAGGAATATACGAAATCATGCTCTTAAGGTGGGCAAATGCTCAACAATTAGCTTTTGTACATGAAGTTGAAGATTTTGGGGCCTCAACTCATCAGAAACTTCAAACTGAGGTTTAGTTTGAACAAACTTCATGCAATTTTAGGATTATGTCACAAATTATATTATTATCAACTGTCCTCTGTAAGCATCAAGTTGACAGAGTCTTGCGCTCGGTCTCCTATTATTACATCTCTCCACTCTTACTGAAAATTCAATAACTGTAAAAGACTGTAAAAGACATGCACCTTGACATCCCAATCAATGAACTTTTCCAAGGCTGCAAAGTACGAGCTTTGCACCTAAAGAAGCCTCAATGTTTTGGATACATGCTTGTTAAGACTATACAGCACAGTCACCAAGTATACCAGAAATTATCTCAATGGCAACATTTCTCTCCTCATACCCGAAACATGATTTCTAGTCTAGATAAAATTATAAATCATATTCGACTGTAATTTCTACACAAACCACCGTATCAAGTCAATTTCAGAAGTACTATGCTACTACAAATGAGGTCAATTTCCAAGTTGTTCTCAACATATCACAATTCATGACGTATCCAGAAGCAAGGACGATGCCTAAAAGCATAACAAGAATACAGACATAACCAATACAATAGATTGAAATCATCCTCAAAAACCAAACGATCGCGAAGCTAATTGAGCAAAACCGATATAGACGTTGACCAAGCAAATCAAAATGCTCGAAAACTAGGTTAATCTAGAAGAATCTACAATCTAGACAAATATATCTAGCTGCTTGTACTAAGATTTCCCATACCGAATTCGAATAAAAAACATAAAAAGAGCTGAATTTCAGTAGAAGTGGAAGCTCACCTGTAAGAGCAAGAACAACAGAAATCGAATCTAGACAAATATATAGCTACCTGTACTAAGATTTTCCATAACGAATTCCAAAAAAACATAAAAACAGCTGAATTTCAGTAGAATTTGAAGATCACCTGTAAGAGCAAGAAGAACAGAAATCGATGGAGACAGTGTGACCGACTCCAATACCTCCTCCAAATCCATCAGAATCCTGAAACCGGACAAAAATCAGCTCAATCAAGAAGCAATCGAAGCCTAAAACACGATCAAATTCATCGAAATCGACGACGAGCGAACCTTAGTGGGGAAATCTGTAGGCGGACGAAGAGTAGACGGAGTAGGTTGAGATTTAGGGTGGCGATGAATGTGATGATGAGGTTGAGGTTTGGGAGGAGGAGGAGAGAGAAAGAGGTTGAAAATGTCGGTTGTGAAGAGGAACAATGGCAGCCCTACTAGCAGCAGTTGAACACGATCCATCGCCATGGGAATTCAATCAGAAATTCAGGATGAATGAATTCTACCAGTGAAGAGAGCCAGGAAGAAGAAACAAGCAAAATGAGGAATTGAATGATATATGGGCCAGGGCCCAGACCGGGTCAAGTTGGTTATACTATTCATGTTTTGGTTTCAAATCGGGTCATTTTTTATTTGGGTTATTTACCATAAAGGACGGCCCAGGAGGCTAATTGGCCAAATGGTCTGCCCATGACACTCAAGTCCTAATTTATGGACAATGGTGGGGCCCAGTTGCTGACTCACCCCCTCCCATTCCTTCCTCATTTTCTCTCTACAAAAAACAGAGCAGGGGGGAATGGATGGACAGGGCTGGCTCACGGCAATAACGGATAAAAGGGCGACGAAGGGCTCGGGTGACGGAGTTAGGGAAAGCGACGGCCGGAGCACCGGTGGTGGTGTCGGGGAACCCACTGCGGCGACGATTACATATGGGTTGGATAAGGAGTCGAGATCTGGGCGGCGAAATGGCTTCCACGACCGCAGCCACTAATCATCTCAGCGCATAATCACCTGCGCTACCACCTACACCACCACCCTATCATCATCGAACTTCCATCTATCACCACTTGCGCGTTACTCCGCGAACACAAATTGGCCGCCCAAAAATACCCATAAACCACCCATAAGCACCCCGAAAAACACCATTGAAGTGTGAAATTCAATTATGAGCTTGCTTGCACGATGCTCTGTGCGCAAAGAAGCCTAAGAAGAGGCGTGGAAGAAGCCTAGGAAGAGAATGAAATCTCGCAGTGACAAGAAGGTTGGTGTATGAGCATTGACATTCTGATTTATGAGCAACCAAGTTCTAGGTGTTGAGCATATTTGTTTTAGGGTATGAGCATCAATGTTTAGGATTATGAGCAATAATGTCCATGATTATGAACATGGTAGTTTATAAGTATAGTACTTGTAGGTAATGAGCATACAAGTACTAGATTATGAGCAAATTTGTTGTAGGGTATGAACATTGGTATTCAAACTTATGAGTACAATAGTTGTAGGTTAAGAGCACGGTAGTTGTAGATTATGAACATTAGTGTTCACGATTATGAGCAATGAAGTTTAGATTTTATGAGCATACTACTTGTAAGTAATGAGCATACAAGTTTTAGATTATGAGCAAACTTGTTGTAGGGTGTGAGCATTGATGTTTAGACTTATGAGCAATAATGGTCAGGATTAAGAACATAATGGTTGTAAGGTATGAGCATACATCGCGCCCCTTTGTTGGGTCGTGGATCTGACTGGAGCAAAGGTGCGCCGACGTCACATAGCTCGGGCTCATCATGCTCTGTGCCCCCGGGATCATGATCGAAGCGCTGCCATGAAAGCCCTCTGTTTTGCGTCTTTTCTTGATGTCTGCAAGGAGGAATCATGATTCGTCTTTATATATATTCATGGATATTTATAAAGCGAACTATGGTTTCCCTTTGAAGACATTTGGATGGTGGATTCTATTGACGAAGCTGCATAATCTATCTTTGATTTATCAGTGGATGTCAGCCAACAAAATTCCACATCCGTCTGAGCTTTCCATCGGTAGATTTCACAGCTTACCCGACAGAAATTCGCCATCCAAATATCTGCAAAGGCAAACGATAGTTCCCCTTTCTAGGCATCTAGAAAAGATGCAAAATAGAAGATTTCCATAGTGTTTTTTGGGTGGTTTCTAGGTAGTTTAGGGTGGTCGATTTGGGCCGACGGAGTGGCGTGCAGGTGGCAATGGGCGGACGTTCGGTGATAGCGGGGTAATAGTGGGCTAAGATAGTTAGAGGCAGAGCAATTGAAACGAAAAAAAAAAAATTAATTTTGTTCACATAAATGCCATTTCAACATTAATGGGTCCATTCCTCTCTTATAAATTAGGATCTCAGGATCCTCTATTCCTCTATTTCCTTTGTGATCAATTCGGCTTTCGTCAATAGCCCAATTATTATTGACCTGTTCGGCTCGATCAAGCAACCCCACGAGAGCCCGTTACCCACCAAAGTAGGGCCCACTACAAAACCGATCCAAACCAAATAGAGATGGCGGTAGCAGGCATGACACAGCACAGCGGCACTGTTACCAAAACCATGTTTGACTGTCGACGACCAAAAAGAAATGGAAAAAGAAAATGGAAAGTCGCAACAACAGGCAACTAAAGGAAGATTGAAGTAGAAGAAGAAGAAGATTAATCGAACACTCATTACTCCGGTGATGAACATGATGAATACGAAGACCCATCTCCCCCTCACACTTTCCCAGCTTCCTCCTCCTCCTAAAATGGCGGATTTCATCTCCCCCATCGCCCTCCATCGCAGAATCAGATACCCCCTCAATCTCTCAACAGCCACCGCAAAAGGAAAACGCCGAGAGGTATGGGTTTGCCGGGCCGATCTTTCGCAGGATGCTCCCTTTGCCATCGCCATTGGCGCGTGTATGCTGAACTCTTTACTCTTTTCCGACTCCATGGATGACCAGGAGGAAGAAGAAGAAGAAGAAGCTGCTGCGATTGGTGCTACTGATGCTAGGTTCGCTGTCATGGCCGTCATCAGCTTCATCCCTTACTTCAATTGGTTGGTGAGCCACCCTTTTTTTCTCTCTCTCTCTCTCTCTCTGTCTCTTCGAGCTTTCAATTGCGTAATTCTTGATCCCCCAATTTGGTAGTTCGGAGCATGTTCGGGTTGAATTTGGACTGTTTGATTTTCAAGCTTGATTCTAGATTTGGCATTTTCGGGTTACGGCTCGGGCCGTGGTCGGGTTGAATGTGATTTTCAAGCTTAATTCTAGTTTTGGCATCTTCGGGTTAGGATTCGTGACAGTCGGGCTGTCGTCGGGTTGAATTTGGACTGTTTGAGTTTCAATGTTAATTCTAGTATTGGTCATCTTCGGGCTAGGGTTAGGGTTAGCCGGTTAGGGTCAGGTTTAGGTTTAGGTTTAGGGTTTTAGGGTTGGGGTCATGCTCGGGCTGTGGTCGGTTGAATTTGAACTGTTTCATTTTCAAGCTTAAGTCTAGCTTTGGCATCTTCGGATTGGGGTTAGGGTTTGGGTCGGGTCAGTTTCACCGTATTTGCGGGTAATTTGCTGGGTGTCTGCTAATGGCTGCAATTATTGTTTGTGGATGTTTATAGAGCTGGATATTCGCATGGATGGATACGGGAAAGCGTAGATATGCTGTGTATGCTGCTGTGTATTTAGCTCCTTATTTCAGGTATGATTTATTGAGTCATTCATGTTTGTGTATAGTTCAGTTTCAAACCAACAAGTGTCTGTGTGGTTGATGAATAAGTGGTCAAGGACACATTATGCTTCTGTCAAGATTCTTACTCTTTGATTTGTGAAGGAAATGGTTTAGCAGTTTACACTCGCAAGCTCTCGGGTGTTTAGATTGCCCTTTTCAACTTATGATAAGTAGTTTATTGTAACTTATTGCTAATGAATGTGGATTGAGTGTCGATGTGATTGGAGTTAAGAATATAGCTTGAAGACACGATTGCGCATTTGGGTGCTTACGAAATTATGAGTGCTCATCGATGTTGAAAGCTTATCTTAAGCACCTACATGAGTTGGAACTTGGAAAGAACAAGACCCTAGTCAGAGGAGCTCGAGCTGCTTAGACTTAGTTAGAGGGCAAACTTAATAAACATAGTCATGATGACGTTGATATTGCTCGACATTTCATTGTGTTAATTTTAGTGATTGCGGTCATATTCAAGGCAAGTAATCACCAAAACATCGTCCCTGACCTGTTTTTTGTCCTGTTTATATGTCAACTTCTAAGTGTCAGAGTGATGGATCATATTGATCCATTATCTAATATGTTTAAATTGGTGATACTTAGCATGACTTACTTTGGTGGATTTGTTTGATACGATTGTGGAAATCTCAGCAGTGATGACTTGGCAATTCTAACAGGACCAATCTGTCACTATCCCCGGAGGAGAGTTGGTTACCTATTGCCAGCATTGTTCTCTGCGTCATCCATGTACAGGTACAAGTTTAGATACCTTTGTATGGTTCTTTCTCACAAAAAATTAAACTTTCTATACCACTCAAAACGATTTCTGTTCTCACAGCTAGAAGCAAGTATAAGAAGCGGTGACATTGACAGATTTACCTTCTTCAATGAGGCCGCAAAAAGGCTTGGATTGGTAACTAGAAGCAAAGATAGAAGACAAAGAGCTCACAAGGTGATACCCACATCCCTCTTTTGAGGTTTTAAAATCTTGACCCAATTGAAACTAGTGTCTCTACAACAACAATAACAAACCCTAGTATAATCCCACTAACCCCAGTATAAACCTTCTGGAAAAAACAAAAAACAACCATTTTGAAAACGAGAAGGTAAAACTGCTTGAGAAGCCGATAGAACTAGTATCTCTGAATTTTCTAATTCAGGGTAAAGCTATTACATCAACCCCAACCCTGTTTTGCAGTGGGACTTTTGGATTGCTAGATTTGGATTTGGGTAAAACTCACTGCACCCCAATGCCAACCCACTGTGCACCATGAGATGTTTGGTCTTTTAAGCCGTTTGTCATTTTTTGATGTAGGAGAGAACATCCGACAACATGAACTTGCCGTCCGGGAAAGTACATCCCAGGGACGAGATTCAAAGTTGGAGGGTTCCTAGAAAGCCATCTCAAGAAGTTGAACATGATGACGTGGATGACGAAATGGAACATTGAAGGGTGAATGTTAGAGGGCAATGGATAATAGGTATCCTGAGTTACGTCTTTAGAGGCTTAGAGCTCAGACCAAGTATAGAACAGAGCATAGCTTTCGACATTAGCAGCAGCTAATGTCGAAAGTCAAAAGTGATCAAGCTATTAATTGGAGTGGGGTTTGAATCTTAATTCATCTCATGTATACATGATTGACCATCTCTTGTAAGAGTTTGCTATGTTTCAGAACCATTTACAAAGGGAAATAGTGATTTCTAAATCACTTCAAAACTTCCATTGTTGTGCAAAGTGCCAACAGAGCCCTCAAGCTAAGCGAAAATGGCGTACAGCTCCAACTAAGTCATTATATTCATTAAACTAGTTATAAGTTATAACCTGTAGGAATGTTTTGAACATTATAGGAACTTACACTTTTGATGCATTTGAGACCACCACAGTCATTTTGATGGAGGGGGGCTTGAAAGGCATGGGAAACATTTCTAAAAAAAGTCAGGGAAACTTTGGCCAGAAGTGAGCGTCTTAAAGGATCTACATGTAGGAAGCCTTCCTTAATTCACAATTATTTGAAATCGGGTCTCTCTCTCTCTATATATATATATATATAGTTGTCCTAAGAGTCTCACCCAACTTGGTCAATTCTTTCACTTTTATCATGATTCGATCCTAATCTTTAGATTGGTAAGTTAGGTCTATCTTATCAATCCTTAAATTATGTTGTCCGAATCCCTAAAAA
Organism: Portulaca oleracea; assembly: GCA_029582165.1. Classification (NCBI taxonomy): domain Eukaryota; kingdom Viridiplantae; phylum Streptophyta; class Magnoliopsida; order Caryophyllales; family Portulacaceae; genus Portulaca; species Portulaca oleracea. The sequence continues at coordinate 6,319,306 of CM055884.1, forward strand.
ATATTCAAATCAATGTCATTTTATTGTATTTTCCTGATCTTTTCTTTCCTTACCAATCATACTTTACCTAACTTAATCCTATCATTCTGAAAAACAAGGCATAAAATTATAAATCTTGGTAGCATGATAGGTTTCATGATTCGTGAAAAGTTTGATCATCTCTCTGGTCTTCAGCTGGCACCGTTCTTTTGTACGTTAACATAACTAACCGCAACGCAAATTAACGCAACTTACCGTAACATACTGCAACATACCATTACCTTTTTACTATTTCTACCGTAACTAAACACAACACAAACGCAATGCACAAAAGAACGGGGCCTTAATGTGGCTAAATCCTTCATTATTTATATCGGAGTTTCCCCTGTTTTATTATAGACTTAGAACTTAGAAGAGTTCTTTCCAAATCCGTTCATATTTCGGCCTCTATTTATTGCTATCTTGGATTTTACCCTGTTTTATTTATTATTTTTTTAACCAACACCAGAAAAGAACTTTTATTCCATACTGTACCAGATTGTGGATAACAATCTGGGGTCACTCCCATCCATACCGTCTCTATAAAGTATCTTTGGAGTTTTCCTTGTTACTCATAAGCCAAACATGGGGTATTGTGAAGAAATTCTGTCAAAGTTCAAGCACAAGTTTGCTAGATGGCAATCTAAATTCTTGAATTTTGTTGGTAGAACCACCATGAGCAAATCTATTTTAAACACTATCGCTGTTTATCACATGCAAACCGCCTTCCTTGGATGTTCAAAATTGTGTGGAACCCTCTATTCTTTTGTGTGGTATCAGACCGTATCTATCACAATTACCACACCGCCTGTTAAATTCATAGATAAAAGACAGTTCGGTAAAAGTTAAATTCGGTAATTTTTGGTAACTTTTGCTAAATTCTGGTAACTTTTGACAAATTTATGCTAATATATCAAAATTAATTTTTTTTCCTTTAAGTTTGATATTTTTTGGTAAATTTTAGTAAATTTTGGCAAAAACTGGTAAATTTTGTTAAATTGGAGTTACCCATGAATTTAACAGACTCAATTACAAATCATCACATATTATCATACTATATCAAACTTTACCACTACAATTATAGTTTTCTCTCTTTTTATTTTTCTCACTACTTTTCACTTTTATCTATCTTTACCTAACACACAAACTATTTTTTTTTATTTTTTTATAAATTTTACCATAACTTATTATACTGTACCACGTTATCATATTATCTATATTTTTACTATACAATATTATTACCACACTTGAACTAAGAGATTAGCATGATGCCGTCCCTCTAACCAAATTCTTTCGTAATAATTATAGTCGTGAGTGAGACATTGAGCAAGTATTCATAAGTCCCAACGATAAACTACACCCATCCTTACTAGGCAGGAGGGGCAAACCCCCTATAGAGGCGAAAACAATAATGCTAACAATTAGTGAACCTAACCGTGAAGAGTCGTATACGTAATATCATATCATATAAAGTTGACAAATAATCAACCTATTGAGTTGAAAAAAATTATGAAGTGAGAAAGACACATATACAAATGATTTTGTACTTTTGTTCTAATTTGGTTCCAATACAAGGATTCATTAACGAAGGTGGTGATAGAATCGAAGAGTACTCAAGGAAACAATAAATAATTAAAGATAATAGCGGAAAAGAGATCAGAATTTGACACCAGAGATTTAATGTGGAAAAAAAACCACAAAATCAATGCACTAGTAATATGAGGATTACAATTATAGGAGTTGTGCTTCTCTTTATCTCACTTGATTATAATGAAGGAGAATTGGTACAATATATACCCGACGACTACAAAGGGAGTTAGGTCAAAATTACAGTAATTTGCGCTGCAAGAACTTGGGACTCAGTGATGCGAGTAGAGCCCAAAAAACGTGGGCAGGCTTCCCTCTGGCGCGAGTAGCACCTCAACAGATGCGGCTGGAGTCTCCACGGATCAACTTGCTGCAGCATCTGTTTGAGACGCGGGTGGCGTCCCTCTAGGTGCTGCTTGCGCTTCACTCTTCGTTGCTTCTGTCCGAGGCGTGCCTAACGCCCCAGCTGGCGCGGGTAGCGCCTCGCTTCCCTTCTCGTTTCTCCTTGTATCCGAGGCGTGCCTTGTGCCTATCTAGCGCGGGTAGCGCCTCTCCTTCCCCTCATTGGTTTCCACACACAACAATCTCCTACTTGGAGACCAAGACCTCTAAGATCCTCAACTTTGCAGCACAAGTTTCCCTAGTGCACTGACTGACCTCTTTATTAGTCGGAGAGGCACATGTTCGGTCTCGTTCCGAGCCGAATTCTTCTCTTTATTAGGGTGTTTTTACATGTTCTAACCCCGTGTATGATGCTAGTTATGAGGTTTTCCTAGTTTTGTAGGAAAATAAGAGGTTGAGCCAAAATGGAGCCAAAACGGAACAAAATTCATCAAATAGAGGAAGCAGTAGCAGGAGGGGCAGCAGGATGACTCGCTCGAGTCATATCCTGACTCGCTCGGGTCATATCCTGACTCGCCCGAGCCTACCATCTGGGAACCTTGAAGCATGCAACTTGCCAACTTCAGCCAAGCCAAGGAGAAGTGAAGTCAGCAGGTTGACTCAACCGAGTCACCTTCTGGCTCGGGCGAGTCTTGTTGGGAATGTCCCGACAATGTTCGATACACACGGAGATTAAACCAAAGTAATATAGTAATTATATGTCTTGCTAGAGACCTCTATAATTAGTAATTAAATATGTTTAATTACAACTATATTATTTGGTCCTACTGGGTCACACAAGTCGCCTGGAACAATGTATGTAACCTAAATGATATTGTATCAGTTTAGAAAAGTTGGAAATCGATTATGTGAAAAATCAGCCCAACACGGATCGAATTGGGGTCAACACGTCGTGTTGACCCAACACGGTCCGTGTTGGGACACCACGGTCCGTGTTGACCGCGTCAATGTTGGACTTTCGAGTCCAACACGGACCGTGTTGAGCCCGTAAATCGCGCCGTTGCTCTTTTCGCCCTTTAGGTTTTGAACCCTATCCTAGGTTTTCTAAACACTATATAAAGTCTCGGAGAGATTATTCCACACCATCTCCTTGACTCTTAGAGAAACACCAGAGTGGTTTCCTAAGTTCTTCTCTCCCTTCTCGTTTCTAGTTTCAGAAAACTATCGCTTTCTGAAACAATCTCACATACATCTTAGATTGAGATTCGTCTCGATCGGTCGATCTAGCAATCGGGTTCCTGAGTCGCGTGGACTTTTCAGTAGAGGGTTTCAGCTTTGGAATCTGGAAGGTCAACTACTTCTTCAGCAGGAATGAGCGATCAGGTATAATTACTAAAGCCTCTGCAATTGTGTTGATTAATTGTTTATAACTGTTATAATATTCCGCCAATTAATCTGTATCTGTTTAGGAAATAGATAACCTAAAACCTAACAGTGGTATCAGAGTCACCAATTGCATGCTAAAGTATTGTACTTGTATTCATAATTAATTTTGTCAATAGTTGAATTATATTATGAATATGCTAGAGTAGATTTATGCCTAAAATTTTGAATCTTTATGAAAGTTTTAATCTTTGATGTTCATGATAATAAATCTGAGATGTTATTGTAAAATTTCATGCTTTGTTATTATTTGTCTCTTATTGTCTTAGTTAATCGATTTTATGTTTGTTTAATTGATAAATATAACATGAACTCGATTTAATTTTGAATGTTTTAGAAACAATCATGTTTAATGTTATTAAACAGTAGGCAATGCATGAAATAGGTTTAAATTCGCAAAATAGGGTTTTGTAGAATTAATTTTCTGATTTAGTTTATTTACGGTAAACATGAAAAATCGAAATAAACTATCAAACGAACTCGAAAATTTCTGAAATTTTTACTGGAGGTGTATGGAAGTGTTCTGGACTTTCCATAATTTTTGTAGATTTTTCCCAATTAAAATAGATTTTTAATTGAGTTTTCAGATCTGAAGTGAATTAAAATTTGTTTAATTCTCTGAATTTTATAAATTTGTAGAAATTTGTAAAACTTCTGAATATTTTACAGTAGGTTACTGGGTAACCATACTGTTATGGATAAATTTTTCATGAATTTTCGAAATCGTTCACTAATTTTCCTTTAATTTTCAGATTAACAGAAACGTACAATTGTTTACTTTTCTGAATTTTATTCTAATTTTCGAAATTTGATAAAAATCTGAAATTTTTACAGTAGCATATTGGATGAACCTACTGTATGGGAAAATTATAAAATTTGATTTTTAAACTTATCGGACTATATTATTTATTTTCCTCTTAAACGGAGAATTAAAAGGTTTAATTCCCTAAATTTTTACAATCTTTTAGAAATTTTTAAAATTCTGGAAAATATTTCATATTGGGTTATTAGATAACGCTGTGATATGAAATCTTTAAATTCGATAAGTTACGATAGTATTTAAGTTTTTCATTCATTTAAATTAACTGAATCGAAGCAACATGGACCGTGTTGGATCAACATGGACCGTGTTGCCAGCAGTTTTGGTGAATTCGTATATTTTAGGGTTTGTAATTAATTTTAGAAATTAATTATTAAATCCTATTACTACTAAATCAGATAATAGGCATAAAATCTATTATTTTGTAAAGTTTAGGAAACTTACAATAATTTTGAAAGATATAGTATCTTTTAGATTCCTTGATTTTAGGAAAGTCAAGTATTTTGTATGTATAGGTATAAAATCCTAAATCTGTTTAGGAATCTGAGATAAAATTTGGATTTTATTTATTTTATTAATCATGCAAACCTTTTAGGAAATTTTATTTAGTACTTATTTCCTTATGTTGTGTTATATTGCAATTATTTATATGCCTTTATAATTTGTTATTTAAACATGTGTTATATTTGATATAATTATTGCAATATTACATGTTTGCATGTGCTTCTAGTATGGCCATAGATAGTCGGTTTTACCGGTCACAGATCTGGTTGGGTGAAATACGGTCACAGACTGCCTTTGAATTAAATTTTAAATTTAAATTTAAATTAATTTTATTTTAATTCATGTAAGGCCTCAATTGTGAGGTACACTTTGCAAATTTGTTGTAATTGGAGACAACAAGTTGAGGGAGCCAACAAAGAATGGAGGTGTCTATTCGAGTGGGAGCTCATCCAAGGAAGTTGCAAGACCCAAGAAGATTTTCTTGAAGACTATCAACGCTTAGTTAAATTAGTTTAATTAAGTCTAGGTAGCCATACTAGGGGTTTTATTTATGCTTTAATTTTGTTATTGCATGTTTTATTATGCCTTTTATGCTTTTCGAAAGAGTTCACCTAGAATTGCATGCATAGGATAATAAAACCTACTCTCATAATTGAATTATTGCTCAACCTACCGAAACACCACTTAGATGGATAAATAAAGAAAGCCATAGCGAATTATTTGTCCATCATTAATAAGTAGGGTGGGAGCTAGGTCAATTCAAATTGGCTATCAAAATAGTTTTGGGCCAAGAGCAGAGGAAGAGAAATATTGCATTCGATACAAATTTCTTGCCAAGAGTCATTTTTTGAATGATCGATCATAAGATGATCCACCAAAGACAACATGGGACCGAGTTTTGTTGGGCCAAAGTTCACTTGAAGCCATGGGTCTTGTGGGTCTTGGTTAAATTAAAACACTAAGTGAGAGTTGATAAAGTGTTTTGATTTGAAATTAAATTAGTTTAATTTCTTTTGATGAATAATAACTAAAATGAACCAACTTGTCTCGTAGAATTATTTATGTCTTTTCACTCAAACATCCACCACTAATAAAATATTGTTTTTTCCTTGAGAAAGAGAAAAACAATTAACACCAATTCCTTAATTGGCATTGCCATCGCAAGATTGTCTTGAGGGCGAATTAAAAGAAATATGTCTTTGATATAACATTGAGCTAGGCATCAATATTAAGAGGTCAATCAAGCCAAATGAATACATGTAATGTCATAGTATTCATACAACTTTAACTTCAAAATGTTTGAAGGTTAGAGGAAGTTTTTTCAATATTTCCAAACTCAAAACCAAGTTCTTCGAACTATTAGAGTTGATAAATATGAAACCAATAACCAGATAGTCTCGGTTGAGCTAGATAAGAGCCAATTGTTGGCGCTCATGTTCTGAAATAATTTGACTATTTTAAAACATGAGAAACCTCAGATCCCCTTTAGCCAAAAGATTGGCGACCAAAGATAGTCTTTTAGTCAAAGGGAAACTAAAGATTTAAGAAATCTATCAAAGACAAGAAGTCAAAGGAAAGGTAAGGACAAACAGTTGTACATACCCAACCAATGACAGCAATCGGTTAACAACCAGATCATGTATGACACTGGGTGCGTGAATAACTATAAGGAAGACTTGAGATATGATTTCAATTCTAGGCAAATGCGTATATGATACACACTACCCTTATTAAACTCACTTTGAGTATAAGATACCGGCTGTGAAACTCGCATTTATGCAAATGTGCAGTATCTACAGCAAAGTAGATGTGTTTTGAAGGATGAGAGTCAGCCTACAAATAGGAACATACAATTAGTTGTAGTTCCTTATGAAGAGTTGGTTGTTTATCCATTTCCTCAAGACTTATAAGAGAAATATATAGGTGATTCTATGTTCTCATTATAAGTGTTTCTTACTCTCAATTAGAGAGAGAGAGGATCTCGGATAAACACACCCAACACATCGAAACCAAAAGGTTTAAAAGGAATAACCCTTGTTCAAACATAAAACTTGTAACTAACTATTAAGTCATGCAAATCGAGCGCATTCGAGCGCCACACCATAGACTTTTGAATGATAAGACTTTGAAACATGTGATGTCTGCAAAGCATGGCGTACCTTTTACAAGAAAGGGTGAACGTGCCAACAAACACTCATGCATATGGATGTATGTAGCCCAATTGAGCACAAGTACAAGAGATTGATTACTTCAAATCTTCAAAGATGAATAAAATAACACATGGTGATTCATGTCTATGAGATTCATCCGTGCCGGAATGTTGAAATAGTTTGAAGATTTCCAAAATGAAGTAGTCTTGGCGAAACAATGAGAGCACCTAGATAAGATCGAAAGGATGCTAATGGTTGAGACAAGAGTTTGAACAAATGACTCAAATGAAACATAATTATGGCACTATAAGCTTAAGTCATATTAATCAGAAATGTATTCAGAAACTGCATAGTGCAGGATTTTGGAAAACCTAAACTTTGAAAAGTTCAATGTTTGCAAAGCATGTCTGATGAGTAAGATGACTAAAATCACCTCTTATTGGAATTGGTGAACAAGCTAATGACTTATTAGGATGCATACATACTGATGTATGTGGGCCTATGAGCACTAGTGCTAAAAGAAGGTTTGTTATACATTTCATCACTTTCAGTGACGATTTTTAGTAGATATGGGTATATCAACTTAATACGCCACAAGTCCAAATCATTTGAAATGTTCAAAGATTTTCAAAGTGAAGTACAAAACCAACTTGGCAAGAAAATCAAAAACCCTTCAATTAGATTGAGGAGCTGAGAATTTGAGCCAACGATTTCATTGACCATTTCAGAGAATATGAAATTGTTTCATGACTCTCTCCTCTAAGAATACGACATCTCAATGACGTATCTAAGAGCAGGAATCACACCTTATTAGATATGGTGTGATCAATGATGGTTGAGTCAACATTGCCGATTACCTTTTGGGGATACACGCAATTAACCATAGTTGTAATTACTGAATAAAGATTATCGGAAGCATTAGGAGAAGAGAGGTTCTTGAACCATCTTCTGAAAGAAAGGAGTATCACTTCTACAAATTGTTGTAGAGAAAAGTGTTTGTGTCTCAAAATACTTTCTTCTTAGAGAACATGTTATTCTCTAAAAGAAAGAGTGGGAGAGATTTTGAACTTACCGAAGTTCGAGAGACACAAAAACACTATAATCATCACATAAAACTCCGCTACTTGATCCTAGTTCAAATTTTCCGACAAATAGGAAAATTAAGAACAAGGTTGAGGCAGTTGAAGTTTCTCAAAATGTTGAGGAGAGGATGTCATGAACATTACTCCAAGCAAGGTCAGGTAAACAACTCACACCACAAAGATATCGATCTTCTATGGATGAACGTGAGATGTTACTTTTAGAAAGTAATGACTCTACCTACATCAAAGAAGCTTTAAGTAAATCAAGATTCCATGCAACCAAGTCTAAAATGGATTCCATGTATTCAACTAAGTTTAGAACTTGGTTGATTTGTCCAAGGTGTGAGCCATCGCATATGAGGTTTTAAGGCAAAACATGGGTTCATTAAGGTAGACATCAATGACTTCAAAATTAGATTTTGAAGAAAGGTGTGTACTGACACAACCGAGTGGTCTTTTGTTGGAATACTTATAAACTTCAAGAGACCATCTGTGGTCTTAAGGAAGCTTCTAGAGTTGGAATCATTGACCTTCTTGACTGTGATATCAAAAGGTTTGACATACCGGAAGTGCCAAAGATAATATTGTGTTTACAAGAAGTTCGATGGGAGCAATGCATTTTACGATATTGTATGTGATTGACATACGCCTACTAAGAAGAATATTCCAATGTTGCTTCTCGAGGTTGACTTGGAAATAATTTTCAAAGTGAAGGATTGGTGGGGCTAAGAATTTTATCGGAGACTAGATCTATAATGATATATTAAAGATTTTGATTGTTTGAATCAAAGTTAACTAGGTGTTGAATAAGTTCAACTCACTTCGTAATGGATTAATTTCCAAAATCATGGCATATCCTTACGGAATTTGATTGTCTCAAAACAATCAGAAGTTCTAAAGAGGATGAGACATGTAACTCATGCTCAGGCGTGAGATTAATGTATGCCATGAGATGTTCAAAGTCCAACATAACATATACATTGTATATGTATAAGCAAAACTAAGGATGTGTCCTAAGTCTAAAGTGGTTGATAAAAGTTAAGTGTGAAGAGTTGCATTGATGCTACACTCATGCAGAAATATGATTATCTGAAAGGTCAGAGAAAATTATACGATCTGTATTGAGTGGTATTGAGGTGAACTGGAAGAAGTTCCTAACATGACATGCGGTTAATTCTAAAAATAAGACAAGTATGACACAACTTTAGAAGTTGTGGCGAAGCTGTTAGGATTGCAAGTTCGTTTAGAATCGGGTGATGTTTCTAGCCTTGCGAGAAATGAAGCCTTATTGAAAGGAGCCATCACTCAAGCAAAGGCTGAAGCTCACTATGAATCCAAACATGTGTTCCGGAAATATCTTCCTATATGAAAGTTCATTAGTGAGATGGTATATGCAGAGGTTCATTGCAAGTATTATGTACTAAACCCCATTGTAGTTAGAGCATGATAGTCATGCATGGGCAACATGTATTAAACACATTCCGGAATATTAACAAGTCAAATTTATGAATTATGACCTTGTTGATTCATCATTGAGAATAAGATTCCAAAATTTACATCAATTGTGGTTTAGAATTATGTAAATGTCCAAAAAGGTTAGCGCATTCAAAATGGGAAATTGGATGAGGTTCGATTTCTGAAACCCCATTAGTGAACTTGATAACGCTAGTCTTGGTCGATAGTCGACCTGGTTCCTAATTGTATTATCACGTAGGAACAGTGATAATATCAACACAATTAGCATGTAGGATTGAGGTGATGATCAAGTTTCGTGATCATAGTGATGTGATGACATCATAAATCAATCACATGGGTACTGTTGAGAACAACTACCGAATTGACCCGCAGTGGGAGCACTTTAAGTTAGGAATGTCATAAGATCTCTCACTACTCAAAATTCCTAAATCCTGAGTTCAATACATAGACTACATGGTCCGCACGTGACTTTGGAGCGCGTCAAACGTCTTTCGTAAATGCGAGGCTATAAAGGCGGTTCTGATTGGATCATGTGAGAATGTGTGTCGAACAAGATGGCATTGTCCTCCCTATTAGGGACGATTGTCTCGTTGGCCACTCGGTGAGATTGGACCTGAAAATGCTTAGCGAGCTCAGTTGAATCAATAGTTGATCATCTGTTTTTCAAAGTCTAAACTCGGAGATCGAGGAACGCGTTTGGACCTTACATAAGGATGATATCGCTTACCTTATCCGAACTAGAGACAGAAGTGACAAGGGAATTCAAGGAATCGAACACTTGTGGGACAAGTGGGAGATTGTTAGAATGTCCCGACAATGTTCGATACACGGAGATTAAACCAAAGTAATATAGTAATTATATGTCTTGCTAGAGACCTCTATAATTAGTAATTAAATATGTTTAATTACAACTATATTATTTGGTCCTCTTGGTCACACAAGTCGTGCCTGGAACAATGTATGTAACCTAAATGATATTGTATCGAGTTTAGAAAAGTTGAAATCGATTTATGTGAAAATCAGCAAACCAACGGACGATTAAGTCAACACGGTCGTGTTGACCCAACACGGTCGTGTTGGGACACCACGGTCCGTGTTGACCGCGTGGGAATGTTTGGACTTCGAGTCCAACACGGACCGTGTTGTTTCGACACGGACGTGTTGAGCCGGTGCTCTTTTCGGCCCTTTAGGGTTTTGAACCCTATCCCTAGGTTTTCTAAACACTATATAAAGGGGTCTCTGGGAGAGATTATTCCACACCATCTGCCTTCGACTCTTAGAGAAACACCAGAGTGGTTTCCTAAGTTCTTCTCTCCCCTTTCTGTTCTAGTTTCAGGAAAACTATCAGTTTCCTGAAACAATCTCACATACATCTTAGATTGAGATTCGTCTCGATCGGGTCGATCTAGCAATCGGGTTCCCGGAGTGCTGCGTGGACTTTTCAGTAGAGGGTTTCAGCTTTGGAATCTGGAAGGTCAACCACTTCTTCAGCAGGAATGAGCGATCAGGTATAATTACTAAAGCCTCTGCAATTGTGTTGATTAATTGTTTATAACTGTTATAATATTCCGCCAATTAATCTGTATCTGTTTAGGAAATAGATAACCTAAAACCTAACAAGTCTAACCTCTGCGGGCCATCATGAAACTAAGAAGTTTGGCCAAGTCAAGGAGCAACCAGAAAGATGGCTCAACCGAGTCACTTGCACGACTCGACCGAGCCCATCGCCTGTGCTGCCGAAGAAAACCTGCCAAGAAGACATTGTCCAAGAGGCTTAAGCCCGACTCGCGAATGTGGGTGACTCGCCCGAGTCACCCTGATTTTCTGCGTATAATCTGAGATTGAAATGCTGCGTTTTGTGTAACAAATTAGACTCAATATAAATACTTTCAGCTACGATTTCATTAGCAGACACTTTTAGCCTAAATTTTCTATTGTTATTACCTAGTTTTATTGCTTTTTAAGTTGTAATCTCCTTTCTCTCTCTTAGGTTTTCATTGTCTTGTTCTTCAAGCTACTTTGTATTCAACTTTCAATCAATCAATTTCAGAGTTTTCTTCATTGTCTTTTGTTTATTTATGCTTTCATTTTAGTATTTCTTGTTTTGATTATTAAGATAGCTACAAAACAATCCAACTTTTAGTGAGGAGGATGATTAAGGGTCACAAATCCTACTTCAAAGTGAGGATTTGAGGATTCTTAGTAATCCAATTCACGCTTTCTTATTTGTTCGGGAGGAAGCTCAAGGTGAAGGATTCAAGTGAAGTTTAGGTCATCAAAGGTATAATCTCTTGTTCCTAATTTCATTATTAGTTGTAGTTTATTGTTTTCTTAATTTCCTTGCTTTCAATTGCTTATTGATGCTAGTTTCTTGATTATTTTTAGTGCTACTTGATTCATGTTTTCATGCTTTCTATTACTTGCTTTTTATTGCTTTTGGTTGTTGATTGATATGATGCATACCTAGGATTAGCTTTAATTGCTTACCTTTACTTTTTGTATTGGGAAAACTCTTAACAAACCACAAACCTAAGAATACCAGACACCCATCTCTGAGATCGACAACCTTACTTTACCACAAATTACGCAACCGAACAGCATACTGAGACCATATAGAGCCTCATTTTCCCAACATCCACTGGCTTGGTAAACATGTCTGCTGGATTCTTACTGCCTGCGATATTCTCCAGCTTCACTTCACCACTTTCCACTAAGTTTCGAATGAAGTGATACCTTCTTCTAGTGTGCCTAGTCCTTGAGTGTAACACCAGATTTTTTGTCAGCCGAATGCATGACACTTTTGCTGTCACAATGAAGAACACCAGCTTACCCCTGGTCAAGAACCTCCAAGAAATCCTGTAGCCATATCATCTCCTTGCATGCTTCGGACAAGACAATATATTCAGATTCTGTAGTAGACATAGCAACACATTTTTATAATCCTGACATTCAACTGATTGCCGAGCCACCAAGAGTGAACACATAGCCTGTTGTACTCTACATAACCTTTCAGATCAAGGTTAGTTCCACCAAACATAAGACAATAATGGGAGGTTCCTTCCAAATACCTCAACAACCATTTTATAGCTTCCAAGTGCGATTTTCCCAGATTGGACATGAAGCGAGACACCGCTCCCACTGCAAAAGCAATATCCAGTCTTGTGCAAACAATGACATACATCAAGCTCCCAACTGCTGAAGCATAAGGAACTCTAGCCATGTACTCCCTTTCCTCCTTGGTTCTGGGTTGTTGTTCCTTGGATAATTTGAGATGGTTCGCCATAGGAGTGCTTCTAGGTTTCGCATCAGCTACACTGAACCATTCAAGCATCTTCTTAATGTAGTCCTCCTGAGACATCCTCAAAACTCCATTGTCCCTGTCTTTGGTGATCCTCATGCCAAGGATTTGATTTGTAGCACCCAAATTCTTCTTCTCAAACTCTTTAAACATCATCTCCTTGAGCCTGGTAATATCCTTCATATTAGCTTATGCAATCAACATATCATCCACATAGAGAAGCAAAATAATGTAAGAGTTAACAAACTCTTATAATAACAGCATTGATCCTTATCACTCTTCTTGAACACGTTGCACATGAAGGTGTCAAACTTGATGTACCACTGCCTTAGAGCTTGCTTCAACCCATATAGACTTTTTCGAAGTCTATACACCAAGTATTCCTTCCCTGGAACCTCATATCCCTCATGTTGCCTCATGTGTAAGTCCTCCAAATCTCCATGCAGGTAGGCTGTTTTTACATCCATATGCTCCAAATGTAAATTCTCAACTACAACCATAATAAGGATAGTTCTAACATTGATGAGTTTCACAACAGGAGATCGAGAAAATTTCATGTAATCAATACCGTCCTTTTGTGAAAACCCCTTAACCACAAGACGAGCCTTATATCTTACGACACCATTAGGCTCGTTCTTGATCATGTAGACACACTAGTTCAGCAAAGCTTTCTTCCCTGCAGGCAACTTGGTCAGTTCCCAAGTTCTGTTTTTCTCAAGTGAAGCAATCTCATCGTCCATTGTATGCTTCCACTTGGATCGAGCATCAACCTGCACAACTTAAATATAGGACTCTGGCTCACCAACATATGTTAGTAATAAATAATGCAGAGATGGAGAATATCTATCATGTACATTACCTCTGGTAGCCCTCATGGATCTCCTCAAGGTAGGTGGTGGAGTATCCTCATCATCACTAGAGCTTTCACCTAGCTCATGTGGTTCAGGCTCATCAGCGGCCTGATCTAAAGTTTGGTCTGAAGCTTGATCTCCAACCTGTGGTTCCCCTGTTTCTCCTATTTTCTTCTTAGGCACACCAAGCCCGACAGAAAACTTAACAGTTTCTAGTTTTCTCACCTTAACTCCCACTAACTCCTTGTCACCTGAGCCACTTGATGCCTGCCAGTCTTTATACAACATATTCTCATTAAAGACTACATCACAGTGCCTTAACGTCTTTCTACCATCCCACAACCTGTTTCCAAAAGAATCAATGACATAACCAACAAAATAGCACATCTTAGACTTTGGATCCAATTTATCATGTTTATCAGGATCAATCATCACATAAGCAGTATAACCAAAAATACAAAGAAAGGAGTAATCAACTTTCTTACCACTCCATACTTCCTCAGGTACCTTCATATCTAATGGAACTGATGGACTCCTGTTAGTTAAATATGTTGTTGTGTTCACTGCTTCTGCCCACAAGTACTTGGGCAACCCAACATTAATCCTAATGCCCATGGCTCTCTTATTTAGAGTCCTGTCCATCCTCTCTACTATCCCATTCTGCTTTGGTGTCCCGGGGACAGTTCTCAGTAATCTAATGCTATTCTGATCACATTATTTTACGAACTCCTTCTTTTGATATTCCCCTCCATTGTTCGTCCTCAAACATTTCACTTCAAGAAAACATAATATTGTTTGTGTCTCAACCTGTGCTTTCCACTTCAAGAAAACATCAAACACATCATATTTATTTTTCAGAAAATAAACCTATACCTTACGATTGTGATCATCAACTAAGGTGACATAATATTGAGCACCACTCATGGATTTGAATGGCATAGACTTCTACACATCTGAATGCACCAACTCCAACTTTTCCGATTTTGGTTCCCTGCCAATTTTATTGAAATTGACTCTCTTCTGCTTACCAAAGACACAGCTCTCGTAGAGCTCCATGTCTACGGTTTTCAAATCCTCCAAAATGCCCTTTGAAGCTAGAATCTTCATGCACTTCTCACTCATGTGACCAAGCGTGCAATGTCATAAGCTAGAACAAGAAGCATCATTAACATTAGAAATCAGATAAGTGTTATCCCTGGTGGAGTATAAAGTATCGGACCTCAATTCCTTCGTCACTACCATATCACCCTTCATAATCTTCCATTTTCCATTCCCGAACCCTATAGTGTATCCCATCTCATCAAATTGATTCATAAAGATTAAATTCTTCTTAATTTCAGGAATATATCTCACATCTTCCAACTTTCAAAGACCACCATTAGAAGTCTTAATTGTCACATCTCCTTTACTTGTTACCTCATAATATTTGTCATCAGTAAGGTAAACCTTGCCAGAATTTCCACTCGTGAAATTATGAAATAACTCCCTATTTGAGGACACATGAAAAGATGCACCAGTATCAACTATCCATGACTTTTCAGGACTAGACACACTCAAAATTAGGGCTTCACAAAGGTCTTCAGCAGAGTTGATAGAGTTACGGTTATCATTGTTACCCTTCCCCTTCCTAAGCTTAGGGCAATCCCTCTTATAATGACCTTATCCACCACAACCATAACACACAACATTGTTCATCTTCCTAGACTTGCTTTTTCCCTTGGACTTCGACTGCCCCTTTGAATTATTCGAATTCTTATTAGTCTTCCTACCCATGACACTCAAAGCACTTCCCAAAGTTCCACCACTAGAATTCTTCTTACGAAGATCCTCATTGAGCAACATAGATTTGACCTTTCAAATTTCATCTCATCGCTACTCTTAGCACTACTGACATCAGTTACAACTGTATCCCAAGAGTCAGGCATAGAAGACAACAATATGCAGACTTTAACATTATCAACAAAATTCATCTTAACCAAAGCAAGTTTTGATAAAATCTTAGTAGCCTCATTGATATGATCAGCCACATCGCCATCTTCAGACATCTTATAACTAGTTAATTTCCAAAACAAATATACCTGATTTGTTGTGCTAGACTTCTCATACATCTCCTCCAGTTCCTTTAGCAATTCCTACGTTGTGTCTTTCTCCATATCGTTAAACTTGACGTTCTGAGCCTATGCCATCCTGTTCTTGGATATCGCCTGTCGATCGAGCAGATCGTACTCAACCTGCTCCATTGCATCTGACTTCTTTTCCAACAGCTGAACATGTAGCGACTTCGAATATTGCAGATCCTTAATCTGCAACTTCCAGTAGGTGAAATCAGACTGTCAAACTTGTCGAGTTCTCTATCAGCAACCTATAGGCTCTGATACTAGTTGATAGGATCGAAGAGTACTCAAGAAAACCACAAACAATTAAAGATAATAGTGGAAAAGAGATCGAAATTTGACACTAGAGATTTAACGTGGAAAAAAACCCAAAGTGGGAAAAAAAAACCACCGAATCGATGCACTAGCAATATGAGGATTACAATTACAAGAGTTGTGTTTTTCTCTATCTCACTTGATCATAATAAAGGAGAACTGGTACAATATATACCCGACGACTGCAAAGGGAGTTAGGTCAAGATAACAGTAATTTCCGCCGCAAGAACTTGGGCCTCAATGACGCAAGTAGAGCCCAAAAAGCACGGCCGGGTAAGCTTCCCTTTGGCGCGGGTAGCGCCCCAACAGACACAATTGGCGTCCCTCTAGGCGCTGCCTGAGCCTCACTCTTTGCTGCTTGAGTCGCACCTAGCGCCGCAGTTGGCGCGGGTAGCGCCTCGCTTCCCTTCTCGCTTCTCCTTGTATCCGAGGCGCGCCTTGTGCCTATCTATCGTGGGTAGCACCTCGCCTTCCCCGCATTGGTCTCCACACACAACAGGCGGTAACTTAGTTAACTACTATTTCCAATTCTGTAGTTTATCTAGATTTAAAATTTTGTGGAAGTAAAAAATTTACATTTAAAAACTGTGGTATTAATGGTTTTGTTTGCCATACTTATCCATTGCCTTTATTTCTAGAGCATATTGATGGTTACATTTGAATAGGGGGTGGCAACGAGCTAAGCCCCTAGATTCGGGTTCAGCTCGCGCGGTTATTAAAAGCTCGACTAGAAGCTCGCCTAGCTTTCAAAGTTAAGCTGAGCTCGGTTCATATATGTGGGCTCACGCTCGGCTCGACTTTTTTTACTTTCTTAAATTTAAAATTTTCTAACTTCAAAGAGAACATCAAGTGCATTTCTAGATATTTATTAAAATTAACTAGAAAATAACACTTCTTTTTATAATAATCAAGTATAGTTTAAGCATTGGCGCTTGAGTTTTACGGAGCTTAGTTAGAAAATTAAAGAAAATTGTCAAATTTATGATCTAATATTAAATTTTAAACATCTAAATTCATATATAATTTACCTATATCCGGGAAATAAAACCTACTTTCTACCTAAAATAGTTAAACGACCTGAGCCCAATCAGTTGAGTTTGAGTCGGGAAACTAAGGCTCAGCTCGAAAAGCATAAATGTCGAGCTTGAGCTGAGTCGAGCTTTGATCACATTGAGCTCGAGCTGAGCTTTGACCGAGCCAGGCCTGAGTAGAAGTCGGCTAGGTTCATTTACATGCCTACTCTTGAGATAGAGGTCCAACAAAAAAGAGTTGCTTACCTCTCATTTTAAAGAAAAAAAAAAACTAAATGATATGTCAATTAATTTTGTGAAGAAAATATAAAACGATGGTAGCCAAATTGGTAATGATGCCATATTTAATCTCCCCACCTAGGTTCAACGTTTGTTGGAAGTAAAACATTTTCATAAACAAAAAATATGGGGTTGACTAGCTAGTCATGTTTGTTATTAGACATTTGGTTCTTATGCATTGCACCTGGCCTATATATAAATCTTATTGGGGTACATTATACTCCCTTTGTTTTTATTTAACTATTACCCCCTCGTTCCCATATTATTTGTCACATTAGACAAAAATTCAAAAACCAGAAAAACTACCCTTTTACATTAATTTAATTCATTGAAAATGTGAAAATGTTGAATAAAATGGTGAATAAAAGAGGAAAAAGGTGAATAAAAAAGAAAAATGGAAGAAAACGATGTAATTAATAAGGTTAATTTGATAAATTTGTAATTAATGTGTTATTGGAATTATAAAGTGGCAAATATTATGGGAAAAAAGATAGTTAAATTGACAGATAATATGGGAAGGAGGTAGTATTTAGAAAATTGCGTTCAAAAACTTTCACCGTTAGTATCTTAATTTATAAAATAACTCATTATATGAAATTGATATGATTAAATTCATAATAAAAAATACTGTACTATTTAAAAAATATAATATGGTATTATCAAATTAAAACCATGAATGAACATAGGAAAAAAAAAAAAGGGACGGGGGAGTATTGGTTAATAAGTCATAGTTACTTTCCTTGTAAGTAAACTTCATTGAGCCCTTCTTTGGTCTATTTGGTTATGTATAAAAATGTACGGACGACTTACGTGGGTTATATATTGAGTCCTTTTGCTCTTTGAAATCTGTTACTCGATCTCATTTCTTTCACCAATGGCTTCCTTAAACAACCCTACACCCTCTCATTTATTTCATGAAAATGGTGATGAGTTTGATCATGCAACTCCCCCACCATTTAAATTAGCCGATGTGAGAGCCGTAATCCCCAAACATTGTTGGGTAAAAAATCCATGGAAATCAATGAGTTATGTTGTTAGAGATTTTGTGGTTGTTTTTGCATTGCTTGCCATGGCTGCTTCTTTGGATTCTTGGGTTGTTTGGCCTTTCTATTGGTTTGCTCAAGGCACCATGTTTTGGGCTCTCTTTGTTCTTGGCCATGATTGGTACGTATGTAAGTTTGTAGACCTGTCAATCATTGACCTGATCTAATAATTCGACCCGAACCCGCCCGGAAATTCTGGGTTTTGAACACTATTTTCCCAACCCAAAAATTCTGGGTTTTGAACACTGTTGTCCCGACCCGAAGCCGAAAAACCCGCAAATTAGCCGATAAAACCTGACCGGTCTGTTTGGCCCGACACCTTTATTTTTTATATTCAAATCTATTAGAATTTGTAACTTTTCGTTGGAATTGATGAGTATTAAACTATAATCACAACTCATTCATATGTTATTTCTCTAATTTAAGTTGAAACATTTACAATAATCTATCATTACTAAAGATAATAGTAATTTATTATGTATATTGTAAAAAAAAAACAGTATTTAGAAACAAATTTTTTTTAAAGAAAAAGCGGAAAAAGGTTGTAGTAATAATCCGTTGAGTTGACCTAAAACCGAACTACACCTCCCGTATTTACCTGAACTCAAAAAACACTGACCTGTATTTACCCAAACCCGATATACAACCGTCCCGTAGCCCGCCTGGCCGCTCAAATTTATAGTTCTATAAATTTGTTAATTAATTAGAACAATGCTACATGTCTTAAATCAAAATGATTAATAACGATCTTGAATTATTCATAATTTACATTTTTATAACTTTTAATAATATTTTCAATATATCAATGAAGCTATGATTCACAAGTCAACAATATTAGATATTTAAAACTCCATTTGAAATTGTAATTTCCTCCTACAGCAAAATATATACTTGGAACTTATGTTAAGCTTGATTTTATTGAACAATGAAACCAGCTAATTAAATCTAGCTGTTAATTAGAATTGGATCAGAAAATATAACTAGTTAACAAAATTATGTCTAACAAATGGACCAACTTATATATACCCATTCCAATCTCGATTTAAAAAATGGAACTAGAAACTATTCCAATCTCGATCAAAAAATATAACTTTATTTCCATAATTTATTTTGTTTTGCAGTGGACATGGGAGCTTTTCAAATAGCAACAAGCTAAATAGTATAGTGGGACATATACTACATTCTACAGTTCTAGTGCCATATCATGGATGGTAAATAATTCGCCTTCGCCATTATTTCACTTTCTTATATATGAATTTATTTATTATTATCTTTTGAGCTATTGAATTTATTCTTTGAAAAATTGTATTCTGATAATTCATACTTTTAACTTTTATATGTCAATAATCTGTACTTTATTTTTGTATTCTGGTGGTTCAAAAAAAAATATTGTATTTTGGTGGTATCGGGATACCACTGACTCAAAGTGGTGACTTAGTTGAAAGTTAACGTATACCTATAGGAGTGTGTTTGATACGTCAGCTTTCCTCCGAATCACTGCCATTTGACACACTGGTGTCTTATCATAATATTTTTTTTTGAGGGACTATCAGAATTAAAAAATAAAGTGGAGATTAATGACATACAAAAATTTAAAGTAGGAATTATTAGATTCCAATGAGGTTATTCTTTTTACAATTTGTACGTACATATTTTGCAGGAGAATAAGCCACAGGATCCATCATGCAAACCATGCTCACGTAGAGAAGGACGACTCATGGCGCCCAGTATGTTTTTTTAAAGAAAATCATAATCTGCCCTTTTGTGTTTTCAATAACACGAGTTATTGACTTTAACGAAATTATTTACCTATTAGAATTTGTATTGTTATTATTTGTATGATTTAAAATTAAAGGGCTATCTTTAACTAAAGCAAAATAAACAATAATAGAGTATTACTCTTTATGAAAATAATTTTATGTGTAACAATGTGATTTTAAATGGCATATGTTCCATATTTATTCATTCTTTGTACTTGTAACAACCAATCAAGTGGGAACGCAAATTATATCGTATATTGTAGAACATCTATTTAGATCCATCACATATACTAAAATAGGTCAATTTTTTAAATCAAAAATTTATATGAAACAAAATGGAAAATTTTTAAAAATGTTGATTATAACAATTGGGTGGGGATCGGCGAAATACTACTTGGTTGAAACGATGACTGAAATAGTTTTTTCCCCCTTGTTTCTGCAAATCATAGTTGTCAGAGACGTTATACAAGGACATGTCTAATATTTCAAGGATGTTTCGATACACTTTTCCATTTCCTCTATTCGTATTTCCTTATTATCTGGTAAGTTCAATGATCAATCCTTTCTTAATTCCCCAATTGTTTTAAAGTAGAAATAAATTCAGATTTCACTATATAAATTCTGAACATGCATGCATGATAAGCAGTTGGATTTCCATAAATTCCCGAATAGCTCCATTCTTTTATATGGTGCGGTGCGGTGCGGTATGGTGTGCTAATGGTGTGGTAAGGTCGAATTTGAAAAAGTGTGGTGAAATGTGATGAGTTGTGGTAGGAGGGGTAGGTGAAGAGAGAGAATGTAAAAAATAGAGGAGAAAAGTCAGAAGAGAGAAAAGTAAGAAGATATTTTGGTAAAGTGTGGTGGAGTGTGGTGAAGTGTGACATAATACTGAGTAGTGCGGTGTGGTGCGGTACCGCACCGCAAGTTACCACATAAAAGAACGGGGCCTAAAAATTTGCAATTTGGCAATGTTATGGTTCTACAAGGTTTTCTTTGCATTAACATCCTTCAAGTTTGTGACGTTTATTTTTTTTACCCATCCAATTTTTAAGTTTATATTGATGTCCCCAAGATTTGTGTGATGTATTTATTATTGACAAATTCTGCAAGTAAAGGTTTTGTAAAAATATTTTGGTGAAATTGGTATGTTTTCTTCCCATAACCCCCGTTTTATTAATTAACTTTGGATCATTTTTTTGGCTTACACTTAAACCCTCGTCTTGTCGCTATCTCTCCTTGTCTTTCGCAATCCCTCCCCCCAAAATTTAAGATTCCTTAAATATATACACGTTTATCTCAAACAAAATAAAGCTTTACTTGATCGCTATCTCTCCTTGTCTTTCGCAATCCCTCCCCCCAAAATTTAAGATTCCTTAAATATATACACGTTTATCTCAAACAAAATAAAGCTTTACTTGATGATATGGTCGTTAGCCAACACACAATGAGGAACTTTTGTTGCACAATTTGCCCCAAACTAAGCAACTATGTAATAGACGGAGCCAAAAGAGAAAAAGACAATAGCAAGAGAGAAACCAAAATCTTAACAACAAGAGACAAGAGAGAGAGGGAGAGAGACCGGGGGCTACGAAAGACAAGGAGAGATTACGGTAAGATAAAAGTTTAAGGAAAAAAAATTGAAAATTCTACAAAGTAAATAAAAGGGTATTTAGGAAAAAAAACACACACCAATTTCACCAAAATTCAACATAAAAGTTTTACTAGTCAAATGTGTCCATGATAAACATATTACACAAAATTTAGAGATATAAATATAAAGGTTGAAATTAGAGGGGTCAGAAAAAAAAAAGTCACAAACCTCATGACATGTAAATGCAAAAACCCTAGTCCTAGATGAGGATTTCTATATTTATCTCCCAACTCTAGCCTCTAGGGTTTTTGAGACTAATTTTTTTTGCTCCTCTATTTCTAACATTAATTAATTTTTATTATCCTTGACTTTGCGGAGCATTTAACTATTTTTTTCTGACAAGGCTGGGGTGAAAAACTCATGAATTGACCGAATACTCCTATATTGTTTGAGGTGGCAGTCATTTTTGTGCTCAAAGTATGCCCGATTGGTATTTAGCTGAACCCGATGTACATTCGACCCGCTCTAGTTAATATGTTCACTAAAATCTAAAAAATGGTGGTTATATCAGATAAGCTAATAGTATATTGGTCAATTGTTAAATTTTTTTCTGCCTCTCACCGGACAAAAAACCAAAAAAAATTAAATGTGTTACAAACTTGAAAATGATAAAAATTAATGCAAAAAACAGAAGAGTAATTGAAAATTTTAATATAAAAAATCTCAAGGAAATAAATGCAATCCTAGATAAGCTTAGTCAAATTAATAAGGGAAATTTCAAATGGTAGGCACGAACTATTGCCTTTTCCAAATGGTAGACACATTTTTTATATATTTCAAATGGTAGGTTTACTTAGAAAAAATTTCCATTCCGTAGGCCTTCTACAACTCACCGTTAGAAACATGAAGAAAAAAAATGAAAACGAAAATAAAAAGTTTTGAATGGAGAGAATTATTGCCCAGCCCTGTTTGACGTTGGATAGTATTGAACACCCATCATCTCCTTGCTACTCCCAACGCCCAGCCAGTTCCTCCCCAACTTTAGAGAAATCCATTGCTCCACCACCTTGTAACAGCCACAAAGAAGCCAAAATCAAAAATAAATTTGAAATCAGAAGCATTGGAGAGAGAGACTTATGGTATGCATTTGGTCAACAATCCAGTCCTCCATGGCTGAATCAACTCCATCGAACAAAGGTCACCATCCGAGCTTGGCGACTGAATTCACAAGGATTAAAGCGATAAAATTCAGCAGAGCATTAAAATTGAAAGGTAAAATACAGAGATTATGGAATATGGATTTGATAGCATGATATTGAGAAGTGATGAAGAATAGAGAGAAAAAGATATGTTGAGAGCAAAGAGAGAGCTACCGCAACTATCGCACAAAACACCGCAAAATCCAAGGCATACAACTCGCCCCCATTCTCTCCGACACAACCGCACCGCCTCGGGTCACGTGACAGACCCTACGCATCCGAACACCCTCGGTGAATGCAAGTAGACGACGGCGGGCCCACTCGAATGGGTGAGCGTGCGTCAAATTCGGCCTGGGCGGTGGTGGTGTCGGTCGTGGGACTCGCCATCCGGTGGGACATGAACCACGACGGCGGAGCGCGGTCATTGTCGTGGCGAGCCACTCCGCACGCGGAACGCGTGGCGGTGTTGTCGACGACTCCCTCTGCGCCGCGCCTCGACGGACGGCGGTCTTGTGGGAGCTCGGGAGGGACGTTGGAAAAAGATTAATCAAGGCTACGAACGAACACACACAACCGGGAAGCCGGGCCACCGCTTGAAAGCGACACGGCTCGACCTCGGTGCCAATCGACATGCCGGCCGCTTCCCAAGGTTAACTCGCATAACCCTTAGACTCGTGCACTCGAGGGTAAGGGCTTGGAGTATGGTAATCAATGCCCGTAAAGAAAAGAGGAAGAAGAAGATGAGAAGGTTATTGTATATATTTTTCCAGTAAGCAAAAGCCTCAATTTATAGATAAAAAGAGACTGTTTGAATGGCAAAACTGAAAGACAAAGCAGTAAAGGAGAAGAGAGAATCATGGAGATTAAATGGAGATATGAAGAGACAGAAGACCAGGAATTAAATTTGGAAGAAAATAATTCCGGTCAAAGATTCCAAACGGCTAAAAATATCCGCAAAAAGATAGGCCTGCTCAAAACCATCCAGATCGACGGACGACGGCCGCCGACGGCTTGGCGGCGGCGTACATACAAGGCTGTGGATGCCCAATTCTAGCCCTCCACCATAAAACCACTCACAAGCTAATACAACACTAGCAAGAGTGGTGGGATATATAAACCACTCCAAAACCACCTTATTCCTCCTATGTGGGACAAAGGGAGTATGAAAAAGAAGAAAAAACTCCCTCCTTGTTGCCATTACAAGACTTCAAAAACCAACAATCCCCCACTAATGGCTAACAAGGACAACAAAGAAAGAAAGAACACTGGGCAAACAATGGGTCGATACTTAGGCATCAATATCTTTCGATTTGAATTGACACATTAGTGATGTGAGGCAACAACCAACAATCTAGTCAAGTGGACTAGGCCTTGAACTCGATGCACCTCGATTGAGACCCCACAACACATATCAACCTCAAGAAGAACATACTCCGCGATAAAATACACTTGCACTTTTATGGCCATGCGCACACCTTGGGACTCATAAGTGCACTAGAAAGACAACCATAGTCTCTCATAGAAGGCGGCCAAACCTTCACACTTACTTAGGTAATTCCATCAAGTCTATCTCAATATAGACCACCAAAAACATGACTATGGAATTATTAAGAGCATGATAGCTCAACCTTACACAAAAATCGGTGAATCCTTCACAGATCTCACAAGCACCCCTACAACGGGCGTGGATTCATTAAGAGTATATAAACTCATCCTTAAAGCACTACCTAGCACCGTAGAGATAGGAATGTAGTGCATCTCAAGATTAGTATGGCTTCGTTTGACCACATGTGGATATCCACCATACCTCTTCAAGCCAAAGCCATAGGTTTAAGCCTATACCCTCGATGCCTCGAGAACAATTCGTCTGTTAAACCCTTAGTGAGAGGATCCGCCAAGTTCTTCTGACCTCACATAATGCAAAGCTATTACACCTTGCTTTAGCAATCGCCTCACGCACCATGTCTAACACGGATATGTCTCCTCTTTCCGTTGTAGACATCACATGTGCTACTCCAATTGTCGCCATGAGTCACAATGTATAAAGATAGGAATCTCGTGCTTCTCCCAGAGAGGTATGTCTGCAATGCACTCTAAGCCATTCACTTCTTGACTCGCCAACTCAAGAGCAATAAATTGATTCCATGGTAGAACGGGCTATGCAAGTCTGTTTTGCAGACTTCCAAGAAATAGCCCCTCCACCCAAAGTAAACACATAACCACTAGTAGAACTAACTTCATCATTATCAGAAACCCAATTTGCATCACAATATCCTTCTACCACAGCAGGAAACTTATTAAGGTGCAAACACCAATCCATAGTACCTTTAAGATACTTAAGCAAACGATAAAGTGCATTCCAATGTTCTTTACTAGGGTTATGTGTATAACGACTCAATCTACTCACAGCATAAGCAATATCAGGACGAGTAAAGTTCATCAAAAACATTACACTTCCAATAATTTTGGTATACTCAGATTGAGACACAGCAGTACCATTGTTCTTCTTTAAAGATATGCTAGGATCATAAGGGGTTCTCACAGGAGTCACATCAAAGTGATTAAATTTCTTTAACACTTTCTCAACATAATGTGACTGAGACAATGAAAACTGTAACTAGTCTTCTCAATTTTAATCCCTAAGATAACATCACTTCACCCATATCTTTCATCTCAAACAAAGAAGACAACAACTTCTTAGTCTCATTAACTACATGCAAATTTGGACCAAGGATCAGATGTCATCGACGATAAACATATAAGCACACAACTGATCCAAACATCCTTGAATAAACACAAGAATCACCAAAATTTATAAAGCCATTTTCCACAAGAGAATTATTAGATTTCTCAAACCATTGTTTAGGAGCTTGCTTAAGGCCATAAAGGGATTTTCTCAATTTACAAACTTTATCCTCCCGACTGAGACTTCACATCCTTCAGTTGGGTCATATAAATTTCTTCCTCTAAGTCACCATTAAGAAAAGTCTTAACATCCATTTGATGCACAACAAGATCAAACAAGGCAGCAAAGCAATCAAAGTTCTAATGGTGCTTATTTTGGTCACAGGAGAGTAAGTGTCAAAGTAATCAATCCCTTTCTTTTGGTCAAAACCTCTAATGACAAGCCCGGCCTTATATTTATCAATTGAACCATCGACTCGTTTCTTCTTCAAGATCCATTTACTACTAATAGGTCTACAACCTTTAGGTAAATCGTTAATTCCCAAGTTTTATTAGACTCTAGGAATCTATCTCACTTTTAATGGCCTCTTTCCGTAAGGTAGCATCACTGCACCTAATAGCCTCATCAAAGGTTTTGGATCTTGCTCAACAAGGAAAAGAAACAAACTCTTGACACAACATCAACTTTGTATTCTTCACACACTTCCACCATAAAAGCAGAATAAAGTCAGTCCATAATCGTTGAGATCCTTTGTCTTTTACTTCTTCTAGGTTCAACGACAACATCTCTAGAACTAGAAGCACAAGCACACACTTTCAGCATAGCATCAGCACAACAACAGCTCAACGACAGCACAACATTAGGCACATCCTTTTTCAATGGAAAACATGCTCAAAAACTCAAAGATCTCTATATTCGTAAATGGAATAATCACTTAGAGACATAAAACGATATGCAGACTATTTTGAGCATAACCAATGAAAAAGATCAAAGGTCTTAGAACCTATGTTGGTCCGCTTATGACTAGGCAAAGCAACTTTAGCCAAACACCCCCATACTTTCAAATAATTTAAGTTTGGAGCATACCCTTTCCAAAGCTCATATGGAGTCCGGTCTATTTTCTTATGGGGTACTCTATTAAGCACAAAACAAGCAACAAAACAAATTTCCCCACATATTATCGGATAGTCCGAACTCAAAAGCATAGCATTCGTCATATCTTTAAGGGTACGGTTCTTACGTTCACCTACACCATTTTGTGGTGTATAAGGGCAAGTGGTCTCATGAATTATACCATTTTTCTCACAAAAATTAGCCAACGAATTTGAATCATACTCACCACCCCTGGCCGACTGAGTCTCTTGATCTTTACCCTAATTGGTTCTCAACTTCGCTTTATACTTTAAGAACATTTCTTCACCTCATCTTTAGACCTTAGGAGGTATACTTTTGTATATCTAGAATAGTCATCTACAAAGGTGATATACCACTTTTTCCTCCTTTGCTCATTGTGTTCTTAAAGTCCGATAAGTCCGAATGAACTGTGTCAAGCAATTCATGATCTCAGAGTTACAGATTTGAATGGTTTCTGCAAATTTGGCCTCGACACATACTTCACATTTAGTGCAATTTCTTGTGCTAACATTCTAATTAGTCTCATATTTTTCAAATTGTTAAGAGATGCAAAGTTTACATGTCCAAGTCTCCCATGCCATAAATCAACAGACTCAGAATATAAGCTAAAGTAGTAGCATTTCCATTGGCATCGTAAACAACATTCGTAACATACAAGCCATTGCTAAGATACCCTTCCCAACAAAACCCCATTGCAGAATAACTATTTTTCCAAATTTTGGTTCACCTCAAACCCAAAGAACATCAAGTAAACTACTGAAACCAAATTTCTACGAAGGAAGGGACAAATAGCACATTGTTCAAACACAAAGATTTTCCGTAAATTTAAGAAGAACTTTTCCTTTACCCAACACCGAAGTGGCAAAGTTTCCATGAACACTTGTTCACCACAGAAACTTCTTCAAAATCATGCATCGATCCTTGTTGCGAAATGCCTAGTTGCCGATTATCCGTAATCCACTCGGTGTTATTGGTAACTAGATTGGCTTCCACCGTCACAAAGACGTAACACCTCGTAATCCTCAACCAAATTGGCTTGATTCGCCCACCATTCTCCCGTGAGGTTTGTGTTGGGATTTCATCTGCCTTTCTCTGTTGCATTGATATGCTTTGTGCCGTTTAGCGCATATGTAATAAAGACACCACAAAGCTTCGATATCTTTGTTAGGCTTGTTAACTGCTTCGACGCTGGTTTGCTTCTCGTCCTTCTTATTTTTCCCTTTGAACTGTCTCGCTAGTGGGTACAGAAGATTCAACAATGTTAGCCTTAATAATTTAAAGACAGAGAAACCATCTTATCTTTCAAACGGTTAGCCTCTTCACCCTCATATGACCGATCGCTCAAGGGTGAGATCTTTTTCTTGTGCTTTAGATGATTCCTCAGAATCACCAGAGGGAGGGAATTTCGATCGTAACGCTGGCTTGTAGAATCTCGCACATCTTCATCCCTGCACTTAGAACTTCAGCACACAGGTTCTCATATTCATGAACTTGTTCCATGATTGGTTTGTCATCCACGATTTGGAATCAGACCACTTGCCAACCACGTACTTCTTCTTTCCGGCATCATCGCCATACTTGATCTCCGCTTCTTCCATATGGTGTTCGCTGATTTGAAATTGACGAACAAATCGAACAGCGGGTTCGTCATGTTGTTGAGGAGATGACTCCGAGCAACCTTGTTATCTTTGTCCAATTTCTTCAACTCGGCTTCATCAGGCTTCTTGATCGGAGTCTTCGTAGGGGTGTTCTCTGGATCAGCCTCGGCCTCAGTAGCATCATCTTCAATGTCCAGATGAGGAGAAGACAGCACATAATCGATCTCCAATTGCTCAAGACAGAGAAGCAATTTTTGAGACCAACGTTTGTAATTGGTTCCATCAAGAAGATCGAACCTATAGTTTTCAGAGGTTTTTTGTGGAGCAGCCATTGATCAGATAATCGCTTTCAAATTGTTGGAAAAAGATTAATCAAGGCTACGAACGAACACAAATCCGAGTGGGCCATCGCTTTGAAAGCGATTACGGCTCGACCTGCCAATCGATTATGCCGGCCGCTCCCAAGGTTAACTCGCATAACCCTTAGACTCGTGCACTCGAGGGTAAGGGCTTGGAGTATGGTAATCAATGCCTGTAAAGAAAAGAGGAAGAAGAAGATGAGAAGGTTATTGTATATATTTTTCCAAAGAAGCAAAAGCCTCAATTTATAGATAAAAAGAGACTGTTGAATGGCAAACCGAAAGACAAAGCAAGAAGGAGAAGAGAGAATCATGGAGATTAAATGGAGATATGAAGAGACAGAAGACCAGGAATTAAATTTGGAAGAAAATAATTCCGGTCAAAGATTCCAAACGGCTAAAAAATATCCGCAAAAAGATAGGCCCGGGCTCAAAACCATCCAGCCCAGCCCAGCCCGGACCGGCCGGCCGGCCGGACGGCGGCGGCGGCGCGCGCGCGCGTGTGGATGCCCAATTCTAGCCCTCCACCATAAAACCACTCACAAGCTAATACAACACTAGCAAGAGTGGTGGGATATATAAACCACTCCAAAACCACCTTATTCCTCCTATGTGGGACAAAGGGAGTATGAAAAAGAAGAAAAAACTCCCTCCTTGTTGCCATTACAAGACTTCAAAAACCAACACGGCGATCCATCGCCATGGGCGCCCATCACCTGGCCGAGATGGGTGTTGCTAACGTCAATCAACTGACAAGAATAACTTTATATTTTTGTTTTCTTTTTTCTTTTTTTTTAATGTTTCTAACGGCAAGTTGTAGAAGGTCTACGGAATGGAAATTTTTTTCTAAATAAGCCTACCATTTGGAGAATATAAAAAAAGTGTCTACCACTTGGAATAGACAATAGTTCGTCCCTATCATTTGGAATTTCCCAATTAATAATTTATTTTCGATGACTAATAAAAGTCATATTTCGATAAATTAATAGTCTTATCTGCATTAGAAAAGTCATTTTAGCATGATTTATTAGTCATAACAAAATCTTCAAAAATGTTGCACTAAATTAAGTCCATTTTAATTTCACCATAATTTTTATGTAAACGGTCTCAATATAAAATTTGTGATAATACTATATATATGTGTGTGTCTATACTAAGAAAGCTTAAGGCTAATCTTTACTGCAATAATTACTTAAAAAATTGTTATTAACATGTAATTGTTGTAAGCAAAACAGGCCAGGAGAGAGCCAGGAAAGACGGGATCACATTTTCATCCCGAAAGTGACGTTTTTGTCCCTAGTGATATGTTGGACGTCATTACTTCCACAATTTGTTGGGGGGTCATGGTGACTTTACTTGCGGGTTTATGCTTTGTTTTTGGTCCAATTCCTTTGCTTAAGCTATATGGAGTTCCATATACAGTAAGTATTAACTATACTTACCACTAGCATGCATTAAACATTCGTACTCCCTCCTTCCCATTATAACTGTGACATAATAAATGTTTTGGTCTTCAATATTATTTTATGACTGATAGTTTCAAAAATTCTTTGACGTCTACACATTTTTTTAATCACTCATGGTCACAACTTTTTTAATGATTCCTGTGACATTACACTTACTTAAGTGACTGGAGGGTGACATTCCGTTATTTTAATTTGAAATCCATGAGATATGTTGAAAATGACGAAAATGCCCTTATTTTCTCTCTAATTTAACTTACTCTGCCATTTATCCCTCTTTCTCTCTTTTCTTCATCCTCTTCCTCCTTAATTCAATCTTCTATAATTTAACTTGCATCCAAATCGAATCTTCAATTTAAACTCTTAATCAAATCTCATACCAATTCAATTCAATCAAATTCAATTCAATTTCCCCGGCCCCACCCTTTCACAAACCCTAGAAATTCAGCTGCAAATCCCCCAATTCCATGGCAAATTGCTCCGACCCACTCTGGAAAACTTGGTCCTTCTGGCCTTCTCGGATCGACCCAAGATGTGCAGCTCTGCATCCTATCATTCCTCTCACCCTCCGACATCTCCTCCTTCACCGCACTCGAAATGCTTCGCTTGCTTTGATTCAACAACAGTGTCACGCGCGATGTGCGATCGAAATGGGGATCCAACTAGGCAATGCTTCATAAGATGACACCAAACACCATTCATCATCAAGTCCATGGCTCGTTGCTTTTCTACCACTGAATATGTCCTGCACCGAGGCACCATTGGCACCGGATTAGGTTACCAAACTTGCTAGTGCCCACATTGCTTTTCCTTACATCGCTCGATGCAAAGTCCTAATTAGGGCTCCTATGCTCTCGATTCTCCGATGACTTTGATGATTTTCGTGGAATCTTGCTCAATAGTTGCTTAAACATTGCTCTCACTCAGTGTACCAACAACCAGTAGCAACCATTTGGGGAACTAATGTGCAAGAAGAACTATACTTCAACTAACCAATTACAGCAGAGAATCCTCTCAAAATCAAGTCTAATCACCAATATCAAACCTAATCAAACACACCCCCCCAATCAAAAATAATGCCCTCCAAATTCCAAATCTTTGCAATCTTTTGTTGCAGTTTTCCTTCACCAAAAACTAGAGCTGGAAAGATTCAATCTTTTTTGGCGACCTAATTCAAAAAAAGGGGAAATTAAGGGCAAAACGGACGCTTCACTCATTTTTTGAAGCGCAAATAAGACTTTTCCATGATTCCGGCCAAAACATGCCTGAATGTCACCCCCCAGTGACTTAAGTAAGTTTAATGTCATCTAAGAATGCATTAAAAAAAAGTTGTGACCCGCGAGTCAGTTAAAAAAGATGTGTGGCACCCCCTAGAAATTTTTTGATAGTTTTCTATGTAATATTTTTTCAAAAAATTGTAACACTATACTCTTATAATAGTATTTTTCATTACAAGTCTGTTGATAATATTTTTATGTAATAAAACATTACATATATTGAGAAATTAATATTCAAAATTTTTAAAATTTAACTAACACATAAAACATAGTAACAGATAAAATGAAAAGGATGGACTATACTAATTGACAAAGTTATATATTTTATCCACTAATTTGGACCTTTCATTTCCTTGTTTGGTTGGGATAATTTAAAATCCAACGTATCGTAGGTGTTTGTCATGTGGCTTGATTTCGCAGTTTACTTGCAACATCATGGCCAAGGCGAAGAAAAACTTCCTTGGTATCGAGGAAAGGTAAATTCTACTTAGCTCCTTTATATATATAATGGAAATGGATCCAATAAGAAAAGAGTTTAGGTAAGAAGGTGATAAGAGTGAATCTCAATCATTGATTTTACATCTGATGAAGTGTGTTCATGCACTTCATCACTACACTTCCTAATGTCCATGACCACAATCCTTGAAATGCATGACCACACTTCCTAATATCATGACCACACACTGTCAGATGTGAAATCAATGGTCGAGATTTACTCTTCTTATGTTCCTAATAAACTCTCTTCCTACTGGATCCATTCTCATATTACGAACAAGCTAATATCTATGACAACACAATGTCAAATGTGAAATCAATGACCGAGATTTACTCTTCTCACCTTCCTACCTAAACTCTCTTCCTACTGGATCCATTTCCATATTATAAACAAGCTAATAGCCATAACCACACATTTTCAGATGTGAAATCAATGGTCAAGATTTACTCTTTTCACCTACATAAACTCTCTTTCTACTGGATCCATTATCATATTATGAACAAGCTAATTTATTAACCAATGAATTTTTATAACAAATGAACAAATATGTATATATTAATGAATTTTGTAATAATATTGATAAATATATGAAGTATTTTGCAATAAATATTGTTGGATTTCTTTTTAAGATTTCATTTCCTAGTTAGATAGATATGTTTAAGAAATACCTTAAGGTTAGAATTACTTTTTGGACCGTTACTATAAAGCTCAAGAGATATGTTCTTCACGTGGGTAGGCTCTTATCAAAGTGGCGAATTTAAGTCTGTTGCTTATGGGTGACCAATATATATATATATATATATATATATATATATATATATATATTATAATCATCTAATAAACGTAAAATCCATAATGTTTATCCCAAATTATACGAAATTATTAATGTTTTTCATATTAATGATGACTGTGACTATACATATGTGTGTTATTATATTAGGAATGGAATTACCTACGAGGAGCATTAACCACCCTTGATCGAGACTATGGAGTGTTCAACAACATTCACCATAATATTGGAACTCATGTCATTCACCATTTATTCCCACAAATTCCACATTACCATCTCATCGAAGCTGTAAGTGATGTCTTCGATTTCTTTTTGCCTTCAATATGATCAATATGTTCTTTTTTTTTTATAGCTTTTAAGTGTGTAATTATATAAAGGGTTTAGCATTTGCTTGTACAACCAGTGAACACAATTGATACTATATAATCCAATTGGTAATTCATGGCTAAATTGGGTTGGGTAGTTTTTTACCAAAATTACCAAAAATTATCAAAAATTATCAAAGCTTACCAAAAATTATCAAAATTAAAAATAATAATAATTTTGATATATTAGGATAAATTTGACAAGAGTGACCAAAATTTACCATCAAAAACCAAAAATTACCCAATGTTACCAAAATTTAATTTAACTTTTACCCAGTAATTTTTTACCCATAGATTTAACGCACTCTACATCCACTTAAGTTTATTTTACATGTTTTTAATGAATTTTAAAAAGTATGCATAAAATATTATTTTATACAATTTATATATACTATTATATATATATAATTTAATATATTGTTCTTTTCAATTTAATATACAATAATATTACTCTTACATTGTGATAAGGCAATTAATAAATATTTCATTCCAAGACACGCATCATGTTTAAAGAAAAATATATATCAACTCATCATGGATCAATAAATTCATCCGTCACTCTTCACTTTATTTCAATCTACAATGTACCGTTTTAACCTCATTACTAGAAAATATAGTAAATTTAGACCCTTTTCAGCCATTATCTAGACGTTTTTTGGTGTCTAATCAAAAACGGTCGACACTTTTAAAAAGGGTCGAGATATTTGGAGTCGAAATATCTAGACGCTTTTTTGGTCTAAATTTGAAAATATCTAGCCACTTTTTCAGGTCGACCACGTCCAAAATCCAGAAACTTTTTGTTTTATTTTTAATAAAATATTAAAAATATTGAAAATATTACATAACTATATTCATATGAAAATATTTTTTACAATAAATTTAATGATGTTAATTATATGTTTTAAATTATTGTATATATTGAATATTACCTCTGTCCCTTATTATATGTCAAAAAAACTACCTTTAAAAAACCAAGGTACTTAGGAAATTGGGTAAACAAATTGAACTTGGACAAATGTGCCCTTTCACTTAATAGAAATAAAAGAAAATATTTTAAAATGTAAAATAAATCACATTAATTAATTAAGGGTATATAAATAAAAAAAGACAAAATAGTTAGAGAATTTGACACTTATTTAGGGACTGGTAGTAATTAGTAATAAATGTTTGAAAGTTTGATTACACATCTCTCATAACAACAAGGAATGAATGGAGTAACTCAACAGGTTTGAACATGATATATCAATAATCACCATTTACATAAGTATTAAAAAAAATATGTCCACTAGACTCTCAATTGTTATATGTTACATCGTGAAGTACTTACCTAGGTCCATCAAGGTAGTAAATCTTTAAAAAAAACATCAATACTTGCTATCAAAATTGATCATAAATTTATCGATGTCATTTTAAAATTCATTAATATTTTTTAAATTTATCAATTTTTTAATATAAATTTGTCATTAAAAAATTGACCTATTTTAATATATGTGGTAGATAGTTCCACCACGGTGTACCACATAATTTGCACTAGACAATTGTTATTCAATTTTTTTAATTATGTTTAAAAATTTGGTGGCATTGTTTTTGGGGTTTGTAGACAAATGCAGCAAAACCTGTGCTGGGGAAATATTACAAGGAACCCAAAAGATCAGCAGGGCCTTTTCCATTTCATCTAATTGGGAGCTTCTTGAAGAGCTTGAGGATGGACCATTTTGTGGGTGACTCAGGAGACATTGTCTATTTCCAAACAGACCCTTCTCTCACTGCATTTGGAGCCTCCAAATCTTCCAAATTAGCTCCTTAAATTAATTCAATTGTGCAATTTAATTGTGGTATAATTTGTGCTACTTGTTTGGTGTCAATAGAATGTCATAAAGGTATCTCTGTTGAGGTGTTTGTGTAATACTCAGCATTAGTGTGTGATAATTAGCACTATTAGAGAAGGTATAGCATATATATCTTCAAATTGTTATCAGAAAAATTTGGATTCGATTTCCTCTAATATATTAGCACTAATGCCTCCTTATGTGCAAAAAAACATACATATAAAGCTAATAAATTAATTTCTTCACACCTACTAACAGGGGCATCATTACGTACTTGTTTGACCTAGCTTTTGGAAGTGTTTTTGGAGTTAAAAAACACAAACTAGGCCAAACAGTGTTTTTTCTAGAAGCTAATAATTGTTTTCCAAAAACAGTTTTGGCCAAAAATAGCTCCAAAAGCAGAAGCAGTAAATTGCTACTTCTGTTTCCTACAAACTAATCTCTACTCAATCAATAGAATTCTTTGGTGATTAGTTTCCATAATTTCAAATAAATATTTTGATTCTTATAAAGATAGTATTTAAATATTTTAGTATTATGTTAGAACCTTTAATATTATATTAAATATTTTTATTATTTAATTTCTTTACAAATATGACATTTAGTAAACTTTTGATATATAATATTTAATTTAAAGAATTGTATAGTTAAGTAAGATCATATATAGTTATAATAATTATTATTATAACTATAACTATAACTATATCGTTATAATTATTGCTAAAATTAAAACTTGATAATTTGTTTAAAAATTAATAAAAAGAGAAAAATGTAAATAATCATATGATAATTTTACTCCGGAAAACACATGATAATTTTAAAAATTAGGCTAAATTTAGTAAAAACACTATATTATAAGCTAGGCCAAACACTTTAATTTAGTAAAATCACTTATCTCATACGTTAGGACAAACACTTCAATACATCTCCAAATATAGTTTTTATAAAAACTGTTTATAAGAAACAAAAACACCTTTTTTAAAAATTAGGTCAAACAGGCACGTAGTATGACCGCTCCACTTACCCTCAATTTGTGTCACGCCAATCTTGGCTCCATACATGCATGATATTCCTAATCTTATCTAACCTAGTATGACCGCTCATCCACTGAATCATCTTCATCTCTGCCACATTCAATCTCTGGCAATGTATCTTCTTTGTTATCTAACACTCTATGTCACACAGTATCGCCGGTCTAATTAAGTACCCTACAATATACCTTGTCTTTAACGAGGAATTTTCCTATCATACAAAATTCCAGATGCCGATTTCCACTTTTGCCCATCAACCTTTATTCGATGTGTAATATTTTTGTAAACACAAATTTCGAGCCTAAAATAAATAAAGATAAGAAATTGAGAAATAAATTAATTTGTATTAATGTTTGAATGTATACGGGTAAAATCTCTGTATTAAGTACAATAAAGTAGTCATCTGATTCGATGTCCTGAAACTTGGGTGAACCGAGGGCGCGGATGCTTGATCTCGATCTCGAACGTCAGTTTAGCTGAAGAATTCTTGCAGTAGTTCTTGATCTGAAAGTCTTAAGCGTTGATCCCCTTAGCGCCTCGTAGCTGGAGGCTGCTCGGAGTTTAACCGTTTGTAAGTTGACTGTTGGTTATAGTTCTTCAAGTTCATAGATGTGAGGGCTTGAGTGCTTGGTCTCGATCGATGAATTAGGTGAAGAAGCCGACTGTAATCTTGAACGCAGGTCTAACAGAAGTTGTTGGCTGACGTTTATATCTGTCGCTTGGTAACTGGAGAGTGTTTCTAGTTCGATCTTCTTTAGACTTTGCAAGTCTAGCAAAAGAATTTTGTAACAGTTCTTGATTTTGATGCGGTGAAGATTTAAACCTTTTGCAGACCTTGATCCTTGACGCTTGATAGCTGGAGGTCGCTTGCAGCTTGATCTTCTGAAGTCGCTGGATGTCGAATGCTGAATCTGGTGCAGAATGCAGAATGCGAAGTGTCGAAATGCCCAGGGGGGGGTTGAAAATGAAAGGGGAGGACCCCTATTTATAGGCTCTGGATGCTTAGGGTTTGAGTTGAGCTTTGGGCTTAGGCCCAAATTAAATAATTATTTCCTTGTTTTTAAATAAAAAAATAATTATTATTTTCTGCATCACTTCTGACACTTGGCAGCTTGAGGTTGGTCGGGATTTAATTTTGACTAAATGAATCCCCTAAAGTCAACTTGATACGTGACAATTTGTGATTAGCCAAATAAAAATTAATCTATTTTCAACATGTCATTTCTTATTTGGCCTACAATCATCACTAATCTCCTCATCACTTTGCAACACAGAACCTGATTATCTAAGCTTCTCCAACCTCAGAATTGCAACCCCTCTAGGGTAATTCTTCTATTGAGATTCTCGGTCTCAAGACCAAAATGGCACATCATATACTTCGTCTTAAATAGACCAACTCAGTTTAAAACCCTAGACCGCAATGTGTCTCTCCAAAGCTCCTCCTTGTCTTTCCTTCGACTCATCTATAAGTACCGTATCATCCGGGAAAAAACATACACCACCATAACTCGTTTTGTATCTCCTTAGTTAGTTCGTCCAGTACCAAAGTTAAAAAAAGAAAAAGAAAAAAAAAAGGCTAAGAGCAGACCCCTACTGCACCTCAATATCAACTTGAAACTCTTCCATTATTCTAACCCTCGTTCGAACACTATTGTCATACATGTCTTTAATCACCCTAATATAAGCATGTTGCACCCCTTTTGCCTCCAAGCATATACCCATATAACTTTCCTGGGACCTTATCTCTAATCAATAATGTACACCATATGAAGATTCTACCTTCTTTCTCGGTACTGTTCCATATATAAGGCAACGAATAAAATAGATAACTTATGTTGTCGACCTTCTAGGCATAAAGAAAAACTAATTTTCAGACACCTAGACATCCTCTCTCAACCTCCTCTCAATAACTCGTTCCCAAAGCTTCATCATGGCCTCAAGAGCTTAATTCCTATGTAGTTATTGCAATATTGAACGTTTCATTCTTCCCTGACATCAGCCTCTTCACTCACTGCATTTGTTCTTATATAAAGGGATGATTGCGCTACTTCATTCATCTAACATTGTAGCCGCTGTAAGAATGTCAGTAAAAAGATCTATCAACCAGATAACACTCTCATACTCGCATCTCCTAAGCACTTCTACAACTCCACAAGATTCCATAAGGGCCAACTGCTTTTCCACTCTTCATTTTCTTCAACACTTCTCTAAACTCTCTAATGATATGGATAAACAAGTCATAATAATAATAATAATAATAATAATAATAATAATAATAATAACAACAACAAAAGTTTTGGTAAATTTAAAAATTGTGAAAATAAATTAAAACTTTCAAAAATACCAAAACTTATCCAACTCACCCAAATTTACCGAATGTTAAAATTACTGACGGATCTGCAGGTATGTCGACGGTAACGCCGAAAAAAATTAATTAATTGGTATAATTTGAAATAAAAATTTTAGATTTTATGTTTATCATATAAAATAACAGTGTATTAGCCACCGTTAATCACAAGACGGAGATCCGTCACTGGTTAAAATCTTGCAAAAAGAAGACAAGAACAATTGCAGAGTACTCCTTTTGAGGAAGCTATTTTTAGGCATTTAAATTTTTAAAATATATTTTAAGATACCTTATAATTTAAGTTGAAAATTATTATGTGATAAATTTGGTGGTTTGAGCATGTTCCCTATGTGGTTACTTGGACTACTTAAATGTCCATCATTTATTGAGTGTTGATGCTCGTCGACGATAAACACCTTCAAGAAATTTCCCACTAGAAACTCGCCAGACATATTCAAACCACCAAATTTATTACCTAACAATTGTTAATTTAAATTATAAAATACCTTAAAATATATTATAAAAATATGAATGTCTAAAAATAATTTTCAAAAAACGAGGGATTCCTTCCGGTCTTTATTTTTTTTAAAAGACCATAGCCTTTAAGAATTAGAGTGAACTCCAAAGCTTCCTTGTTCAATGAGAGTACTTATTACTTATTAGTCGTTGTAGTTGGCTGGCGTTGGGCCTAATCCCCATCAATGTGAGGTGGCCCAAATGTGGCTTCCATTGGCCCGCTTTCACATAATTATATGAGGGTGCGTTTGGTTGGTCAAATATCCCGGGAAAATGGTCAATTTTTCTGAGTTGACTTATTTTCCCCATGTTTGGGAGTAGATTGACATCGGGAAAAATATTACGATGGGCCCACCATTTCTTTCATTTTCCTAGGGAAAATATTTCCCATAGAAGACTTCCCATGGAAAATTTTCCCGGGAAAAATGTCTATGAGATTCCTATCAAACGCTCTCTGATTCAATTTTAAGGCTAGTGGGTTATTTTTAATCAAACCAATTTTTATGTACTCCCTCCAATTCATATTAATCTTGACTTTATTGATTTTTACGGTCTTCAACATCATTCTTTTGTTGATAATTTCTGATATAATAATTTGTTTATAATTGCAATATTATACTTTTAGGATAGTATATTTTATCACGAATTAATCTAATGATAATAATATTATATAACAAATCATTGTATATATCTATGGTCAAAATATTCAATATATGATTGTACAATTTTTACAGATCACCATTAATATGCAACGGAAGGAGTAGAATTGTAGATAATGGATAGAGCTTCACAACTCTGTCTCGAAAACTATCCATTCTTTTTTGTTAAAAGTTCCAAAAATAATTCCCACTTTTTTAAAGTGTAAATATAACTTTATCAAAAAGTCTAAAATACCTTACTTTGAAATTTCAATAGAAGTCGAGCAAAGGTAGGAAATTATACAGATAGTTTTGAATTTAAATCAAAGACACTATGGGTTATCTTGCACTCCCTCCTTTCTATATTAATTGTCATCTTTAACAATCGTACAATCGAATTTAAAGAGTTTTGATCATAAATTTCTTTAACATATATAATGACTATCAAAAAAGTAATATATTGCAGTTGTTAATATCATTTTCGTTAAAATATTATATAAAAAAAATTATCAATCAAAAAGTGAGATCAAAGATTTTTTAGTCAGGGGCGTAGCTTTGGGGGGGGGGAGGGGGGTTGGCTAGGGCCATGGCCCTCCACATGATAGACAAAATTATTTATTTACATTAAGATTTAGTCAAGTATTTGTAGAGTATTTATAATCCATCTATTTAAACATGATGTCAAGGGTTCAATATCTTTTCCTGATAGTCACAAGTTTATCTATTTAAACTTGATGTCAAGGGTTCTATTCAGTTATAATCCATCTATTTAAACATGATGTTAAGGGTTCAAAGGGGGCATATATTCTGGGACAGATATAATTTTATATTCAAGACTTATTTTTCTCAATTTATTTATAAATAAGTTAATGTTCATGGGGGGTTACAGTGGAACCCAAATTGATTGATGTTGGATCATGTTTGGGTCGAAACTCAAAGATTAACCTAATAAGGCGTGGGAATTAAAAGGCAGCACCACAAAGAACCGAAGAAACGGGGCACAACTGCTTGAGTAATTTGCTAGGGTTTTATGAATATTGCCTTATGTTATGATATTAACCTTATTATCAAAAAAATTAGTATGAGGTACACTAACTTTAGGTGAAATGTTTTTTCTGGTACCCAACTTTTCAAAACTAATTTTGAGGTACCCTTACTTTTTGGTTTAGTAATTATTTGGTGTTTTTCCGGCCATTAATTTTATTAAGTGACAAAAATGCCCTTGTTCTTCCCTTCTTGAAGAAATACCCTTGAAGAAGAAGAAGAAGGAAGGTATTTCGATCACTTAATAAAATTAATGGCTGGAAAAACACCAAATAATTACTAACCCAAAAAATAAGTGCACTCAAAATTACTAAAATGCAGATCAAAAATAGTTTTTCAAAATATTGGGGTACCTCCGAGTAATTTTTTCCCTTGTTATTCATAAAACTCTCCGTTGTCAAGGATAATGTTATGGGTTAAGAGTTCCATCATTATATTATACACGAGAGTTTGAGAATATCATATCTATGGAAAAACGTTATAATCCTCTGATAGTACACTCTTTTATATTTTTTTTTAAGGATTCAAGTTTTTATTTTTGTGTTATGCTTTTTTATGACATTACTTTGTTTTATGTTGCCCGCCTTGCTCCCACAACCAAGAATCTTAACAATTCAAACATCTGTAAGTGTTTATTGATATTTAAATTATAATGGGCAATGATACATGTCTTAAGCTAATACTTAAAAGTCCAATACTATTTTTTTTTTTTGCCT
The DNA here is from genome assembly GCA_029582165.1 of Portulaca oleracea. NCBI lineage: Eukaryota > Viridiplantae > Streptophyta > Magnoliopsida > Caryophyllales > Portulacaceae > Portulaca > Portulaca oleracea. Next base: position 6,360,498 of record CM055884.1, read on the forward strand.
AACGTACCTCCTAACATGCGAATACTCTTTGATATTGATATGTAAATATGTATATATACATAGGGAAATTGGATTCTAATAATCCCTACTTTTGCAAATTGGATGGCAATAATCCATACTTTCAATTTGTATTCTGGTGGTCCCAAAAAAAATAAAATTGTATTGTAGTGGGACATAATCGAGAGTATACCCTAAATATCATAGATTTTGTGTTGCATTTGATTCAAAACTTTGTATAACACTTTACCACGATTTTTAATGAATTTACAGCACTTCTCTCAATTTTTTTGAATTTTTTTCTATTTTTTATGATTTTTTCAATTTTATTCTTTTTAAAAAATCATAATAATTGCTTGGAATCTCAAAAAAATAATTTAAAAAATGTTTTAGCAACTACACTTCATTACCTATCTGGGGGCAGGAACGAAAAAAATAAAAACAATATGGGGTAGGCCTGAAAAAAATAAAAAGAATGTGGTGATGAATTTGGTACCATTACAATACAATTTTTTTTTTGGACCATACAAACTTAAAGTAAAGATTATTGTCATCCAATTTGTAAAAGTAGGGATTATTAGAATCCAATTTCCCTATATACATATCTATAATAAGTTTCAAACTAAACTAATCACATTAAGCTATTAACATATGTTAAATTTTAGACCAATATGTTACTAGTCGCTATTATGTGAGCCTAGCGTCTTGTAAGAGAAAGTATTTGAAATCTTCTATTAATATGTCACTACAATGCATTAAGAATCTAACATATGTGAAATCAATCATAGGGATGTATATGACCCCCTCTAAGCTATGGATGTTACAGTAATTTTTTTATTAGTAAAGTTTGAATTTGAATGTAGTTGAATATATACAATGTTGAGTCATACAACTATATATATACAGTGTAGTTGAGTATTTACGCTAGCTATTGAATTACATAGTAATACCATTGCAGATGATAATATGATTTATCAATTTAAATAATTACTCTCTCCATCCCAAATTAATTGACATTTTGACTAAACTTTGACAGTTAATTATTCACAAGTTATAATGAGATATAATATAAAATTAACTTCATTGTAATTTTTATTATAGTATCGTTCTAATGACGGTAATTTCATATTGTAACTCATTGTAATTTATGAGTAATTAACGGTCAAAATTTAGTCAAAATGTAAATTAATATGGGACGGAGGGAGTATAAAGCAAATCGTCAGCTCAATATTAATGTAGAACTATCTTAATCTAAAATTTAAATTAAAGTTTGAAAATTTAATAATATTATGATCGATGTTTTAACACACTCATTTAGACGGTATCGTCTCAATTTAAAGTGTGGATATTGAAAAATTCACTTTAATTTTAAGCAAATTTTTTAGTTGACTTTTCCAATGTAGTTCTCATCATACCGTATTTTGAAAGGAGATGTGAATCTTGAGAGCAAAATACTCCCTCCGTTTCATATTAATTGTCATGATTTTGACTTTTACAATCTTCAATGTTACTCTTTGATTGATAATTTTTTACATAATATGTTATTAACAATTATAATATTATACTTTTATGATACTATTTTTAGTTACAAATATAATGATAGTAATTTTATATAGTAATTCATTATATATATTGAGAAATTTATAGTCAAAAACTAGGGGAGGCAAAAAATCGGGTCCGGGTCTTATCGGGTTCAATCAATTCGGTATTTGGTCAAAAACCTCAAACCCTAACCCTGTTCAAATTTTAATTCGGACACATTTGTCAAACCCGAACCCGAACCCGGTTGACCGAATGTGTCCGATTGACCGAATTTCATAAATGACCTTTTTACTCTTTTTAGTAATATATCTTGTGATTCACTGATTCTTGCCCAATTTCGGGTTCGGTCAACCCGGATCCGATTGACCGAATTCGATTTTCTTTAAAAATTCGGTCAACCCGAACCCGTTTTGTTAAACCCGAACCCGACCCGTATTTTATTCTGTCAATTACCGAATGACCAAATTTTCATATTAGGTCAAATTGCCATGTCCAATACCCGATTTTTTCAGGTCGGTAAAATTCGGACTATCGGGTCAGTCAGATTTTTGCCGGCCCTAATCAAAAATTTTGAAATTTGATTCTGCGATTTCCAAAGACGACAATTAATATGGAACGGAGGGAATATAAACGCAAATTAACAAACACTGAGACAATGATTGTAATGAGTACCTTGGAGTTGGGAGCACGACACATGAAGATATACCCTACGAAATGTCTAATCACTTCATGAATTTGCTCTTAGCTTAAGTGGTACCTGCTGCATTATGGTAATCCACAGGTTCTTGAATAGATTCATAGGAGCAGCAAAAGGCGCGTGTATGCTTGGTTTCCCCCTTTCCTATAGGCTGGTGGATTTATTAGACTTTCCCTGAGATTAAAGTAATATTATTTGAATTTCTTTTTTATTTTAAAAATTGTTTTGATTTGTGTATTTTTTTATGGAGTCGGGTTAGGTTAAATTAGGTAAGGATAAGTTAAATTAAGCTAGATTAGGTTAGGTTAATTATGTTTAACTCAACTAAAGAACAAAGCCTAAATATACCATTAGAAAAGAAAGCACTAGAAATTTTGATTGATTGGATTATTTATTGCACATTTATTTTTTTACTTCGGGTAAATTTGGTCCGCTCACGAGGTCCTTATATCAAGGGTAAGCATCAGTAAGCTTTATAAGCTAGAGATGGGAGGTACCAGGTCATTCATAATAAGCATGGCCTAGCAACCCTACGATTTTCACCTCTTTGGTAGGTTGTCTATTGCATATAGTATTAAAGTTTTTGTATGGATTTTTTTTAAAATTTAAACTCATAATAATTTTCATATTCACACTTTAAGTTGAAAGCGCTCTTTGAGTGGAAAGCACATTTATATGAATAAGCATATAATAAGAATTAGAAAAAGTGAAAAATTATATCCACACTTTAAAGTTGAAAACATGTTTACATGAATGAGCATATTAAAATATAAAATCATTCTTAAACAGTGGATTATCATTCATATATGTAAACTTAAATTTTTAATTAAATTGATATTTACATACAATTTATTCAAAATTTATTTGAAGACAATCAAATATTCATAATTAAATAATGTTAAAATATAAAATCATCTTAGACTTTCAACCATTAACTTTAAACTTTTGATTGAAATAGTTCCACGTCATATTAAAGTCAGACTACTATAATATCAAATTATCAACATTACAATTGAGGATTATCCATTAGAATAACAATCTAAAGCTTAATATCATAGTATTCTGAGATATTCCAGGTAAAAATTTATACCCACAATAGTGCTCATAAAATGTTTGATACATTCTAGATTTCTATGCAAAGATAGTGTACTTGGATTGCCAGATGCTACCTGTCAAATAGATTTAAGAGTATGGTAGGGTTGGACCATTCTATTAAAAGCTAGCCTTGGTTGATGCTAATTAACAAACTATATATTGTCATCTTCTTTCTATTTTAAAGTGAAAAAAACTACTATGGCCATCTTCAAATCCAACAACGAGGACCAACAAAATTAAATAAACAAACAAAAAAATTAAATAATCAACTGGGGGAAGAATTTGTGTGGTGGGGACTTGCGAAAAACAGCTAATATATATGTACTCTCTTGTTCTCTGCCAATATTTTTAAAAACTTTGATTGTTAGAAGTTTAAAGTGAGAATGGAATCAATGCAGAAACATATATTAAGGATGTCTCACTTTCACTTAATAGTATGCAGAGTACGTAAAAGATGGACTTTTCAAATTTTCAAGTGATAGTACGTCTAAATATCACCTGTCAATCATTTAGTTAAATATAATATTACCTGAGAATGCATTAAAAAAAATGGTGTCCCGCAAATCAATTTTCAAAGATGTGTGACACATGCACTTAACGGTGGAATATTTGACTACCCCCAACACACATGCCAACAGGTATATGTTACGCTCCACACACTTCTTTCCTGAAGTAGGTTTTAAGAGGATCCCACCTTAATCGCAGTTCATAAGGTGAATAAAGTCTTCTATTTATAGAGAAAACCCCTTCTAACTTACCTTGACCACTATTTTGATTAAATTAACTGAACCTAATACAATTAGAAAACCAAAAATAATGAGGAAATCTTAATAATTTTCTAATACAATTAAGAAATAAATTGTGACAAAATATTCCTAACAATTGTGATTAGAACTCAACTAATTTAATCTTGAATAGGAAAGAAACGTTACAATCATAAGAAATATAGCTTTCTTTTGATAAGCTAGCTAATTACACTACTTGATAAACATGTAAATATAGGTTTCTTAAATATATTAGAGGTTGCTTTTCTTTCTACTACACTTATAAAAGCTATCCTATTTTCTAGGTAGGTTGAGTCATTTGATCCAAAAACATTACGAATTAATACGTGTTTTCAGGGGCCTAACCTCTCTTTTGTACCGATATTAAGCACCTATAAAGTTGGAAGGTAATAAGTAGTGTAAAAACTTATTGAAAGTTATTGAAAATTGTCGAAAGTTATCATACATAACAAAAATAATATTTAGCATACAAAATGAAAGTTATCAAAAATTATCGAACTTTACCAAAACTTATCAAAAATAATACATATCATATTTACCATTTACCACTGAACTTTATCGACTTTAAAAGAGGGATGTAATTTAATTTTAAGACAACTCTAGGTTCAATGTAAAATAGGACAACTAGTGCTTAGGCTCAATGGCGGATCCCAGGCTAGTCCTGGGGTGGCCACGGCCATCGGTAAAACAATTTTTTTTAGTGTTTTGGTATAATTTGGGTAAAAACAATTACAGATTTTATGTATCGGATGAATATTTCAGTGTATTGGTCACCTCTAATCTGAAGACCTAGATTCGCCACTGCTTAGGCTCCTACCAAATTAAATATATGGAGAGTATATACACCGTTACTTTACCGTTACTTTCACATAGAGATTAATATTGTTTAAGACAACTCTAGGTTCAATGTAAAATTGAACTCAAAATTCCAAATCATGGTGGCATATATTATTCAATGTTCAGATTTCCAATTGTTTAGGACATTACTCAGATATTTATTATTTTTTGGTGACTTTCAATTCATGTATGATTTGGTTAACTAAAGTACATTTAATATTTTTATATTTATCATAATAAAATCTCATCTTTATGAAACACACTCTTCCATATAATATATGGTGTTTTAAGCTAAGTTTTTTTTTGCCAAGTTATTATTCCTAAATAAAAGTTTTCTACATGCCATAATATTGCTATCACTTTTCGTTACATTACTCTCAATTTGTAATTTTTTTTTTCTATATTTTCCAAAAAAATTAATACAAACAAGTGGACTTCACATCTAATATGCGGATCATATATATTTCGATTTCTAGGAACAATTATTAGCTAAAACTTACACCACATTAAAATATATTGAGGCCCTTGAGGGGGGTGAATTTCACAATTAAAATCTACACAGTAGGTAAGGACGTTAAAGCAAACTTCCTTCGTTTCAAATCAAGGATCAAAACACAGTGTAACTGAAATACCTCATTATAGTTATGTCAATCAAAGAACAAGTTACACTTACTAAACAAAACAAGAAGTAGCAGCCCGAAGGCAGTTCCTGATAGATTCACTGACCAAGACCGAAGGTCCTTGAGACAGTTACAAATAAGGATCGTCGTAGGAAAAACCCTAGCGGCCATTTGGAACATGATGGATTACATTGAAGCACACACTCACACAGTCTTAGTCCATCAAGGCTCTGCTACACATCATCTCACCACCACATGTGGACACAACGAATGCTAACCAAGGTCCTTGGCTATACCTTCACCAGAGGTCCTTTACTGGCTACCTTCACCACCGAACCATTGGTTACGCACTCAGAAATCCCACCGGATTTCTTACTCCGCGATTACTTCCGTGGAATCGCCTGGGTTCTCAGTTCTTCAATCGTCCTTTTCATAGAGGTCTTTGGATGCTTGAATTTGAGTCATTCCAACGGTAACTTGCCTTCATTGTTGATTCTTCCCTTTTGTGTTGATGCTTCCTCAATCATCAATCATCCAACGGATTCTTTCCTTTTGGGTTTGTATTTGACTGCACAATCCTCTTGATTTGTTTTCCTTACGCTTTCCTTATGATTTATATCTACAAATAAATCACATAATCAAAATATATCCGAATATATATTATATAATCAGAATATATAATATAAGGCAACTTCCCTTTTCCGGATTTTGGCTTTCATCAAAACCTAAGTTCCTTCGCGGATGCGCGGTGAAGGACCTTGACCGTGTTTTCAACAAAATATAAAAATTTTAGGAGGATTTAACAAAGTTATTATCTCTAAATCACCTCTTAAATACCCCATGCATCATATATGCTCCAAACTAATTAACTATAGTCCAACATGGCAAGAAACCTAAAACCCTAGCAATAAGTACTCCAACTTCATTCATGTGCATACATACAACATTACATGTTTGTTGTTTTTTGGATGATTTACATTCCATTCCAACAAGGAACCAGATGGTTTTCTGTTAGATGCCTTTAGTTTGTAAAAGACTTGACACTAATATACATAACCTTCCTCAATCTCAAAAAATATTCTATCTTAACATTACATGCATTGTACTTACAAAAGGGGAATTTATGGTTACAAGACACAACAATTTTTATAAGACAAAATTAGTAATAGTTTATGAGGTTTCTTAGGAGTTTTGGTCATTGAATAGCGTGCTTTGTAGTACAAAAATAATTGTTTTCACCCTATTTTTTAAAAAGTGATATAGCAAATTGATAATAAACTATTTTTGCTATTTTTTGTGCGGTATTTTGCGGTACAGCGCGATATGGTGTAGTGAAATTGTGGCGAGTTGTGGTGCAATTGTGGCGGGTTATTGGTAATTGGGGTAGGTGAGGAGAAAGAATGTAAAAAGTAGAGGAGAAAAATGAGGAGAGAGAAAAGTGAGGAGAGAGAAAAATAATGATTTGTGTTAAAGTGGGGTGGGTTGTGGCAAATTGCGGTATGCTGTGGCACCGCAGTTTGCCAACCGCAGAAAAGAACAGGGCCTAATTCAACCGTTTAGTATAATGCCATAACAATTTGTTTTTCTTGTTGGTAAGGTAAAACTAAGTGGAATAAGGTTATATAGAATGTTATAATTATATATAGTACTTGGTAAAATATTGTAATTGTAATGAAAATATAAAAATAGTTTAGATAACTTTTGATCCAAACAAGGAAAAGTTAAATAAATTTAGATTGAATAAAATTAGTCCGTAAATTAATAAAGAAAATAACATGATACATAAGTGTTCCTTCTTTGGTGTCTTTCCTTTATAAGTATATTTTTGTTTTATATATGTATAAGTATAAATGGTTTCCATGCATGAACAAAATGAAAAGGTTATTATTTCGCTTATCATAAATATACTTGTATTTGTTTGATAGATGACGTGCAATAAATAACGTAAAAGACTAGAAATTAGGGAAAACTATATGAAGAAAAATGGAAATGAAACAAGCAAACTATGGTGGTATTTGTTTTATATCAAAAGACGATCATATCTAGGTTAGCTAGGCTACTTGAAAAGGAAAGGAGCAAAAGTTGCTCAACTCGATAACCCTAATTGAAAATTATACCCTAACAAGTAGATATGTCAATTTAGGGGGATGGGTGTATATTGGGTATGGGTAAATACGGGTCGTGTGTATACTAGATTCAGATAAATATAGGTTGGGTGCATGGTTGTTAAAATCGGGATCCTAACTCGAATCTATGGGTTAGTTAGGACCAGAATTAACTCATTTAGGATCGTGTGTAAATAGTAGAATCGTATCAATAATTTTGGATCATAAAATCGTAGGATCATAAATCAGGATCGAGATTTTAATAACTATGGTCGGGTGTATTCCAGTTTCGGTCAGTTTTACAGGTCGTGACCACCTTTTTTCTTAGTCACTAATAACTAATGAAATTGATAGTAATTACCTGAAGATAATTGCGTAATGTACCATTCCATTCCAAGTTCCAACACCTCGATATATCAACGAGACCTGTATATTGTAATGTCGGTGAGCTCACAAGATAAATCATTGCTTTTTAGAATTTGAATAGTTTCACTGAACGACCTCCAACTATCCCACCAATGCCTTATCCACCATATCTCCTTAAATCTCATTTTCATGAGTAGATATACCCATAACGGTCTTGATACTGCTTTTAGTTATTGAACATAAGTCGATTATTCAATCGTTTAGCTTTGTCGGCCCCTTTTTATTGCTAAAAATATTTTACCTTATAATTACCACTCTCTAACTCACTATTATAAAGCAGAATAAAGGTAAATGAGTTTGTATTGTTTCTAATATGATATATTTTGGTAGATAAAAACTATAATTATGAGTGAAAAGGTACAAAAATGGAAAGTTGTAACAGTAAAAAAAAAAAAGTACTCCCTCCGTCCCAAATAATTTGTCCCGTATGACTTTACGCGGTCTTCAATGCAATGATTTGACCATTAATTTTTTGCATTTTATCTCATCAAGACTAGTAATGTTGTATTCATGTATAAGTATTTTGTATCACAAATCTAATAATGATAATTTTATACACTAAGTCATCATATAATTTTACAAATTAACGGTCAAAGTTTATAAAGTTTGACCTTGTTAGTCGAACTGGGATAAAATTTTTGGGACGGAGGGAGTATATTAAATGTATAGAATGGTTAGTTTTTATTAATTTGATCAGAAGCGGGTTGGGCGGTTTCAGGTCGGGTTGGACCCGCTAAATTTTCAATTTTTCAAGTTCGGTCAATTTCGGTTCCTGATTGACAAATCATGTTCAAAACCTAAAAAATTCGGGAAGGATCAGTTTCTACTTTCTATCACGTCTAGATACACCAAGTGCTCAGCAAAAGATTAAACCTTACAAACATTGTGATTTCTTTTTCTTTTTTAGATCCCTTTCAAAATGCTTCATAGCTTAATTTAGTTCGGTCCCTAATAACTAGCACACTAAATTTGATTTTTTTTGTTGGATGATGATTCTTTGTGTTGTATTTTCTTATTCTGGTAATATTTGTTGTTTTATATAATTATATTCATGATATATTGAATTTAGGGATGGCGATGGGGCGGGTTCAGGGCGGGTAGAGTTGTACCCTTACCCGTATCCGTTTTCAAAATCACTACCCTTACCCTTACCCATATTTAGCGGGTACTAAATATTTGTACCCTTACCCGTACCCACCGGGTATGCGGGTACAACGGGTACTATGCGGGTATACATAAAGATTAAATTTTACCACCCATTTTATACCCATATGGCCATATGCACAAATTAATGGGTTGTATTCGGGTAATTTAACCACTGTTTTTGGGGCTATGATATGATATTTTCGGAAATCAGAAAGATATGATATTTTCATAAGAAAAGAACCTTTAACAGCGCAAAGAGCATAAGAAAAGAGCCCTGAGGGAGTGACGAGGATAAATTAGAAAGGGCACTAGGACAAAGAGCCAGTCTTTCTGAGCTGAAATCTGAGTGGGCCTTGGCTAAATTCTGAGCTTCTTATTTGCGGGGCGGGTTGGGTCGGGTACCCACCGGGTACTACCCTGTACCCGTACCTGCACCCAACCCGTACCCATATCCAACCCGTACCCGTATTTTTGAAAAAAATTATACCCTTACCCGCTTTTTGCGGGGCGGGTAGAGACGGGTACCCGCGGGTACGGGTTTGATTGCCATCCCTAATTGAATTTGAAGTGGGTTTCGCATTTTTTTATTTAGGCTTCTAATTAGCCTTTGGGCTTCACAGAAATCGAGCCTTTTGTTTTTTTATTTAAAAAAGCAACCTAATCCTATGCTTAGGCTCACTAATCAATAACCTTTTTATAATTTAAAACTTATGATGATTGAGATTTGAACCTTAATTTTGAAAGAAAAAAGCAACAATCTTGCCATTTGATTCTATTCATTCTATTTCTATGTAGTTCCACCTTCCTCGGTCGGCTTGATTTTTCCGTAAGGCGAACTTTGAAAATTTGACCATTAATTTTTTTAATATATTTAATGAATATTATAAAAAGGACTATCATTAAATGTGTAACAAAAAATGTCATCGTAAAAATATAATGTTATTTTTCGATAAAGTGTTATGTAATAAATTTTTGGTTATATAAAAACATTAAAGACATTAACAAGATTTAACTTGGCCACAAATAAAATGAGAATAAGGGAGTACCTAATAACTCGCATTATTTAATTATATATTTGAGTTACTAAAGCCTATCCGTAAAAGACATTTTTTAGAAAAAGATGACCAGATAATTCGAACAACAAATGTCATTTAACTATCTCAAAAAGGTAAAAACATCGCTATTTGATCGAATGACTCGATAAGTTCAACAAGTAATTGTCGAATTTTGTTGATGTTTTGCAGACCCTAAATCATGATACTAATTTGTATTGGTTCCTTCATTTTGATTATTCAAAGACAATAAGACTTAAAAATTACAGGAACACCCTAAATCAAGATCAAGCATCAAAAGGAAAACTCCTAACATGGCATTCAACCCTAAACTAAATAGAACACCAAAACAAAGTGACAATGCAACACTCTAGTTAAGGCTCTGTTCTTTTCTACGGTATTTTGCGGTATGGTGTGGTGTGTTGTGGTGGAATTGTGGTGGAATTGTGGTAGGTTATTGGTATGTGGGGCATGTGAGGAGAGAGAATGTAAAAAGTAGAGGAGAAAAGTGAGGAGAAAGAAAAGTAATGATGTGTGGTAAAGTGTGGTGATATGTGACAAACTGCGGTATGCTATGGTACCGCAGCTTGTCAATCGCAGAAAAGAACCGGGCCTAAGAAGCAACATAATGAATCTTACTTTTTGTTTAATTTCCTCAGTGCTTCTCGCAAGAGTACTAGATATCCCTTAGAGATTCAAAAAAAAAAAAATTAAGTCATTGTAGACACCGAAAAAATCGATCGGTGACCTTTTTTGCGGCGCTACTTAAAAGTGATTGGGAGCCGACTAGGATTGCTTATCCTTAAATAAGGTTGAACTTTTAAGAATGTTTGAGTTAACAGATTAAAAACGATTTAGCGCTCGAGGTTTACCTTTAGGGAAAGAAGAAAAAAAGAAACAAAAAGGAGGGAAAAACAACCAGGAACCCGTCTGAGTTCTTGGCGGAACCAAGACGGGTTCTTGACTGTTAAATCCCACGAAAAGGAAAACAAAAGGAAAAAAAGAAAAGAGAAAGGTGAGGAACCCGTCTGGGTTCTTGAATAAACGTAAAGAAAAGTCATAGAAACCCTAAAAAAGGAAAAGAAAGAAAACAAGGTGCAAAAGAGAGTCGCCAGTTGAATTTTAGGAGAAAAACAACAAACCGTTAAAGAAATAGACTCCGGCCTACGAATCCAAAGATGGATTCGGGGGTAAGGTTACGAATTTGACAATCAAAATCATCAAACCCGCCTATTCAAACGAATAGACTCTACTAGAATTAAATTAAAGCGAAAGATTGAAAAAGAGGGAGGAATTGAATAAATTTCACGAATTTATCATTAATGTCATGCAAAGGAACGAAAGAAAAAGAAAGTAAAATTACATTATATACATTAATACAAGAATCACGCTAACCTTTAGTGAAGTAGCATGCAAAGGGGAGAGAAGAGAGAGAATACACTAGTGTCAATACTCCTAGTATATTCTGGTGTCTTTGGAAGGGAAAGAAGGGTTTAATTTATAGTGGAGTGGGGATAGGGGGCGCGTTCTAGGGTTAGGACGCCGCGCCAAAGAGAGCAATCGAACTCAGACGGGTTCACGTGAGTGAAGATGGGCCTTGGACCCAAGAACCCAGACGGGTTCCTGAAGGCGGCAGACGGGCTCAGGCTCAGAACCCAGACGGGTTACGTGGGTTGAGCCGAGCTCGCCCACCGAACCCAGACGGTTCTATGGGTTGAGCCGAGCTCCGCCCACCGAACCGACGGTTTGCACCGTATTGGGCTTTGCCTTTCTCTTCGGGTTTAGGTGGGTGAGGGCTTGCGTGCCATTTATCGGTTAGCCTATTTTCTAAAACTAACGCTAAAAAGAAAATAAAATCGATACAAAATTCAGCGTCTACAGATAGCCCCCACTTTGATCGAGTTTGAGTAAAACGATGATCAAAGTAGTCTTGATGATCTTGGATATGAATCAGAAGCCTGTTCTGAAGCTGGTTGACGCTTGGAAGCTAGGTCATGCGTCGATGTTGAGATGTCGTTCATTGCATTGTGAAGGCCCAATGAAGGCCCTTGTCGCATTGTGAAGGCCCAACAATGACCCTCGACGCATTGTGGTCCGACGATGGCCGCTGTTGACGCTTGGAAGCTGGGTCCTGCGCCGATGTAGATGTGATGTTCATCGCATTGTGAAGCCCGATGGACGGTCGCTGGTGGGGAAATGTCGCGTACTAGCCCGCGACTACCGATGGTGTCATGTATTGTTAGCCCGGCGACGGCTGATGGTGAAGTGTCGCGTATTAGCCCGGCGACGGCTGATGGTGTCATGTATTGTTAGGGCCCGATGACGGCCGCTGGTGGTGAAGTGACGCGTATTAGCCCGGCGACGGCTGATGGTGAATGTCGCGTATTAGCCCGGCGACGGCTGATGTGATGTGTCGCAGACAGCCCGGCGACGGCCGATGTGACGTGTCGCAGACAGCCCGGCGACGGCCGATGTGATGTGTCGCAGACAGCCCTGGCGACGGTGATGGTGTATGTCGCGGACTAGCCCGGCGACAGCTGATGGTGAATGTCGCGTACTAGCCCGGCGACGGCTGATGGTGAAGTGTCGCAGACAGCCCTGGCCGACGATGGTGAATGTCGCAGACAGCCCGGCGACGGCCGATGTGATGTGTCGCGACAGCTGGCGACGGCGATGGTGAAGTGTCGCAGATTAGCCCGCGGCGGTGATGGTGAATGTCGCGATTAGCCCGGCGACGGCCGATGTGATGTCGGCGACAGCCTGGCGACGGCCGATGGTGAATGTCGCGCAGACAGCCCGGCGACGGTGATGGTAAGTGTCGCGTATTAGCGACGGCCGATGGTGAATGTCGCAGACAGCTCCGGCGACGGCCGATGTGATGTGTCGCGACAGCCCGGCCGTATTAGCGGCTGATGGTGAAGTGTCGCGTATTAGCCCGGCGACGGCTGATGGTGAATGTCGCGTATTAGCCCGGCGACGGCTGATGGGGAATGTAGATGGTGAATGTCGATGTGATGTCGCAGATAGCCCGGCGACGGCTGATGGTGAATGTCGCGTATTAGCCCGGCGACGGCTGATGGTGAATGTCGCGTATTAGCCCGGCGACGGCTGATGTGAAGTGTCGCGTATTAGCCCGGCGACGGCTGATGGGGAATGTCGCAGACAGCCCGACGACCGATGGTGAATGTCGCAGACAGCCCGGCGACGGCTGATGGTGAATGTCGCGTATTAGCCCGGCGACGGCTGATGGTGAATGTCGCGTATTAGCCCGGCGACGGCTGATGTGAAGTGTCGCGTATTAGCCCGGCGACGGCTGATGTCATGTATTGTTAGGGCCCGATGACGGCCGCTGTATTTCGTGCGTTGTTCTGCAAGAAATAAAGAGAGAAGGCATCAGTTTATTTGAAATTCAAAATGAGTCAGAGAATTTACCTGTCGGTTTGTGTCTCGAAAACGGGCTCGAGTTGAGCATAACTGCATGAGCATAAGCTTGTATTGGGCTCGAAAACAGCCTCGATTGCTTATTTTCGACCCAGCAAACCCGTCTGGGTTTGGTCAAGTGTTGGGCTCTTCTCCTGTTTTTTCGTCCTGGCTTTTAGTCGGGTGAGGTGAAAAGGCCTGGCCCAGATGGAATAAAAGAAGGCCCACACCTGTCTTTCGTCCTGGCTTTTAGGCTGATTCGATCCCTTTGCTTGGGCTGCATAGCCCCCAGTTTAGTGGCAGTTCTTGCTAAACTGGGAGTCAATTGATAGTTGCTGTAGTGATTTGCTTCCTTCTTGAATTTTTCCATGGTGGACTTTGTGGACCTAGCAGATCTTCCACCGATTTGTCCCTTGCTGGTCGCATAGCCCCGCTTTAGTGGCGATTTGATTTAACTCTTGCTAAACCGGGAGTCAATTGATGGTTCTTTGTAGTGACTTGCTTCCTTTTTGATTCAAACAGCCGGCTTAATGGAAACTCAATTGAATTTTTCTAAGCCGCCACTCGAAAGTGCAAAGCGCCGAAGTCGCACCTATCCGGCTCGGTAGCGATACGAGATGGTAGACTCCTCTTACTACCAGTGGGACACTTACTTGGATCCGTGGAAGGGGTCCATAGAGTTGATAACGCTTAGCGGTGGCGACGCAGGTCCGCATGATGACGATCGAGAACGATGCGTCTGCGCAGGATTCTTATGCTATGCTATACGACTCTTTGCTATGTACTTAGGACAATGCTATGCAATGATGTACTAAATGCATTTTTCTATACTTATGTACTAATGCATCGTTGATGCAATGCTCATGTAATGATGGTGTTATGCAATGCGATTATGACTTTCTATATATCAATAAAACAATCCGATAAAGGATTTTCGATCAACACAAAGTCGAACTAACAAGCAAGCACAAAGATTAATCTGGACAAGATCAAAACTCAGTTCGAAAGAGATAGGAAGAAGTTTTCGAATCTTAAGGGAGAGAACAAGTAACTCAGACGCATAAGTCCACCAACAGTTCGAAGAACAATGCAAATATGCGCGGTTGGTTATGGACATAAGCTAGCCAGAAAGAGCGAACCTCACACAGGAAGGAATGAACACTCAAACACTCAATTTTGAATATGTATGTGAGTTTCTCTCATGCTCAAACCAATAGAAGCAAACTACCATAAGCTTGGTAAGAACCTCGCTCTCCACTACTGGTATGCAATGCACAAGTGACAATCAAAAGGACTTTTTCGGGTTGTAACGGGGCTTAGGCTAGGGTAAGGAGCGGTAAAATTTAGGAATGAGGAGTTAAAAGCCATGCTTGGATTGATTTTCAATGAAATCCTCTAAATTCTCCTTCTCACTTAATGTATGCAAAGCGTTTCACCTTCCATCCTAAAACATCTCAACCGAATACAACCGAGTCAAAGTTTTCTGGACCTTAAGTTGAATCTCCCTAACCGCCCTTTTATTTTTTTGAATTTTTTTTTTGATTTTTTTTTTTTTTGGGTGATCAGGGAGAAGAAATTTCTATTACAACCTCGACTTTGAACAGCATAACCAAATTCGCTCAAGATATGGGACTTTCAGATTCTCCCAGACTTCATATTTTGCTCACACCAAACCAATTGTTCCTTCCAAAAATGACAGACTCTCTTCCAACCAAGCAAGGCTCAAGGGGTACTGGATATCATAGGCTAAGGCTTGTATTGTCAGGGTTCAATCATGAAAAAAAGGGGTGAACAAAGGCTAGGCGGGGCAAAAAGAACGGTAAATACAATGCAGGGAAGGCTATTTGGCTATGTAGCTTAAGAAAATTGAATGCCTTAATCACTTTGTCACAGCGTGCTATGCAAACATGTAGTCTCAAGCAAGATGCAAAACAAGTTCTAGAGATGCAACTAATGGGTGAGTCGCTCAAGGGATCATGGAATTGATGAAAGTAATCAATTCAAGTTTTAGGCAATGTGGACTCACGGGACGGGCTCAATCAACTAAGCTTAGCCCAAAGATTTGCACGCACATTTATACCTTCTAAGATAGTCAAAGCGGCCGGATACGTCTTCGATAACTTGTCTCAAAATCAGCAGGCTTGAAGAAAAGGTTTTTGAAAACTTTTGAGATCTCATCTAGATTTTCCTAAGTGAAGCAAGTTAAGCCGGGAAAAAGGTCAATTTTTAGAAAAAGGTCATGGACTCTTTTTTTTTAATTTTTTTTTTAACCTTATGACTAAAACTGATATGATGCTCATGCAATGCAATATGCGACCTACATGATGGGAGACATGGAACTTATGCAATGCAATATGTGACCTACATGATGGGAGACGTGGAACTTATGTAATGCAATATGCGACCTACATGGTGGGATCATTCCCACTTCCCCAAACAAAAAAAAAAAAGATGATTAAGTAAATTCGAACTACAGTTTCAGGGCTAGCGAAGACGCATAATTGGCTCGTGGACCCGCATCGCAACCATAATCGGGCCCAATGGAAAACTGCCCGAGTTGAGAGCCCGAAAGGAGTTTTGGCCTACAGCAGATGGGCCGAGGAAGGGAGTACAATGGCCCACGAACCCGTCAGGTTCTGGTTTGAAATTGTGATGAAGGGCCCAAAACCCGTCAGGTTCCCGGCACCGGGATCGGTGTGGAGGCCGAAACCCGTCTGGGTTCTGGTTTGCAAACGATTTTGAGCCCAAAGACCCGTCTGGCGGTGGTGTTAGGTCGGTGGAACCCGTCTGGGTTTCGCTAGCATCCTTGCGACGCCGTCTACGCATGTGATCTTCGCATTCTAACTTCGCCACGAAACCCATCTGGGTTTCTCAACACTCTCAAACTGTCGTCGCTCTTTCTTCATCCATATTCCACATTAAACTCATCTGGGTTAAAGCCAAGTGTCTAGAGAGAGGCATTCTAGTTGCTTGGCCTAACCAGTCGATTGTTCTTTTAAGGGTTCATTGTATTTATTATCAGTATTGGCACAACAGCTCGAGTAAGCAGAAATGTTCATCTTATTAAATGCAGAAATGGGTACATCAATGGACTGCAGGTTTACCCACCAACTTAGGACTACTAGAACTCGACTCTATGACCTTTGGGACGGACTATCCTCTGCAGAGTGAATTTATTCTCTTCATAGGTGATCTCATGGTGGCCGCCATCTTCTCCAATCAGCAGACTTGGATTAAAGCTCGGGTTAGAAAGCGCGGCGATGACTGGGTCGACGGCTTCTTCCTTGTGGGCCTCTTGTTCGAAGAGCTTTCCAAAGATGCCACCTCCAGCGAGGTGGGTCCATTCCAAAGGTGGACGACTTCTCCTAGGCGGGATGAACGTGGTGGTTGTGGTGACGGCACAGTCATTAAAAATTTCTAATCCCGCCACTTGGATACCCTGAGACTTTAGGTAATGAAGTTCTGGGAAGTCGTAATAAGGGAAGTCATCACCCTCTCTCAAGAACTGTCCATTAAGAGTGCATGGATACGGTTTGACTTGGTATAGGGTCGGAGGGTTGTCCAACCTTCTCTGTTTAGCCATGGCTAGCTTCGTCAGTTTTACTTCCTCCTTAGTTGGTTTGTAGCCTAGCCCGAACCTTCCTTTGTTTTTGAACACCTTGAAATTTGGCGCCAACCTGTTCTTGGGATTTCGGCCAAGTGGCATCCCCGGAAAATGACCTTGCTTCCTCAATATAGCATGGATATTAGGGTTTGAGTAGGGATCGAAGTCAAAGTGAGCTTGATCCTGGCTCAAAGCCGCTACCATCTCAAAGCTGTGTAGCTCTTCGTCAGCTGAGCTATGTTCAATCTCGAGTGTGGGTTTCTTGGGGTCAAAAACAGTGCTGAGGGGTTTGCTTGAGATCGTGACCACTTGACCTTGAATGATTAATTTCACCTTCTGGTGTAAGGTAGAGGCGACAGCATTGCACTCATGTAACCAGGGCCTTCCCAACAGCATGTTGAAAGAAGCCGGAATATCCAGAACGACGAATTCAACGTTTTTACTTATGTAGTCCATGATGATGGGAAGCACAATCGATCCTAGCGACTTGCGAGGGGAGTTATCGTATGCGCGCAACTGAACAGTATTTTGTGTCAAATGCTGTTTTTGAACTCCTAACTTTTGCGCGGTTCTCCATGGACAGACATTGACGGCCGAACCATTGTCCATGAGAACAAGTGGTATGGTTTGAGTAGAGCACATGGCGGTGAGGTAAAGAGCTTTGTTGTGAGAACCTCCCTCCTCGAGTAAGTCTTCATCCCCGAAGGTGATGGTAGGCTTCCCGGAGGTAATGTGAGAGATGATATCCTCTGGTGATGCTGAGGTAGGGACCATGAGCTTATTGAAGGCATCCAGCAGTATTTGCCTATGGTCTTGCGAAGCACATAAAGCCGCCAAATTGTGACTTGGCCTTTGTTTTCTTCACCGCGTGAGAAAGGATCTTCCGTGGAGGTGTAAGGGTTTCCGCCGGGATTAGGGGTCGCCATTGTGGCAAGATTCTTGTTATAGTAGCGGCGACCGAGTAAGAATGCACTGAGGAATTGTTACTTCTTCCACATCCCCTCCTTCGTCAGAAGAGTCATATAATGGATGCTTATTGGCTTCAAGGTCAGTGGACTCTTCGCCTTCTTCTTCACTTTCACTGTCCCAAATACCGTTGATGATGAGTTCCTCCGTAAGCGGGAGAAAAACTGAGACAAATTGACCCATATCAGTGATGAGAGTGGACGGATCGAAAATGTTCTCCTCCAAAAAGACGGCATTGGTGTGATTGGGCAATGGATTCTCCTTGTTGTTGGGTTTTCGAGACGGGTTTGGTGGAGGAATAACACCGTCTCGGATTAGCCCTTCGATCTTATTTTTCAAAGACCAACATACTTCGGTGTCGTGACCTCGACTGCGATGGAAATTGCAGTATTTATTCCCATCCCACTTCGGAGGCTTAACCTCAGGTTCAGGGGTCGGCAGGGGTAATTGGATGATACCCTTTTTCACCAGCCTTTCCAATGCCCTGGCATAAGACATATCCAGCGGGTGGTAAGAGTCGAACCTTGGAGTGTATTGCCTTTGTTGGATGGAATTAGTCTCAACAGTTTTCTGAGGGGGGCTAGGCGCGCTAGTGGCCCTCCTGTTGGAGCTAGATCCTTTCCAACCAGAATGTTGTGTGCTTTTTTCGTTGTTAGCAGCTTCAATTTGAACACACAAGTCCTTTAAAGTCTCAAAGTCTTTGATGGATTGGAAACCAAAATGCTGAGTGATGCGGGGATGGATTCCTTGCCTGAAAGTGCTTAGTTGCATCCTAAAGGGAACAGACTCGTCGATTTCAGATAACATGGAGTGCCATCGCTCGTAATAAGAGATGAATGACTCGTCCTCCCTTTGTTTCATGGAAGTTAAATCATCCACGGTGACCTCCTTTTGCTGCAGGCGACTGAAATGGCTTATGAAGGCTTTGAATAACTCATCTGCGTTGGTCTTAACTTGTTGGGGTAGATTTTGGTACCATACCTTGGCCTTACCTTCTAGAGTGGAAGGGAAGACTGTGGTGTACAGACCTTCATCTACCTTATGGAGGGGAGCCAGCCTCAGGAATTCCTCCAAGTGATGCGATGGGTTTTCGGAGGGTCTAAATTTCATGTTTGGCACCTCAACCTTGTCCCTTATTCTCGATACACAATGTTTGGGGATGGCAAAATCCATACAGGGGTCGGTGAAGGTCGGATCAGTTTTCATCATCCTTCTGGTGAGCATATCAACTTTCTCCTCAAGCTTCTTGACGTAAGGGTCCTCCGAAGTTCTAGAGTTATTCAGTACAGATTTGGACCTGACTTCACCAAATGACTTGGGTTTTGGGCCTCCATTTTTGGAATTGGGGTGACATTCTCCAACCCCATCATCTGCCTCGGCCTCAGATTCGGTATCATAATAGTTCTCTTCTTCCTCCAGTCCGATACCGAGCTTTTTGTTGATCTGTTTAATGGCTTCCAGCACGCCATTCATAGTTTGTTGATTTTCATTGAACTTCTTTTCCAGTTTCTCATTGGTTCTGTCCTCCTGATCTGCCATGTAGAAAGCAATTGCTTCCTGTATTCTCTCATATAGCCCATCAGGTAGCTTGTCACCAGAACTCTCCCCAAAAAGGTTGTGATTAGGAGATCCTGACATGGTGGATTCACTGGATTGAACCGACAGTCTGTAACTGGGATTGCGGATAAGCCTGCCGGTTTGTGGGTCACGGATGCGGGCTCGGAGATGGTCTGTTATCTTGCCTGCATGGAAACTGATTAGTGCTCGAAAGAACTTTTACGCCACCCGCCCAATGCATGCATGACTTAGCGAACCTATATGAACCTAGGACATGGACACGACGCCTATATGCTGACCCAAGGGTGACTCACCCACTTTATGGGATTGCATGTCCTAACTCTACATGGACCTAGTATGCGGACTGACAACATTAATCGTCTATTGGGTCCTTACTTAGATCGAGTCACGATCGCTTTCGGTTTCGGGCTCAGATTCAAGTAACGGACGCAATGGGGATTAGACTCAGGGAATATCATAAAGGGTCGAATAGGATCATCAGCAAGGCATTGAACTGTCCGTGAAGAGAAGAGAGAAGGCCAGACTGGGTTAGAAACCCGTCTGGGTTCCTCTTCCTCTAACTGGGTCCCGTTCTGTCAATTACCAGCAGATGGGCCAGTCCTGATGGCCAAGAACCCGTCTGGGTTTCTGACGCGCTGGACCCACACTGACGGGTTCACGTGAGTGAAGATGGGCCTTGGACCCAAGAACCCAGACGGGTTCCTGAAGGCACCCAAGAACCCAGACGGGTTCCTGAAGGCAGCGACGGGCCTTGTGCCCAGGAACCCAGACGGTTACGTGGGTTGAGTGAGCTCCGCCATCGAACCTGGACGGTTCTATGGGTTGGAGCCGAGCTCGCCACCGAACCGCACGGGTTTGCACTGGTATTGGGCTTTTGCCTTTCTCTTTCGGGTTTAGGTGGGTGAGGGGCTTGCGTGCCATTTATCGGTTAGCCTATTTTCTAAAACTAACGCTAAAAAAAGAAAATAAAATCGATACAAAATTCATCGTCTACAGTCATTTTCCTTCTAGTTGAGTTACAAATTTTTATAAACATAAGCTTAGAAAAAGATAACATGTTAACTTAGTCACTGTAACATTTCTTTTTTTTGCTATTTGAAATTTTGTTTTACTGTAATTGACCTAAAAAAATTACCAATGCACCACTAGATATATACATTTTCTCTATTCAAAGACACAAATTTAAGCTCTTCAATACTTGATGCAAGCAACTTTAAACCTACTCTAAGAAACATGTGCTGCTCATTTCTTGAGTGACACAAACTAACAAAGTCTTATACCAAACATTCAATTGACATTTTGTGAGAGTAATTAAGAAAACTCAACATTTGTCTCAAACTTTTATAGCCTAGTATATAGTACTACTACCTTGACATTTTTTGGTTAACTAAGGTGGTTTAGTGGCAATTGGCAAGTCTAATAAGATAACAAATGTGTGATCCATGAATATTGGGATTTGGTGTCTTCCCTCTTTGGTTGTTTGTGGCATATTCCTTATACTTGTACAATGAGTTTCTGCACCACAAGAGGTGCTTCTTGGCTTTTGTAAGAGACTTGGATGGATGGAATCTAGCCAATTTGTCAGGTGCTACATATTTTGTTTGGTGATGTATCTTCCATCTGTTTTACTTGGTTGTGATTCTTTCTTTTGTGTTTTCGTCCTATGCAGACGTTAATAATAATAACAACGACAACCACGATATGCAGACGTTAATAATAATAATAATAACAAGGATAACGACAATAGTAACTGTCAATAGTAAGAAGTTTAATATTAGAGCTGACAAAATTTTATCCGATCTAGAATATCTGAATTGTCTGACCCGGAAAAAACCGGGTCTAAACGTAGATTTTTCGTCCAAATTTTGATATTGACCGAATATTAGAACATAAAATTTCTCTTTTTTCTATTGTGCGAACCTGATTTTAGCTTCATCCGAATCGTCCTACTCGGTCCAACACGAAATAAAACTGGATCTGGACATGAATTTCTTGTCCGAATTTTGATATTAACCAAACTTGTCCGACCCGAATTTACCCGGATTCAAATTTTTGTCAGCGCTATTTAATATTTATAGTAGAATGCAATTAATACCCTAATTGATTTAACCTCGTCTGTGGATTATCCTGAAAAATCTTGTGTGGAAATGGTTTATGGGTTGACCTAACGAGATCTAAATGCTTAAACAAAGACCCTTTTTTTGAAGCTAAAGCTAAACAGACTGATTCTTAGGCTTGAAAACTCATACTGCTTAATCTCTCTGACTTTCATAAGGAATAATAACAACGACGACGACAATAACAACTAAGTGGCAATAGTAAGAAGTTTAATGTTTATGGTTGAGTACAATTCTTACCCTAAATCTAACCTTATATGCAAATCCTCCTCGAGAATCTTGTGTGGCAATGGTTTATGGATTGATCTAATGATATCTAAATGCTTAAATAGAGATCCTTTTTTTGAAGTTAAAACTAATCAGACCAATTCTTGGACTTGAAAATCCACACTTCCTAATCTCCCCAACTTCCGTAAGGAAATTAAGTAAAAAGTCGAAAACGGTAGAAGTATTAATTTTTGGCTTAACATTTGGTGTGGTAACAAAAACTTAGCTAAATTTATTACACATTGAACCTTTGTTGATACCAATGTTTGTGTGGGGGATGTCATTATGACATCTATTATGATTGGAATTTATCTATTGTTTAATTCCTTTCTCAACTATAATTCTATTTAACTTATTAAGGTTGTGCCTATAATCCTATTCCTCATAATTATTTGGACGACTCTATTTATTGGGGTTTCTCTAGTTAAGATGTCTTCATTTGGATTGCCAAGAATATCCTTCCCCCATCCACATCAGGTTGGGAATTGAAATGAATTTGAAATCTAAACATCATGTTTGAAATAAAAGTTTTTTACTTGGCAACTTTGTCACTCGACCCTCCCTACTAAAACACTTGTTTAGGAGGGAACTCGACCTTGTTCCTTCTTGTCCCAATACAATCCAGATGTGGAAAAACTCAACCATTTATTCTTATCTTGCCTCAAAACCTCGACTTTCCCTACTCTCATTCCGCCCAACCTTAATACCAATATATCTAATTTGTTACCAGTTTCAAAAACCACACCAATTCCTCCTACCTAGGTTGAGTTATTGTTAACCTTCGGGGTGTTTGGAAATTCAGAAATAACGCTACTTTAAGGAATTAGCAAACTAGTGCTTTTGCAACCCTCTTAAAAGCCAAAAGGGCTAAATGCAGAATGGCAGATCAGACGCAAACTTTCTAACTTTGATCCTCAATCTCCCTCCATTGTCCACCCCCAATCGATTCTAAAAGTCATCGGGTTTGTTGGCATAAACCCCCAGGAAGCTTTGTCAAACATAATTTATAAATAAAGTATGAGCAAAAATTATTATAATTTTACATAAAAATCTTAAACTCTAAAATCAAGAAAAATCTTCACATGCATGGTATGAGTATGAAATTTCATGAAATCTTTGATACGCAAAAGAGATCTTTGTCATTACTCTAGCCATGTTTTTTCATGAAATCCGTTACATTAAGCTCTAAAGTATAAAGTAGTACCACCATAATTGTGTCTAGTTAGGCTCAATTTGTGTGACTCTAGCCATATGTTAATTTTAACTAATAATTTCTAATAGTATATTTTTAAAAAAAATTATAATATTATATTTTTATAATAGTATTTTTCATTATGAATATAATGATAATACATTTGTATATTAGAACAATATACAGTAATCAATTACTATAAAACTGAGGTATTATATATATATATATATATATATAATCTTTAACATCAACAATATACAAAAGAAACTAATTAGGTGCATTAAATATATTTGTACGTACATTAGTAAATATTTACACCCGATCCAACTGGCTTGTATTCCAACTTGCTAGTTTTGCGAGTACAAATGAATTTAAATTTTATTACGTTGATAGGGCCCGTTTTATTTATATATATGGGCCCCTTCGTACACTTGGTTGGTTAGATTCATTCATCCACGTATTCATTGCGGATATGGTGATGTCTTTTGCAAAAAATACGATCAAGAGAGAGGAAAATGCAAAGAAATATGCAAAATAGGAATAATATATGTGTCAAATACTTCCATGATTTCAAAATATTTGTCAATTTTGATTTATGTTTTGGTAGTGTAAACAAAAGGCCATTTTGATTTGATACATATTTTTAAAAAATTAATAATTAATTTCAACTCATAGTAATTTTAATAGAATAAACATTTCTATTTTAGAAAAGAAATAAACTAAATTTGGGGACATCAAAAGATGAAATAATGATAAATAATTGGGGACGGAAGGAGTAGGTAACAACTAAGTCGAGGGAAGCTATGCTGAGTCTTCGACTTAGAGTTGTCTTAATATATTAGGCATGTGCAATAGTGTTCCAAGTTTTTGGAATTTGAGTGGGAGTTCATCCCTTTCACATCACCCATTATTTTTCCTTTTTAGAACTTCATTCCGATTGTTCGACAGCAATAACAACTCATTCTTACATTTTTACCCTAAAATACAGATTTATCTTCAATATATATATATATATATATATATACACACCTATTTTTTCTCATACTTACAAAGTTCATTTTTTCATTAAAAAATCTTCCCCCATGGATAGAGGCTTACATTGAACTCAAAAGGACTCAAAAATGTTGATCAGGTTTCTGTTGTTTGCAATTACCTCTGTCCACTAATTGGCCTAATCTCCAACCAAGAGTCATTTTTTTTTCTTCTGAATTCTCTTCTTCCCTACCCTTTCCTGCTTCCTACTCTTCTTACCTGGTTCTCTTGGTGAGTACTCATTACCTTTATCTTCTTTTTGGGTTTCACTAAATCACTTGCTTTCCAACCATTATCTGCTCCAATTTCTGGGTTACCCTTTTTTCACCATGATATTTACGGCTACAATTCAATTGCTTTTCGAGCCGTAAATGGTTCTCTTCTGGATTTTGTTTCTTAATTCTTGTCCTTTTTTTTAAAATTAAATAATTTTGGTGTTTGTCACTTAAGTTGTTCGTTTTTTTATCGAGCTTGTTATTTAATGGCTTGTCTATCCATTTCTCCACTTTTGCTTTGCTTGGTTTTCTTCATTTCAATGGAGGTTTGGATTTTTTGTCCAAATTTGGTCCCCAATTGCGCGCATGAGATCTATAGATTCATTCCAATTGTGGGTTCTGTTTGCATTGGATTTTTTGAATTGTTGCCTTTCAGGCTTTTATTGTCCAATTAAGAAAGAGAAACGAACTTCAAGCCCCAACATTGATTCAATCAACACTTTGAATTCATGATCCATTTCGATTTTCAGATGTAGGGAAAACTTGATAGAAGCCAGTACTTTTGAGGTGGCTATGGCAGTGCTGCCTGTTGGTAGGTGTCTTGCAGGGTGGTGATTGGTTTGGTGATGGTAGAAGTGAGTTTCCATAAAGAAGAAGAAGAAGAAGAAGAAAGGGGTGAGGTGATAATAAGTAGTGGAGGAATGGGTTGGAGGAGAGAGGAAAGGAAGAGATGGTGAGGTGGACAAATCAAATGTTGGCCAGTTTCATAATAAAGTCAAAACACACTCCTCCGGCCACAACATCAGCTCGCCGCCGAGTTGCTCATTTCTTAACTCGGTAGTGTGCTATTGAAAATAACAATGCGAAAAAAGTTTAGATTATTCAATACTAAATATAAAGTTCAGATTATTCAGTCTATCACGGGTAAAAGTTCAAATTATTTAAATCCAATTTCTCAATATGATATGGTAAATTGGAAGTTGTAACTAAATTTCTAACTCGTTAACTGAATATTTAGTTCATTTAAATATGTTAGATTCAAGTTATTAGGGTGTTCGTTAGTCATCTCCTCATGTACATGTGCCTTCCTTTTTTTTTCTGTTGTATTGTCTCGTTTATTCATACTAAATAGTATATTAGTCTTTTTGCATTTAGTGCTTGTCTAATAAAGTTGTGCAACTAGAAGACCTGTGCTAGGTTAAATATGAAGACACAGATTTTGATCATTAAGCAACTTGAGAACAGACATCAACTTATATTTGAATTCTAGAACATAAAGAATTTTACTTAATTTTAGAATATCATATAGAATAACATCACCAACAAGTACCCTTTTAAGAGAACCATATGGTAGAATAAGTTGAATAGGTTTAGATAAAGCATGAATACCGTGTAATAATTGTAAAGTGTAACACATATTGTCACGAGCTCTCGTATCTATAACCCAAGAACAAGTGTTGCATAGTTCTACTACAAAACAAAGACTCAATGAATCATATTGTATCATATTGTAGGCTTTGTTAATGGAATGGAGAGGACCTTGAAGCAAAATTTGACATCTAATTGTATCATACTCATCATTCAAATGCATCAAGAATTACAAAAGTTTCTTTCTTTAATTTGCTCAATTTCATAGGATTGTTTAGTCGAGGGACAAATGCAGTTAGGAATGTCAGTCATATCCCCCAATTGATCCCAAAGTTTCTTCAATTTAGTGAAATAGACAACCACAAAATAATTATGTTAATATAACTATGTAAGTTCTTTGTCAAGATGGAAAATTAAAGTAAAGGACCATCAGATTGGCCAAAATGCTCAGTTACTTCATCCCAAAGGCCTTTAGCCGATTCACATATAAGAAAGCATCAGACAAGTCATTTGTCATAGAGTTTAATTTAAAAGCCCACTTGCAACCTGTGAAATAATGGACTTGAGCCCAATTCAACCCCAAAAGCTAGTTTAGAAGGTTGAGGCACCCAAGCCATACCATGCGAAATAATGGACTTGAGTCCAATTCAACCCCAAAAGCTAGCTTAGAAGGTTGAAGCACTCAAGCCATTATAAACACCACAATATGGGTGTCAAAGGCCGATGTGGGACAACTCAACACAACCATTCCATCACATTTCAGCCACTACATGTATTTTGAAGAATTCGGAGTTGGTTTTTTTACTTTTTCCATTAATGAACCTTAGCTTCTCCTTAATCTTTAAGACGATTACTACTACTACTTTGCTAGTAACTGTTGCCATTAAGTTTCATTGTTGTGAGCGAACCCCAAGATGATCCGAGCTTTGTAGAAACAATGGATCATTATTGTATTAATTCATTGTGAAGATATTGATTCACCATTGATTGACCTAGATGCCATAATTGTGGTGTACAGAAAACAATTTAGAACAAAGAATTATGGAAGAAAGAAAGAAGAATTTATGTAATCAGAAAGATATAAGCTTTGATATAATGTGAAGTAGTTTAAAATATTCTTACAATAAATGTCTCATTTATATTGTATATGTTAAGTATTTTAATAGTTAAATTTTAAAAATAAGAACACAATACGATTTGCACAGTGGGCTTCACTTATGAGCCATTTTTAACTCATGCATTACGCTCTAAAACGTGTGTGTGTATATATATATTAGGGATAATTGGATTTTAATAATCCCTACTTTCACCAATTGAATCGCATGGTTACTTCAGATGGTCAAAAAAATAAAATTGGATTGTAGTGGTACAAAATTCACCTCCACATTCTTCTTATTTTTTTCATTTCAACACTATATTGTTTTTGTTTTTTTTTCGTTCCTGCCCCTAGAAAGTTAATGAATTGTAGTTTCTAAAACATTTTTTAAATTATTTTTTTGAGACTCCGAATAATTATTATGATTTTTTAAAAATAATAAAAGTGAAAAAATCGTAAAAAATAGTAAAAAAATGAAAAAAATTGGGAGAAACGCTGTAAATTCATTAAAAATCATTGTAAAGTGTTATAATAAGTTTTGAATCAAATGCAACACAAAATCTATGATTCACTCGAAAATATCCCACTACAATCCAATTTTATTTTTTTTGGACCACCAGAATACAAAGTGAAAGTATAGTCCACCATTGTCCAATTGGTGAAAATAGGGATTATTAGAATCCAATTTTCCTATATATTAGTTATCCCTTAAGTATGAATAGGCAAGGGAAGAGAATTAGAAACCGGAGGAAAGAAAGTCGTCCTTCACACCTTTAGTAAAAATTGAATCCACAACTTTTCTTTCCTTTTTCAAGAGTGAAGCCAACTATTTATAGAGACCACTTCAATGATACTACTTTATATTATATTCTATTTTGAAGCATAGTAGGCTTGTTTAGTGGGCCCTATTTAATGGATTATAACTAGTAAAACTATGTTTTTGTTTTCTGTGCTAAGGTTAAGTTTAGCTGCATTATTCATACTTAATCAACTTTACTATATCATTTGTTCTCACCTTATTCACCTTACATATAAATATATATTTAAAAATTCATATATTTAATAAGTGAATTGACTTGATGTGACTTGTCTTACCCACAATACCTTATTTAAAATTATAAATACTTTTTCACCTTTATCCACCCCATCCAGATTTTACCAAACTTATCCACATTTATCTAAACTATCAACAATTTACCAATTGCAAAAAAGAATAGGGTCACAGGCCTGAGGATAAGTTTCATTGGCTATAAGGGGTTATCGAATCCCTCAAACTTTCACTTGAAATATTCAAACTGGCAACAGATGCTGGAAAATGGATGCTATGGAGCAATATTTGTTGCTCAGGGATGTTGAATCTATCACAAACATCCCCCTCTGCAAAACCTACCCCGAAGATTTGGTGGCATGGAACAACATGAAGGACGACGAATCCAGTGTTAAGTCGGGCTACCATGTACTAAATGATGCCAAGCTCTCCAATACCCACACCGAGGATTTGGCTGGCCCTCGAGATTTTCGGAAGAAATTAAAAGTGTCTCGTTGTAACACCCTGATCGATCCCTCCCGGGTCGCGAACATTATCGATAACTTCTTCAAGGATCGCTGACTGGCGCCACAAATCACCACGAGTTTTTCTTACGTGCTTCGTCCTCGCTCACACATTATCTAGACAACTTCCCAGGAGGTCACCCATCTTGAGACTACTCCCAGCTAAGCATGCTTACCATAAGAGAAGGTGTACCTTGATGACGAATGAGCTCCATAAAAGAAGGTGTACCTTAGCGATATAAGTAGTCATTTTGATCCCTTTAAGTCACACTTAATCATATATCCGAAATATTACAATCACCCCCACTTAAGCACACAACGTCCTCGTTGTGCCACAATCCACTCCAGAATCTTTGCCCCGCTAGATGACTGCCCATGGATCTCCCGTCCATTGGCGCAGCTCACGGTCGCAGATCGGCTCTGATACCATCTGTAACGCCTCGGCCCCTCCCCTGTCGCGTAGATTACAGATAACTATTTCAAAGATCGTTGACTGACCCCACAAATAACCACGAATCTTTCCAACGTGCTTCGTCCTCGCTCACACACTACCTGGAAAACTTCCCAGGAGGTAACCCATCCTGAGATTACGTACTCTTATCTAAATTATCCACAATTTACCAAAACTTGGTAAACTTCAATGAATCGCCAAAACTTGGTA
Organism: Portulaca oleracea; assembly: GCA_029582165.1. Taxonomy (NCBI): domain Eukaryota; kingdom Viridiplantae; phylum Streptophyta; class Magnoliopsida; order Caryophyllales; family Portulacaceae; genus Portulaca; species Portulaca oleracea. Next base: position 6,389,867 of record CM055884.1, read on the forward strand.
AACTTTGCCCGTCCATTAAACCTATTCCGGGTGATAATCAGGAGTAACTTTTAAATATCAGAAAGGCGAGTAATCAGTCAACAATACACATTTGAGCAACTTGACCACCACATCTTTAACAAATCTCATAACAACACTGTTTTATATTACATGTCACGTATTTTAATAATTAAACAAGTATAATAAAATTTCAAAAATAGGACTTATATAGAAATACGTACACAACACAAGCATATACTTGATTTTTTTTTTATAAAGAAAAAAAAAGGAGAAATGAAACTCCACTTTACACGCACTTATTTTGTTGCCAATTGGAGGAAATGTAGGCTAGCGTTAAGCACATGGAAGTGTCTGTCCCCAACCCTTTTATATATTCCTCTCCTCCTCCCCCTCTTCTTCTCCCCCACACACACCCTTATAATAATAAATCTCTTTCTCTTACAAAAACCAAAAAAAATTATCTCCCATCTTCTCTCATTTTCATTTCATTTCATTCATCAATGGCTTCTTCTTCTCCTGTTCCATCTAACCCTAGCACCCCCCAAATGCTCTCAAAAAGAACCACATTGCAACAACAAGAAGAAGAGAAAAAACAACAACAAGAACAATGCAACAAAGAAGGAAAAGAAGGAGAAGAAAAAGAATTAGGGTTTGATCATGGGGCACCACCACCCTTCAGATTGGCAGATGTGAGAGCAGCAATACCCAAACACTGTTGGGTGAAAAACCCATGGAAATCTCTGAGTTATGTTGTCAGAGATTTGGTGGTTGTTGCTGCATTCATGGCCATGGCTGCTTCCTTTGATTCATGGGTTGTTTGGCCTTTTTATTGGTTTGCTCAGGGTACCATGTTTTGGGCTCTCTTTGTCCTTGGACATGACTGGTATGTATATAATATACTCCCTCCCTTCTTTTTTTATCTGTCATTTACGGTTTTCAGTGCCAATTTTTAATCAATAATTTTTAATATAAATGTTTTACAAAAAAGTATAATATTATACTTTTTTAATAGTATTTTTTATTACGAATCTAATGACATCAATTTTGTATGATGAATCATTGTATAAATTAAGATATTAACGGTCAAAGTTTTGACATAATTTCCAAGGACGACTAATAAAACCAAACAGAGGGAGTACCCTTGTTTATTTGTTGCTGGTACTTCCTCTGTTCCATATCTATAGTCTCTCGAAAATATCGTCAAACTTTTTATTTAGAGTCACATTATGTATGTATGTTTGTTTGTTGTTTATGAAGAGTCATATTTATGTCTCGGAAAACAACATGACTCTGGCTCCTATGGTAGACTTTAGATATGGGACGGAGTGAGTGTATATATACATGATGTTTTGTCGTACCAAAGTACTATTATTAGATTTGGAATGAATAATGGTCTTACAATGTTTTGTTATACGAAAGCATTATTATGAGGTTCGTAATGAATAATAATATTGTGAGAGTACTAATATTGTAATTTTTAAATGAAATATTGCATAAAAAGTTATCTAAATATGTTAGAGATGGTGAAATATTATGAGGTCTGGAATGAATAATAATATTGTGAGAGTACTAATATTGTAATTTTTAAATAAAATATTACGTAAAAAGTTATCGAAATATGTTAGAGATGGTGAAATATTAAATGAGAGATAAAATGGGAGGGGGAGTAATTTATTACTGCATCTGTCCCATAGTTATGGATGAAAGAAAGTATCGATTTTTAGCAAGAGTCGATTTACACTGTCAAAGTTCTCTTTTTTAAAACCGGGTTTTGTATTCATTTGTTTGGATTTTGGAAAAATTATTTTTCTGATAATATTACTCCTTCTGTCTGTTAACTATTGTATTACCTTTGGAGATTATTCAAATTATAAAAATGATAAATAAAAAAGGACGAAAAAAATTAGTCATTGTGACAAATAAATTGGCACGGATGTAGTATATATTATCGAGAATTACTCTGTCCCGTAAATATGGTTTATCAATAATAATTGGAAAAAAAGGATGTATTGATGTTTTGGTTGGTGTAAACTTCATTTACGGATTCACTTGTTGCATTAAAGAGCTTGAACTATTCCACATTCCCATTTTAGCTTTGTTCTTTATTTTGTGTCAGTCGCATTGAAAATTTTAATAACTAATTTCTCAAAATACATAATTGACTAGTAACTAAAAATAATATTATGAGAATGCAAATCCATAATTTTTAATTAAAATATTATGTGACAGATAACTTATCAAAGAAAAATATTAGAAATTATAAAACATTTAATAAATGACATATCACAGGGACATGAACTAAACTATCATATATAGTCTAAATTATAATAAATATCGTCCTCATTATATTGTCTAATTATTTTTCCAGATACTCTTCAGACTGCATTTACTGCTTTTTATTTTGATGCATTTCAGAAAATGGACCACCTATATGAGACAGAGGGAATATATCTTACTGATCTAATATAAATTAGATCGACTTTATGTCTTAATTAAAATAATGGTGTCACTTTGTGTCATGATTTGGTTTTGGTTCAAATGTTATGTGTTTTACTTTTTTTGTTTGAAGCAAATGCGTTTTACTTAATATAGTATTAATAAGAGATTTACTCAAACAAATACTAACTACTGTAATTAGTAAGGTATTAACTATGATGATGACAATCTAAAATGATTCTATATTTAACAACTTGCATTAGCCATACCATTTTTAATTATCTATATTGTGTAACTTGCATTATTAGTAAATCTTTTTTCCCATTTTGGTGCCTCTAAAGAAGAGTAGTTAAAAAAGTAAGTTCAAATTCACCAAAGATAGCATTTTTCGTTCTCCCTTATGTTTAACCAAAAATTTTAGAAATATCTATGTATAGTAACATGTTTACACACTAATTTATATACTCCTAAATTATTTGTGTTTTTAAAAATCATAATAAATACTACTTTAGTGAAGGGTAAAACACATAAAAAATCATATCATCATTAACCCCCTGCTTGGTACCCCAATCATCTTCCATAGATTAAGTACTTCCTCTGTTTCTAAATAAGTGTCAATTTGACTAAATTTTTATCATCAACGATTATTTACAAATTGTAATGAGTTATAATATAACTATTGTAATTTCATATTAACTTATTATAATTTATAAGTGATCAACGATTAAAGTTTAGTCAAATTGATATTATTTTATAATAACCTGAGGCAGTAGTTTGCAAAATATGTTGTTGTCTTGTTTAGTTTATTTTATTTGAGTTTCACCTAGTACTCCCTCCGTCCCATATTAATTGACACTTTAATTAATTTATTTTGTCCCAAAATAATTGTCACTTTCCTATTCCCAACACCTAATTTAATTATTTTATATTATTTATTAGAGAGAGAAAAGTAAAATATAATTAGGGTTTGATAGTTATTATAGTTATATATTGGTATGTGTGAAAATTTCAATTCCGTCAATTAATTTGGGACGGAGGGAGTAATATTTTACTCCTTCCGTTCCATATTAATTGTCATAATTTTGACTTTCACGGTCTCCAATGTAACTATTTGATTGATTATTTCTTACATAATATGTTATTAACAATTGCAATATAATACTTTTATGATAGTATTTTTCGTTACGAATCTAATGATAGTAATTTTATATAACAACTCGTTATATATATTAAGAAATTTATGGTCAAAATTTTTTTAGTTTGACTGCACAATTTCCAAAGACGACAGTTAATATGGAACGGTGAGAGTAAATTGGTTCGAATATCGAAAGAATAGACAGTTGTCTCTCATTAATGTAAAAAGTACTATTGATGAAAAATTGGACAAACAGAAGCAATTATTTTGGAACCTCTTTGAGCATGACATTCATTTAATTTGCCCATATAATTTATGTACATGAATACTTTATTTTGCAGTGGACATGGGAGTTTTTCAAATAGCAGCACACTGAATAGTGTGGTGGGACATATTCTACATTCTTCAATTTTGGTGCCTTACCATGGATGGTAAATTTATTTTATGAATTCTTTTCTAATTCAATTTATTTTTTTTAAAAAAATTACATACTAATATTGACCTGATTTTTTTTTTTTTTTTTGTTTAGGAGAATAAGTCACAGGACTCATCATGCAAACCATGGTCATGTAGAGAACGACGAGTCATGGCATCCGGTATGATTTCTCGTCCATTAATTCGATTATATATCTCTTTCATAAATAACTTGTGGTCCACAAGTTATTTATGAAATAATACTTCCTTGATATTTGTTTAAATGTTATATTGAGAGATTGAGGAGATATCAATATCGTACTAAAGTTATGGATCGGAAGATATAGAAAGTTACTTAAATTAATAAGAGTTAATTATGAGGGATGAAGAATATGAATGTAAAATTGATAAAAGTTATATTAAGAATATAATATAATAAATAATTAATGACACAAAAATTAATTAAATATATTGGGCCCCAACAAAAAAAAAGACAAAACAGGTGATTTGTGTAAGGCAAACTGCGGTTGGCAAACCCTACTCTTTTCTGCGATTGGCAAACTGCGGTGCCACAACATACCGCAGTTTGTCACAACCCACCACAAAATATCATTCTACACCAGTTAACCCGACCACCATAAATTACTTTTTCACAATTATCAATACAATATTTATATATATTTCAACTCACTTTTTTAACAATTACCGATACAATATTTATCATTTAAAAATAATACAATATTTCAACTCACTTTTTCCAATTACTTTTTTCACAATTACCAATACAATATTTATATATATACAAAAAATTCACCACAACATACCAATAACTCGCCACAATGATACTACAACCCGCCACAATTACACCACACCATACCGCGCTATACCGCAGAACCCCGCATAAAAGAACAGGGAAATTAGCATAATTTGTGGAAAAGTTGTCATTACACCCAATTACTTTGTAAAATCACATATGTAAAGGTGAATCATGTTCATACATTTTCTGTTCTTTTTTGACAAATTGATTGGCCGACCATAGAAAATCTGAAAATGCAATCATTCTCAAATATCTACTCATTTGTCCAAGTTTATTGGATTGTCCCTGTTTGGTTAATAAGACTATCCGATTTTATTTTTCCAGTTATCATGTCCAACTAAACAATTGAAAAGAAAAAAAGAGCATTTTATTTTTGAAAACTTGTTCAAAAAAATTGCCATACCATAATTTTTGTGTTTCGATGCAACACATTCCCATGTAAGAAAATTCATTTTAACTGACGCAAAAAAAGTCTTGTCGTATCAGAATTCTTGTGTTTCAATGCAACAAAATCCCACGGAAGAAAATTCATTTTAATTGAGGCTAAAAAAGTATTATATATCATACCATGATTCTAGTGTTTCAATGCAACAAAATCCCATGTAAGAAAATTCATTTTAACTGACGCAAAAAAAGGTATTGACGTACCATAATTCTTGTGTTTCAATGCAACAAAATCCCACGCAAGAAAATTCATTTTAATTGAGGCTAAAAAAAGTATTGTCATAACATGATTCTTGTGTTTCAATGCAACAGAATCCCACGTAAGAAAATTCATTTTAATTTAGGCTAAAAAAGTATTGTCATACCATAATTCTTGTGTTTCAATGTAACAAAATCTCATGCAAGAAAATTCATTTTAACTGACGTAAAAAAAGTATTGCCGTGCCATAATTCTTGTGTTTCAATGCAACAAAATCCCATGCGCGAAAATTCATTTTAATTGAGGCTGAAAAAGTATTATCATACCATGATTTTGTGTCTCAATGCAACAAAATCCCACGCAAAAATATTCATTTTAATAGACTCACATAATAATAATTTTTTAAAAAAAAAAAAGACAGCCCGGTGTACAAAGTGTGCCGCGAGAAGGGGTTCATGGATTGATCCCAACACAAAGATATAATATAGACAAATCTTACCTTACATTTTCATAAGAAGCTGTTTCAAAGATTCAAACCTATGATCTCACAATCGTACGACAACAACTAACACAATAATAATCGAATTTGAAATTGACATTTTTGGTGTGTAAATTGCAGTGGCCAGAGACGTTGTATAGAAGTGTGCCTGAAACCACAAGGATGTTTCGATACACTGCGCCATTTCCTTTATTTGCATATCCTTTTTACTTGGTGATTCTACTAATTCTTCCCTTTTTTCTTAATAAGTTTTTTTATTTTTATAATAAGTTATCGTAATATTGTTTCATTTATTATTTAATGAACAGACATGGAGAGAACCAGGAAAGAAGGGATCCCATTTTCATCCGGAAAGTGAATTATTCGCCCCGACCGAAAAATGGGACATCATAACATCCACCATTTGTTGGAGTGCAATGGTAGCTTTGCTTGGTAGCTTGTGCTATGTTTATGGTCCCATTCCTGTGCTTAAGCTTTATGGAGTCCCCTACATGGTGAGCATATATTCATTTCATGCAACTATATATTATATGTACTTTGCCATCTTGCACTTTTAAAAAAAAAAAAGATCTCAACTACAAAAATATATAAGACACACATGTATGTAATTGTATTTCTGATTTTTCTTATATATTTTACTGATTGTTAGTAACTAGGAAATAGTAAAATTGGGTACAAAATCAATCCTTTCATCTCTAATTAACTGATGTGAGGAGAGGTTAATTTATTTAATCACTGGTCCCGGACTTGCTTTACTGGATTCGACTCAAAAGTTTGCGAGTCAGGATCATACTTTTTTGGGCTGACCAACTTGATCCGAATGTTTCCAGGCCCCGAGCCTAGTTTGGGGTCAGGATTGTCTTGACCCGACAATATTTAAAATATTATATATATTTCATTAAAAAAATAGACAAAAAGCTAAAATGTTTAGGCTACCCCTAAATTGTGAAGTTAATTTCAAGGATAAAGTTGGTAATTTTTATATTGAAAATACATAATGGTTACTCCCTTTATTTTTATTTATTTATGGTCTAGAAAATTATATTAAAAATTTTGAACGTTAATAACTTAATTTGTATAATGATTCATCATATAAAATTAATGTCATTGGATTTGTAATAAAAATCCTTTCAAAAAGTATAATATTACATTTTTTTTTTATAAAATTTTTATATTACAAATTATTGATTAAAAATTAATACTGAAAACCATAAATAATATATAAAAAAATAGATGGAATAATAAATTGGAACAAAGAAAGTACTTTTAATGGCCGTTGTCTGAATTTGTTTTTATCCCTTTTATGACCGTTGTTTGATATTACTATAATAAACTGTATAGGTCTTTATCATGTGGCTTGATCTCGTCACATACTTGCATCATCATGGTCATGGTGAAGAAAGACTTCCATGGTACCGTGGGAAGGTATGTCATTTTCTTTTTACATGATAAAATGATATGACATCTTTGATAACAATGTTTTTAGATATACCTTAATTTAATTTAATGTTCATTTTTAATAATGGTGCATTGTAAATTAGGATAAATTATGAAAAAAAAACTTTCATGTTTTTTGGTTAAGTTATTATTAGGGTTGGATGGATAAATTAGGATAAGTTATGATAAGTTATGATGATTTTTTTGGAGAATTGTATTTTTAGAGTTGATTTTTTTTTTGGGAATTGTGTTAAGTTTGAATAAGTTAGATTAGGATAAGTTGAGAGAGTTATATTCAACTTAAACAAAGAATAGCGCCTAAGAAGTCTTGTAATTTTGACAAAAATTGTTAGGGGAAATTGTCTATTTATCCCACTTTTATTACCAAACTCAACAATTGTGAATTTTGAATATATATACAGTTATAAACTTACATTTACAATGTTTGTTTAGCTATTTATGCTCCATGTTGTCCTTGCAATTTTGTTGCGAATTTTTTCCTCTGTTTCAAACTTTGAATAATTGAAAAAATAAGTACTTCTTTATCGATATTAATTAATATTCAATTAATGTTATACAGGAATGGAATTACCTACGAGGCGGACTGACCACCCTCGACCGGGACTACGGAGTGTTCAACAAAATCCACCACGACATCGGAACTCACGTCATTCATCACTTATTCCCACAAATTCCACATTACCATCTCTGTGAAGCCGTAAGTATTTCCACGTCGCTTTATCATTAAGGATCAAAGTATCAAACCACTTGAACTGATATGTATTTACTCGATTAATTTGCAGACGGAGGCAGCAAAACCGATACTCGGAAAATACTACAAAGAACCGAAAAGATCATCGGGGCCATTCCCGATTCACCTAATAGAAAGCTTTCTTACAAGCCTGAGGATCAACCATTTTGTAAGTGACTCAGGAGACATTGTCTACTACCAAACTGATCCTCATCTTAGTGTTGATGGGATGTCCAAGTCCATGTAACTTTTTTTTTACCTCGATCCCCATTTTATTGGACCTAAACTATTTCATTTAGTAACTGTCTTATAGTATTAGTATTACAATTAAATTAGTTACCGTCGTCGGAAAAACAAAAAAAAATCCTATTAAACTAGTTCTAAAATAATTTATATTTAGAGATAATTTATATTTAGAGTATTTTGAATGAAATGCAGTATGCTTCTATAGTGTTTTGTTGTTGTTGTTGTGTATTACAATTGAATTAGTTTCGTTCTCTTAATATATATGGAGATACATGTACTTGTTAGCTATTCAAGTTGTGTTTTGAAATGTTTAGTTTGAATCAATTATCAATCTTTGGAGACTAGATTATACTCCTATATGTAAAACACACAATGTTCCGGCCCATCTAAAATTTTATTTGAAACATGGGCGGATTTATATTATGTTTAGCGGTGTCTAAAATATTAGTCAGGATCCAGTTTAATACAACACAATCCAACTATCCATAAAAAAAATTAAATAGACTATTATACAGTGGATATGTCCTTCAAATATATGTAGTGGTAGTTATTATTGAACTCACCTAACTTTAATGTCCGTATCCATCACTGATTTGAAACACAATTTCTTGACAATTTATTATGTGCTCCTAAGAGCTCATGGAGCACGTAATCCTACTAATTCTTGTATATAATTCTTAAATGTATTTTATCATATATTCACTTTAATTTCTAAATTTCACACATATATACCTTTATAAATAATTTTTTTTATTTTATGTTAGTTTTTTTATATATAAAATGAATAATTATGGCTGGTGAGAGGAGAAGCTCCCATCCTAAGAAGGAAAATGGAAAGTTTGTGTATTGATGAGAGTTGAACCATTGAGCTTATAGGGCTTGCATTTGATGTAATATAGAGCTATAGGCCCATAGGTACACGGTGCTACTAAATGAAGATGGCCCATTTTTATTATGGACTAGGGTTTTAGGTATGTACCTTAATTTATAATAGCTGCTGTTACAGCTGCCATATTTTGCCTACCCTTATTTATGAAATGAAAGTGACAATTTAATAATGCAATTGGACATTGATTTTTCAGCTACTACCTTGTACAAATTGTGAAGTAATTACTATATTGGGATAGTTGACAAATGCACTTATTCATCTATGAATTGTTGGTGAGTACGCTTGCTTGCCGGAAATTTGGGTTCAGATAATTTGTGAGCTCGGTTAAATTGGTCGTCTGTCAAAAATCTAACAAAAAATTATTTGGAGGTACCCTAATTTTTGGTGAAATATTTTTTAGGTACCCCAACTTTTTGGTAATTTTTTGAAAATCTAAGATACGGACCTTGTTAAATAAGCAATTTTCATAGTGATACTATATGCAAACCCGGATGACCAACATCCAAATTGTACATATAGACGCATTCATAATTTTGATATTGGAATATGATCAAACATTATCTAATTGTCCCGATGTTTAAATCATAGATAAAGGTAGTTTAAAAGCCAATTAAGTTCGCTAACAGTCCGAGTCTGGACATTATCTGATTGTCCAAAATATCTGAAGCTAATTTTTTTTTTCAAAATTCGGATAACTCGAACCCAACTTTCCTTAAAAATAAAATCTACAAGATTCTCCTATCATTTGCTCAAGAAATCTCCAATAGTGTTAGTGTGTTACAACTTACAACACTTCCTTGTTTCTCATTTGATTCACCCCTTTAAAAATGGTGTTAGTCAAATATTGAAAATTAGGGGTGAGCAATTCACCCATCCTAATTGGAAACTTTGATCATTAATTTTTTTAATATATTCGATGATTTATTGTATGAAGTTATTGTATATCATTCGATTCTTAACCGAATGCTATTTTAAGATGACAGTATAATAATTTTTCATAAAATGTGGTATGAGAAAATATTTATGTAAGAAGAGCACACTGGTCTTTTCATAAACCAGAAAAGGGGAGGTTCTTAATACTCATTTGTCAATGCTAAATACTATCAATACAACTAGCATACTGGTTTTTCAATTTTCTTCCTCAGAGGCCCTGTTCTTTTATGCAGCTGACTGACTGCGGTGTCACACCGCACCACAACTTGTCATATTCTACCACAACCCATTATAATCTACCACAACCCATCACAATTTACGTTTTCTAATTTAATTTATCTTTTTATTAAAAATTAAATTTTTCACAACTCACCACAATTTCACATTTCCAACACATTTACAATTATTAAAACCAAAACCCACCACAATTTCCCACAACCCACCACAATCCACCACAACTTTTCCAAACCCACCACAATTCCACCACACCGCAACCAGCCATATAAAAGAACGGGACCATAATGTAATAAGACTTGACACATCCTCTCATGCGAATGCCCTTTAGGGTTTTAATTAACATGAATGTTGTAGAGGCTCCCTTGACCTTGTGCAAATAAACATAAGAATTGCTCACATTTGAACGTGAAACATCTTACTTAGTTTGACTTATACCACGTGGAACCATTTCAAATTGTCAACCAAAAATTAAGCTAATGACTAAAGGTTGAATGATAGTCATGTATTCTAACAACAACTTTCAATGACCCATAGAAAATTTGTAATTCCAATACGAATTGGTTCATATCATCTGATACTTGATGAATTATTATGCTTAACGTTTGTTTTCAGATTGGGTAGAAATTTGGTGTGCCGACTAGTCCACCAGTTCATCTCAAAGGTAACTAGCACTTTACACGGCGATACAAAGGTAAGCACAAATTATTCATGATAAGTATGATCCATTGATTTCATAATTTCTACCCATAGCAAAATTTTTTGTTTCCACCAAAAATTAAACCCATGTATATTGAACTTCTAATCCTCGTTCTTTTGTGCATTAACGCAATTAACCACAACACAACTTACCGCAACCTACCGCAAGATACCGCAAATTACCATTACCTTTTAACTATTTCCACCACAACTTAACGCAATCTAACGCAACCAAACGCAACGCAACACAAACGCAATGCGCAAAAGAATGGGGCCGAATAACCCAAATTCTAATTAAATTGATAGATGCTCCATTGATCAAGATTCAAGAATGTCCTAACTCCAATATCTCTTGCCCTAATAAATAGTAACAGAGTAATGAAGTATCCCAAAAACGTCAAATAAGTAGGCACATCCCCCATCCCAAGTCACATCCACTTGGTCAATGCATTACTTCCACCAAGTACATTCACAGCATCAAATACATTTTGTCATAGAATCATTATCTCCCATTCTCTTCTTATATAATGATCAAATATTAGCATACAATTTACATGATATTGTGTCTACTTGGAGAGCTTTTGCAGCACCAATTGGTCCTCAATTTAGCGGCGGATTTAGGCCTTTTTATTAGGGTAACCAATACACTGTTATATCCGTTATAAAAAAAATATCAAATTCATAATTTTTATCCTAAATTATACTAAATTATTTTAATTTGTTCCAAAAGTTAACAGTGGTCGTGGCCACCCCCGACATACATGCAAACCCGCCAGTGGTCCTCATTGTTGTTGTTGCTTGAGCTCTTATAAAATTTTGCAATCTTAACACTACTACAACTTTAACTTTTTTCAACGTCGGTGAATATTTTTCATTTTAGGATTTTTGGTTCCAAATAATACGTACTGAGGATCTTGTGACTGAGAATAATATAAAGTGACCTTTTGACTAATGACATCTATACTTTTATTTTTATTTTCTCATAAAATAATATTAACATTTTCCGACAACAAAAAAATGATGTGGCCACCGGACTAGGTGCTATGGGCCGAAAAGTATAGATTCTCATTGGCTGAAAGCCACTTTTTCCATTGGCCAAGTCATTTTTTCGTTGCCGGAAAATGTTGATATTATGCTATGAGAAAATAAGATAAAAGTATAGACTGATATTAGCCAAAAAGTAACTTTGAATTATTCACAATCATAAGACCCTTGGTACAGATTATTAGGTGCCAAAAACCCTAACTTATATCCCTTGTGATTTGTGAGAGAAATCATGAGAACTTATTAAAATATGTAATTATTTTATGTTAGTTTATTTTTAAAATTGTTGATGTTTTTACAAGATGATTACGTGCAAGTTCTTTTGAAACTTAGGAAAATATTTTAGGGCAAATGAAGTATCCCAAGGTCCATACTCCTCCCTTGTTTCCCAAGCCAAGAGGATTGCATCGAATCGCACCCGAGAGGAGATCCAGTTTGCCCAAGGCCCGGGAAGCCCCAAGCTTTTGTCGGTCGTCCTATGGCTCAGCCTCGAGCCCCTTTGAGTGGCTCGAGAGTATTCACTAACCCCGAGGGATTTTGGTTACTCACTTCCCGAGGGTGGTTAGTTATTTTGTCATCAAGGAAGGGGAATGAGTCACGTTGGGGACTTATCAGGGGCGTCACAACCGCAACACCCAGTGTCACGCCCGTTACAGTCCTCTGGCGTCAACTGGAATGGGAGTAACCAGGCGTCACGCCCATGACGGTTAGATCACGACCGTGACTTGCAAATGTCACGCCCATGACGATTTTGGTTTCCAACATATGCAAGATTTCTATTAGGAGGATGAGGATTTCAAACTTCACCTCAAGGGCGGCAATGGTCCTCTCGTGCTTCAAGATGGGTTCCTTTTCAAGAGAAACAAATTGTGTGCCTAAGTGCCCGTTGAGGAAATTGCTTGGGAAGGAGGTCTATGGGGGCGGTCTTGCCAGTCATTTCAACATCAACAGGACCTTTGACATGGTCAAGGAGCATTTCTATTGGCCAAGGATGGGTGGCAATGTACATGATGTCATTTCAAAGTGCGTTACTTGCCACCATGCAAAGGGCCAATTCCACTAAGGGCTCTACACTCCTCCCCCTGTTCCTAACGACCTTTGTGAGGACCTCAACATGGACTCTCAGCTACAGCATGTATACCCCCTAGCATTGGATAGTCGGGCAGCTAATGACTCATCTCTAGTTGTACCACATTGTATTGTTCTCTCAGCCATGTTCTCTAGGAAGTCCAAAACTTCATCAACAGTTTTATCCATGAAACCCCCCTACACATTGATTCTAGCGTGACCCTAGTGTTCTGGTCGACACCCTCGTACACGATTGGATACAGTCGAGCCAAGTCAAAACCATGGCGAGGGAATTGGGAGAACAGGTTTTTAAACCTCTCAAAGCTTTCCAAAACGGCTCTCCTGACTCCTGTCTAAATTTCAAAATTGAATTCCTTAATTGCACAGCTAAAGAGTTGGGAAAATACTTTTTCATGAAAACTTTTAAAAATTCCGTCCCAAGAGGTTATGGGCCTAGGTTTGATGTTGTGCATCCACCGCTTAGCAGCATCCCTAAGAGCAAAGGGTAAGTATTTTAAGAGCACATAATCTAACGGAACTCCAGGAGGAGTTACCATGCTCAGGTATTCCTCATACTCAACGGTCCAAATCAAAGCTAACCCAGTACCCGTGAAGAGTGGTAGGTTCTGGGTATGGTGCTGCCGAGGGTCAAAGGTCACTCCTACAGGTAGGGTAGGCAGTACAAAACATAAAGGTGGTGGGCCATATGATGGGTATAACTGGTCATTCAGAGTTACTCTACGTGCTTCCTTGGCCATCTTAGGTGACTCTACTGAGGGTTCCACTTTCCTAACCAATCTATTACTAAAAGGACTATGAACCCAAACCTTAGGTTGTTGTACTTTCCGTCTTTTTCTTGATTTCTCTATTTTTATTTTTTTTTTGTTTTTATTTTTAAAACTAATCTAAGAAAGCAGTTAAACTATTCACACAAACCAATAACCTAATCTACCAAATAACGTCATCCCCGGCAACGACGCCATTGTTTGGTTGTGGTATTTGGGGGTTTACAGTAGGGTTATCGTATCCAGAGGGATGGTGTGTCAGATATATGAAATTGGTTTGGTTGGGTTTCAAATTCGAAATCAGTAAATTATAAATTAAAGCAAGAAACTAACCTAAGAATGAAGGGCAAACAACTAGTATTAAAGAAATTACCAATATCAAAATCTATCTAAACAATTGCAAACAATAATCAAGCAAAAGCATGAACTGAGAATGAGAAACTACAAAGAAAATCATGTTTAGGGAAGTAAATAATAGCAATGAAAATAAAAACTGAAGGGAGTACCGAATTGAAAACCGAGAACATGAACCTGAGATTCTTCCTTCGTTCTTGAACATGAATCACGATCCTTGTCCCGAACAAGAAAAGAAAGGCGTGATTTGGATTACTAAAACTGCCCGAATCCTTACTCGAAGGGAGAATTCGGGGAACCTTAATCCTTCTCTTCATAAAAAGTAGATTTTTATGGGACTACTTACACTAACAAGATTGAAATCGCGAGAAATTGAAAACTAAAATTGAACTGAATTGAACTTTAAATAGTATGAATTACAATCGAATAACTAGCGAGAAAAGTGTAAAGAAAACCTAAACATTTATCTAATATCAGAGAAAACTAAGAAAAACTAAAGATAAAAACTTCGATCTCTACCTCGTACACAAGGAGACCTTTTATATTGAAGGAAACAAAAATCAGAAACAAGAAACCCTACACGTATCTAACAGCGCATTAGGATTTGAAACACTGGCAGCGCCTAAAAGGGACGTTGGCAGCGTGTATGACTCCGACCCTTTTTGGTTGTCTTTGCTTTGGACGCTGGGCGCGATTCTTAGAGACGCTGGGAGCGTCTTTCATTTTCCGCTGGCAGCCGCTGGGAGCGGCTAACAAGCGCTGGTAGTGTCTTGTTATGACGGTCTTGACTTCCGGAGTTAGACGCTGGGAGCGGCCAATCAAGCTCTAGTGGCGTCTTGTTTAATCGTGCACGACTGCCCTACTGAGGAAGGCGCTGGGAGCGGTGTTTAGATGCTGCCAGCTTTTGTACATGAGGCGCTGGTGGGGAGGCGAGTATGGTGCTGGTAGCGCTTGTTGTTGTTGCATCTCATGCAACCTCCTCTTCTTCTCATCTTCCCCTTTTCCTTCACTTCTCTGTGAATTTTCACTAAAACCTGTAAATCATGCTAATTTTCCAATCGCCTGAAGAAATTACAAACAAAAAAATAATTAATTTACGGTCTTAATTCGGCTCGAAATGAGATCAAACAAGTAACCAGGCGTCGCGCCCGCAGCGGTCACATCGTGACCGTGACTTGCAAATGTCATGCCCATGTCACGCCCATGACAATATCCCTAGGTTTTGGAGCTGAGTAGCACGTCACGCTCGCGACACCTTCGTTTGGAGAATTCTTGGGGAAAAAATCGCCCGAGGTTACGGCTGTGACCCCTCTCGTCACGACCCCGACCATGGAGTCGCGCCCGCGACCTTCCTGCTAGGAAATTGCCCAGATTTCTACAGAGCCTCGTCACACTCATGATAGCTGGCGCCACGCCCGGGACACGCCGAGGATTTTCATCTGTCACGGTCGCGACACCCTTGTCTGTCGGGAATTTCAGCTTGTTTCTTTTATTCTCTTTGCTCCCCTTTTGTGTATTCCCCCTTTTGCCCTTCCCTTTATGATTTGTAATGCCTCTCTAAGAGGTCTTTTATTGTAATTAGCTTGGGTCCTTTTGTCATTTGACCCTTAGGTTCCCTCTTCTCCCTCATTGTATTTAACCATTTACAATGTTAGGAAGAGACATTCAATACTAGCTCAATACATATGCTGAGAATTTTCTCTCAAACTCTCTCTACTTCAAATATTGCTTACTTTAGCCAAATCCTTTATAGAATAGTGGTGGTTGCTCCCTTTATCAATTCTTGGTGGATTTGATAGTGCTTAGGTGGTGATACTCTTTATCCTAAATCCATATATATTGTGGAAGATTCACTTCTAGGGTTTGGTTGTTACAATCATCACAAGCATCATCAAGTTCTTCAACTCAAGCATCATTTTCCCATCATGGCATCCTTCAGGAAGTTTCCTTAGAAATCTCTCCTCATACTTTCTAAGAGATTTGAGAGATTGTTAGAAAGTCCGGGGAACTTTTTGGTCCTGGATGCAAGAGATCAAAAGGATTTTTGTCAGATTGAGAGAGAAAATTCATAGAGCAAGAGAGAAAGAGTAGGAAAAGATGGTTTTTCGACGTTCATATCTAGGTGTAAGTATGGCAATCGACTACAACGGAGCACAAACAATCCAAGGCTGCATAATCATGGAGAAATTTTCTAAGAAAATTTGTCACTATGATTCGTCATCATCATTGTTTGATTATGAGGATGAGAAAGAGTTGTTTGCTTTAATTTTTCGTCATTTAAACCCCATATTTATTGCCAATTTGGAAGTGTATAAGTAGTTCATATGGTTCTTACCGATGGTGTTGTGTTTCTCATTTGGATTAGCGTTAGTTTGCTTGATTGGAAAGATTGAATGGATTGTGAGCCTAATCAAGAGTAATGTGAGACTTGTTTTGATTGAAGCCTTGATGATTGTTGTTGGTGATGACCCATACTCATCTTTTGATCAGTATTTTTGGCCTAGTATATTTCCATTAACCATCACATTTCTGTTAGTTAATTACTTTCGTTTAAAAGTATCAAAACTACAAGTCCCTTGGAAATTTTTGAGGGAAGATTTGTTATTCCAAAGGGTTGACCATTCTCCTTGAATTTCTTTGATAACAATAAGTAAGATTGTCACCTTCAACAATAATATTGTTAAAGTCGATATCTTTTATTACTTTGACACCACCTTTGAGAGCCCTAACTTACGTCACCAGGACTGAATATCTTCGTAATTATATATTCGACTCACTTCTTGAACTTTAAACTAAATTCAACATGGTGATCCGCATAAATAATGTGTTTTGTAGTTTTCTAGAAACGATTTTCTCTCTAATTCTCTTAGAAAATTATTTACTAGCTTTGTGATGGAAATAGATGAAAAATTCTTTTTATTTAAAAAAATTGACCAACTTTTACAGGAAAATTTTTCGATAAAATTACTTAGAGGTACCCTAACTTTTGAAGAAACAATTTTTTGGTACCCTAAAAATTCAAAATTAATTTTGGGGTGCCCTTACTTTTAGGATTAGAAATTACTAGGTGAATTTCCGGCGAAATTCCGATTGATTCAAATAATTTTCGTCGACAAAAACAAAGGGCATTTTCATCCATAAAAACATTTAATCAATTTCCCGCCTACAACTCACCGGTGAATTCAAATCATTGGCGGGAAATTCACCTAATTATTTCTAATTTTAAAAGTTAGGGTACCTCAAAATTAGTTTTTAAAAATTAGGGTACCAGAAAAATATTTCATAAAAAATTAAGGTACCCTTAAGTAATTTTTTGGAAATTTCATGCTTTTCACGCCATAGTATCAACATTTAGGATCTCTAAAAATCTTTTTTTTTTTCCTTTTCCCTTTGAGTTCTCAAATGGGGAATCATTAAGTAGAGTACTACAACCGTACAGTCCGCCGTCAAATGGTCAACCATTTCCAACGCGTTGAACCCATTTGTTCCCGTGTGAACTTACTTACTCTGCAATTGAATCATCCTGCATTGTTCCTCTAAAAACCCAGAAAAAACCCATTTCACATTTCCATTCTATCTCCTTATAACTAATCCCTCTCATTCACACTCTCTCCATCTTACCCAGCAATGAGCGAATCTCAGAAGAATCCCAGTTGCTTTTCATCCATCTTCAAACGCCTCATCTGCGCTGCCAATCTCCCCACCTACCCAGATCACAATCAAATCAACAACACTGTTTCTTCAGATGTCTTAATCACTCAAAAAAACACCCAATTACCACTCGAAGAACAAAGTGCAGAGCAAATTAAGCCAGGGATTGTCGCAAGACTAATGGGGTTAGATTCAATGCCAGAAAACAACAACAGAACCCTGGATGTGTCTCTGTTTTTCAGGAGCAAATCCCTCAATTCTCTCCATTTCTTCCCCGATTTTACTTCAAACAGAGCTTCGAAATCTGCCGCATTTCATCGTCGATCTGCTACTGTCAATTCCAGTTCGAGCTTTTCCTTCAAAATTGAGGAAGAAAATGTCGGTAAGGAAAACAGAGGGGGCGTGAAACAGAGTGTGAAGAAAAAACAGGGGAAGAGAGAGAAAGTTTCAGAGGTTAGTTTCAGAAGCAAGTCACTCAATTCCCTCCATTTCTTCCCTGAATTCAATTCAAAAAAAGCTTCACAATCCGCCGCGTTTCATCATCGCTCTGCTACCGTGAATTCGAGTTCGGGTTTTTCTCATTTGGGTTTGGGTTTTCCCTCCAAAATTGAGGAAGAAAATGTGGGTTCATCCAAGTCACAAAGTGAGGAAAACAGAGGAGGTGTGAAACAGAGTGTGAAGATGAAAAAACAGGGGAGGAGAGAGAAAGTTGCAGAGGTTAGTTTGAAGGGGAATGAGAGAAGTAAAAGTAAGGAGAAGAAGAAGAAGTATGAAGAAGGGTTTGCTACTTCTTCAACTGTTAGGAAGGGTAAGAAGAACAATGGTGGTTTGATTAGGGATGGGAAATGTGCAGTGTTAATGCAGAAACAGGGGAGATTAGGAGGAGGATTAAGGGTTAATGATGTTGGATTAAATGCCTCAACAAACAAAAGGGTTCATCATAATCATGATAATAATGATGTTGATCATGAAGTTTTGAGTGATTCACTCTCAAGAAGCCCTGTTTTGAGTGATGCATTGTCAAGAAGCCCTGTTTCTGTGCTTGATCACCATCTTCCTCATCTCCACCATGATTATTCCCCTTCAAAAGGTATGTTTTCTAATATTTCATTCCTCTTTTTTTGTTTTTATTTTATTTTAGACTAATATTGTTGGTACTTTTGTACATTTCTTAGTCCTTAAGTATAAAGTCCAATCCTAGCAATTAAGAATGATTGTTCGAATGCCTTAATGCTCAAGTAGTTAAGTGATTAGGTGGACACCACCTCACTTTAGCTGGTCAATGAGCCAACCAAGCTATGATAAAAATAGGTTCCTAAATATAAATTAGGTTCACCTGGGCAATGTTCTTTTGTGCAATGCTATATAACACCTACTCTAACTTACTGCATCAACCATAAGCAATCACATATTATCATATCATATCACACTTTACCACAACAATTATAAATTAGTGACTCTTCACTTTTCTAACTTTTCAACTCTCTCTACTTTTCTCTTTTCTCACTCTTTATCTAGCCATTCTTACCACAAATTTGACTATAACTTATCATAACGTATCACATAATATAAAACTATCCACATTTTTACTGTATCATACTATTGCCACATTTTTTTTTTACCTACGGCAGAAAAAAAATAGGGTCTTAAGAGATTAATAATCTACAAAGAACTGAGTCAAAATACTCCAAAATATTTGAATGTGAGCACATTGTCTAAATTGGTAACAAGTGGGCCAATTCGGTTTACACAGGCCCAAAAAGGGTCAAACGTATGGGCCATATAGCCCTCTGTCTTGGGCCACTAAGACCTAAGGTGATCTTTTGACTAATATTTGATTTTTTTTGTTAGGATTGTTTTCCGCAGAGGATGAAAGACGAACAATTACGAATGTTAGAAATAAACCAACTAAAACCAAACCCAAAATTCATAAGGAAACTCCGCAACAAAACATCACACTCGAAGCACCACAGAAGAAAGACTGTGATGATGAAGTCTCAAGCCGGATCCAACGGCCAAAATTCGACAATAATCTCAAGTCGAAGAACGCCGGAGATGATCAAGAAGATGACGTGGGGGAGTATTTTGTGGGATTACTAGGGCAAATTTGTAGACTGGCTGAAGAGGAAGTAAAAGATCCAAATTGGGTTGCAAAATCTCAAGGGTTTAGGGTTCATTTTGTGGAGGAATTAAGCTTGGATTTTGGTGGGCAAATCCTTGACTTGTTGTTAGATCAACTATTGGATGAATTAGTACATTTATAACTTCATTTTCTAGTTATATGAATAAGGCTAGAAGGGCAGTTTTTAGGCATCATTTTATCAAAATTAGATGAGCAATTTTTTGGGTCGAATATTATACGCAACAATAACTCAATCAAGTGTAAATCCTGCTTAAGTAGGGATTAATATGTAAACATTACAAGGAAATATATTCAGACAAAAAGTTATGTTCAATCCAAACATATCTTTTAATTTGTAAGTTGTAGCTCTATATGATTTCTGTTATGAAATTATCCAACATTATCATCATGGTTCACAAATAGTAATGTATTTATAATTATGTCTATGCATATTTTCTGTTAAAAAAATGTCTGCATATTGACATGAATCAGATAAATAAAGTCATAAAAGCGCTAGAGGAAGGGCTTGAACCTTCGATCTTGTGGTTAACAGCAACACGCTCTAACCAACTGAGCTACTCCAGCTTGGCTGCTTCCTTAGTGAAACTTGGTTTTATATAACGCATGTTTGTATTAAATAATAACACTTTAGCATTTTACATGTTTTACATAATCATTTTACATTCTACAACAAAGATTTAGTTTGCCACAGATGAATATATAGTTATTATCTTTCAGGAATATTAGAGTACCCCTTTCTGTTTTCTCTTCTAACTAGAAATGTCACCTCATAATTTCTTATACTAATTTCATTCTTTTTCATCTTATTTTTGAACTAATTAAATTTTTCTCATTTCATATTACTCCCTCCGTTCTTTTTTATCTGTCATTTATGGTTTTCTGTGCCAATTTTTAATCAATAATTTCTAATATAAAACTTTTATAGAAAAATATAATATTATACTTTTTTAATAGTATTTTTTATTACGAATCTAATGATATCAATTTTGTATGATGAATCATTATACAAATTAAGATATTAACGGTCAAAATTTTTGCCACAATTCCCTAGGCGACAGATAAAACAAAACGGAGGTAGTACCCACCATTTTACATTTCAATAATGTATTAATTACTATTTTTCTTATTTTATCATTAATATTCATCGACTCCACCCCAACATTTAATTTTAATAAAGCATATTTAATCAATTTTTTCACTAACTACCTTATACATTTTTATAATCTTAGCTTTTGCTACCACTTTTGAAAGACAAATAAAAAGAAAGAAATAGAGTACTAGCTATAATACGTCTATTAGAAGAAACTAATTGGATTTAAATTGAAACTAAATACACAATAAAATTAGCATGCCTCCTATACTGGGATAGTTACTTTGTAAACGATTTGCATATGCAATTACACTTGTATAAAGTACTATATATAAACATATAAGTTATCAGAAGTATGATCTCATAACCAGAAAAAGAGTTATGAGAAGTATTATAAGATCTGTCATATACTATGGCCCCATTTTTATACGGTAATGCACTTTGTGATATCGCAACTTACTGCAACTCACCACAACTTACCACAATCCTTTTTTAATTAATGTATTTCAACACTCATTTTTTAACTTCCACCACAACTTACCACAACGTAACTAACCGCAGCTTACCACACTCTACACACCGCAACTTACCGCACCTCAGCGGTACCATATAAAAGAATGGGGCCAATAGAGTAATAGCCCCTTTTTTGGGCTGTGGGAACTTTTATTCTATACATACTATCGAAAAAAGTCAATTACAGATACATAAAATTCACCAAATGAACTGAAATACTTTTTGGGTATTTCCCAATTTTCAAGTATATCACTTCTTTTACTAAATATCTGTCAATTACTCAATTTCATAGCTAGGTTAATAATTGTAGGTGGAGGAGCGAGGAATATCGTTGAAGGACAAAAAGAAGTCTTCAACCCCAAGTATAATAATAATAATAATAATAATAATAATAATAATAATAATAACAACAATAATAATAACTACTACTTCCATCCCTAAATAATTATCTATTTGACTAAACTTTGATCGTTGATTATTCACAAACTGCAATGAATTACAATATTAAATTATCGCCATTAGAAAGATATAGTACTAAAAATTACAATAGTATTAATTTTATATTGTTACTTATTGTAATTTGTGAGTAATCAACGATCAAAGTTTAGTCCAATGGACAATTATTCAGGGATGGAGATAGTATATTTCAGTACATGTTGCCTTTGGCATTTAATGATAAACTCCCCCTCATCCCCCTAACACATAATAAATCTTACATGAGATATATATTATTAATAGTGTTACATAGTTCCACCAGCTCAAACTAAATATAATAATAATAATAATAATAATAATAATAATAATAATAATAATGATAATAGTGTGTAATTAGTCAAACGTACATACTTTAGGAGGAGTATAATATAAGCTGAAAAATTGGTAGAAATGTGAATAAATTAAAAAGTTTGAGGGTCTCGAAGTAGTCAAAGCTACTACCTGCTTTTCAAAAAATGTTAATATAATGATAATTAGGTCAAATAATCTGGCGAAATTGGAATATTAGTCAAGTCGGTGATTTGTCAGGTCAGTCACCCATCCCCCACCAAAAGTTCTAACCCCATAAAAACATACGTATCTCAATAATTAAACAACTTAAACCAATTTACTTAATTAATATTCGATTGTAGCAATAGCATACTTTCATTCTCCTCTCTCTTATACTATCATACGTACATTTGTCCACTTATGTAGAAAAAAGTGATCGAGATTTCACATGATCGAGTGTTTAGAAGGATATATATAGTACATACATGCATTAGCCTACGGTATTAGGGTTCAAAAGTTCGATTTGATCAAAGCAAGGCTTGGCTGAACTTAAAATATATATCAGAGCTAGTTCGAGTTTTGGCTAGCCGTTACTAAGATTGTAAAATAGCACAATTAACTTGCGAACTGCCCAGGCTCGAGCAGATTATAGCTCGGCTTAGCTCAGTTCGAATCTCAAATATATATCAAGCCGAGTCTGAGCTTAGGAAAGCTAAGGCTCGCGTTGTTAGGAGTGTAAAATAGTAGAGCCAACTCGCGAGCAACGCTGGCTCAACTTGGTTATAGCTCAACTATAGTTCGGTTTGACCAGAGTTCAGTTATGCTCAACTCAAATGTCTGTCGAGTCTCACATTAGTGGGACCATAAAAAAGAAAAAGAAAAAAGAAATGCTTGTGAGTTGCGCAGGCTCAACTCGATTATAGCTCGGTCCAAGTTTGATTTGGCCAAAACTCGCATTAAATTATATAGAATATAAAGAACTAAAGAAGGTAAACAAAGATGTGAAAAATAAGTTTAAAAAAAGCTACCAAATTAGATGAATCTCCCATGTTTAAGTCAATAATTTATTAGAAGAAAAACTACTAATTAAAGCATATAAATAAATAGAAGAAATTAATGGAAAAAGACTGTACAAAGTAATGCTTCTTGTTTCATTACTTCCATATGCATATCTATGTTTGCAGACAAAGTTGCTCTTTTATAGTGGAAAATAAAAGAAAAAGAGAAAGTGAAGCTTCATACACTTTTTTGGATTTTAATTCTTCTTTTCTTTTTTTATTTATTTATTTTAGTGCTAAAAATAATGGAATATACATGACTATGACATGCTGATGACCGTTGACCACTAAGGTAAAGAAATGCCAGGAAAAAGAAGTATTTGATGTATTTTGTTGTTCTAAGGAACCAAAAGAAATATGTCAAAAGCATATGATTTCTAGTTTATCTTAATTTGCTTCAATATTTCAATTCATTAATATAACCCTCTGAAATTGTGATGAATTGGTGATGATGTGGGTTAGTTTCCTTCATATATTAACATTCCCTTTGATGTGAGTTATGTATGACTTTTTCTCTTCTAGCAACAAGGAGTTTTCAATTTATTTTAAGATAGGTATTTTGATGTCCTTTTCAATGAATGACATCACTTGATATGAATCACTTACTCAATTTGGTTTTTTAAGAGTCGAACAAATATTCAAAGATATTATACAATTATAAATTAAACTTGTTTAACAAGAGCTTGATTTATAGAAATAGGTTTATCCTCTTAATCACTAGGTTGAATTTGTAGTGGGTATACATAATCAGGTATTTGTCAGACCTAGTTTGATGCACGTCAGCATGTGTTATTCCTTCTTTTTCGATAATTGAAAGTCCTTAAAAGCTAAAAGTTGCATTAAAGATCCGCAAAACAGAAAAACATAAAAGAAAAGCAACTAGACCATACCACAATAGCTAAAATATACAACCAAGAACCACAAAATAAAAAGCTTCGAAATCACCCAAAGAAAAAGAAACATAATACTTCACTTCTCATTGGCTGATCATATAACCTTCAAACTACAAATCTCTCTCGCTCAAACCCTCTTATAACCAAGCACCGCTTCAAAAAAATTGCATGTGTCATTCCTTCCTACTGTTTATTTGATTATTAAATTTACCTGTAAACGGAATCCAATAAATATAATACATAATATAAAAAAATAAGGAAAAGATGACATAAAACCCATGTCTTTGGATGGGATTCCATCACCATCTACAAGAAAATTAAAGTGTTGACAAACAATATGATTAGATCTTTGAAATCAAGAGCAATTATGAGAAAATTGTCCTCTTTCAAATTAAAATTGTTGAGTGAACTTTATATATAATATGATCAATCAAACATTTGACAATATATGTTCAAGCACGTGTGAGATTTCATAGACTTGTTCCTTTGTTTTTCGTGATTTCTTCTTTGAATTTTTTGCAAGATGAATTGGTCCATGGCTTCAACCTTCTCCTAACCTAAAAGCATTGAATTTTTGTGTACGGAGTTGCCATTTTATCATCTTTTTGTGGAATTATTCATCCACCATTTTATCATTCGTTCAACAACAACATTATATACACATGGGAAGAACCTTCTAATTGAAATCATCATTTTCCACCTTTTTTACTCAAATTAAAGTAACTTTTCAAATTAATTATAGGAATCTAGGTCCATTAATTATCGCCTAGGAAATTGGTGGAAAACTACATGCATTATTAGTTTGGAGCTAGATTGATGTTGATAAATTAGATCATGACTTTGTATATTTTGATGAGAAATCAAATTGATATTGATTACAATTTACAAGCATACCTATTATCATAAGAGTTGATTAAGACAAAAATCGATCTTGCTTGGTGAGCCAACGCGAGTTTGCCGGTGTTAAATTATACTGTACATCGTGGTGTATTAAAATAGGTCAATTTTTTATGTGATGAATTTGTTTAAAGAGTCGATAAATTAAAAAAGTATTAATGAATTTTGTAATAATGTTAATAAATATTATGATGAATTTTATAATAAAATATTAATGAACTTTTGTTAAGATTTAACACCTTGGCGAACCTAGATAGATAGTCAAATGTGCACCATATAAAAAATTAATTATATTACTAATTAATCATCAAAGCTGACCCTGGTCAAATAGAATCCAAACGAAGTTTTAGCTGAGTCGTGTTGTATGACCATGTTCTTTAAAATGGTAAGTTAGGTTTATCCTCTCTTTTTCTTACCTTACTTTACCTTAGTCGAAGCCCTAAAAAATACTCAAACCGTTGTCATTTTATTTTTCTTTTCTTACCAACCTTACTTTACCTAATTTAGGCCATGTTCTTTTATGCGGTATTTTGCGGAATGGTGTGGTGATGTGTGGTGGAATTGTGGTGGGGTGTGGTGGTATTGTGGTGGGTTATTGGTATGTAGGGTAGGTGAGGAGAGAGAATGTAAAAAGTAGAGGAGAAAAGTGAGGAGAGAGAAAAGTAATGATTTGCGGTAAAATGTGGTGGGTTGTGGCAAATTGTAGTAGGCTGTGACACCGCAGTTTGCCAACCGCAGAAAAGATTAATCCTATCAATCTATGTTCCTCATATGATTTGCGGTAAAACAAGGTCGTCTTGACATACCATTTTTTTCCTCATATGATTCAAATATTAACTTAATATCTCTATGTTCCTTTTTATTCGACCTTTTTACTAATTTTTTTTTATTTTGACCTCTACCTATAATATTTTGTAATATTTATTTTCTTCCACCGCCCCCAAAAATTACAAGAAAAACAAAGAGAGTAATTAATTTGAAATATATATTTTAACATTCAAGAATTATACCATCCTTCTCAAACTACAAGGTTGTATAGTACCAAAATTAAATTACTAATATATTCCAAATGTAAATATAGTTATGAGAAAATCAAAAGTGAAATATGCTTGCAATTAGCACAAATTAAGGCACCGTTCTTTTGTGTGTTGCGTTACGTTACGTTACGTTTAGTTGCGTTGGAAATAGTTAAAAAATAATGATAATTGCATTATGTTGCGTTAAGTTGCGTTGCATTTGGGTGCGTTAACGCATAAAAGAACGGTGCCTTGGGGAAAAAACCTTACTTTTGAGGCTTGGACTTGACTCTTCATACATATACTAGCTGAATTTCGATGGAACCAACTTCAATTCGAACTTTAACCAAGTAGCATCCCAGAATTGAATCCTCATCACATAAAATGATAAAAATGTATTCTAAAAATGATCCACTAATATTGTGAACAATAATAATAATAATAATTAAGTGTGTCCACTAAACAATAATAATAATTATGTCTTCACAATGCAGGAAACACTCAATTTTCTTCACAATTAATATAGACTACTTAATTTTTTAATTTTTTTTATTAGCAAGCCTCAGATCCACCTTGCATAAATATACAATACATGGGCATTTACAATATATACACATATCCACATTAACACACTAATAGTTTTTCATGCACCTCCATTTTACCTCACCGTTAATCAATTGGCTATATTTCTCAATAATACAACAATAACAATCCTCAAATATGCTCAAACTGCTTTCTATTCTTTGTAGTGAGAAAACATCAACTAATTGAAAACATAAGGCTATATTTCTCAATAATATAACAGCAATACTCTATATATATATATATAGAGAGAGAGAGAGAGATGTATATGTTCAAACTGCTTTGTATTGATCTTTCCAGGGAGAAAACACGAAATAGGAGAAGAAACTACATATATAAGTGAAAATGAGTAGCATATTATATATTACTGCATGTTAAACGAAGTAGATGAAACAACAAAGCTAAATTATTCCTGCATGCCCTAGAAATTATTACAAGCTAGCTAATCAACTAGGAGAAGAAACTACTACAAAAGGGATGGATCCATGTAAGTCCAAATAAAGCTAAAAATGAATGTGAAACCTAATTATAATCCCCTCCTTTTCTTTCCTCCCGTTCAAACTAGCTAATCACCAGCAGTCATTCAAAAGCATATCTGATCACATCTAGCTAGCTAGCTAGCTAGTAGTATTACAATCAAAAGGCTAACTATTGTAGTTCAAAAGCAAAAAAAAGAAGGAAAGAAATTTAGCTAGCTAGCCTTCTATTAATATGAAAGAGTGTCCCAAGACAAACCTCAATCGATCTCCGTCAATCTTGTCATGCATGATCGATACAATATACGACCCTCGTAATCCAGATATAGACAGTCTGAGCTTGACACACTTTCATGGAGATCTTCATCAAGTCATGTGTATGCATGATTGATATGTTGCAATACCCGCCTCACGTTACATCTATTTAGATATAGACAGTCTGAGCCTAATACACCTCCATACAAACAGGAATTTGGGTTTCAACCAATTTCAGCACGTACAATTCCATCTTTGTTGAAACAAAAGAGATCCTGATTTCGCCACCATTCCATCTTTGTTGAAGAAAACAAGTTGGGATTCTAATTTGAGCACCATTCAATAATCCTTGTTGACATAGAAGAGATTTTGATTCCAACATCATTCAATCTCGACTGAAACGGAAAGAGATTCAAATATAGACAGTCTGTTCAATCCGCCCACATGTATACATGCACCCTAGCTGAAAAACACCAGAGTTTGACTCGACCAACAAAATTTCGGATGTGGATTTGTCATAGGCTAGGGTCATCTCTCCTAAGCTTATTCAAAAGGGCGGTGATAAGGGCATCCCTCTTCTCCGCCCTGGCCTCCTCCCGCGCCCTCCTCTGCTCCTCCCTCTCCCGCCACCGCCTCTCCATCCCGAGGCGCTCGTTCTCGAGCGCCTCCATCCTCTGCCGCCACTCTCGCTCAACCTGCCGCCGCTCCTCCTCCCTAGCCTCGTACGCCTCCCGCCACTGCGCCTCCATCTGCGCCTGCTGCTTCATGAACTCCTCCAACATCTCCCTTATAATCGCCACTGCACCACCGCCACCACCACCACCACCGCTTCCACCACTGGGCTTCAATCTCTTCGCTTTCTTCTTGGCGGCCCCACCACCACCCCGATCAGGGTCGGATTCCTCCTCCTCCTCCTCATCCGATGACTGGGCTTGGGCCTTGGTTTTTCTGGAGGATGTCGTGGAGGAGGGCCCCGCCGTTGTGGATGGAGGTGGGCCCTCCGCCTCGGCCCACAGCATGCGATTCATGCGGGCCGTGAAGATGGATTGCATTTCGGTGTAGAAGGGGAACTGCTGCCGCATGGCCTCCGGCTCCATTGTCTCACACCCCTATCCTTTCCCACGTTAATTGTGAAACCACATTAATTCATTCATTCATTCGATAATCAATATGAGAAGATGATTTAGACTAATATGTGTCTTCATGTATGAAACACACACGTCTAAGATGATTTAAAAATAATTATTGTTTTCAATCAAAGATGATTATCGAACATTTTAGCGGGACTATACCGGACTTTGTTATTGTTTTGCTCATGTTTATTTAAAATTGTTTAAAAATATATGTTTTACTAGTGTGAAAGTTATTACTATTCATAAAGTACATAAAAATATTTTATTTATATTTTTTCAAAAATAGAGAGTTATATGTAAAATTTGCATTCTATACATACTATATGGTTAATATATGATAGATTATCATTTACATTTGTCAAGATAGCAAATAAATTAAATATTATGCCTTTATGATTAATAAATATATGTAATTACTAACAACAATTATTATATAAAATCATAAATAAATGAAGTATAGACAATTCAACATGTTTATTCAAGACCTATATTAATAATATTATTGTTCATTTGAAAAATATAGCATGCTGTTCAGAATTTAAAGATGTATGGCACTTCAGTTGAACTTCTTACGACTTTTTCTTTTGAAAAAAATGTTGATTTAATAATTCGAATGAAATTGCATGCTGGTGAGAATATGCGCTCAGATACATCCGTATGGGGCACAATGAAAAGAATGGTGCAACAAATTATTACATGCTCTTATAATTGTATTTATCTGATCAAAAAAAAATTGTATTTAATACTGCTTCAAAAATTGTGTTTAATTACATGCTTCTGTCCCTAGAGATATAGAATGACTGTGTGATCATACCAGGAAGCGCGTGAATCTTATTTAAATACTGTATAATTGAATAGTGATTAATTACAAAATAAAAATAGGGTATAAATTAAATTAGAAGAAAATTAACACACACACACACAAAATGACAATTCCCTATAAAAGTTCAATTTTTGGGTTATATAGCTGTAGTAAAAACACCTACAAATTAAATGTATAATTACTCACAAAAGTGATCAAATAATACCTTTCATTATATACCCTAGATCAACAGATAAGTATGATAGCACTTTTCCTATACTGTAGAACCACCTTAGAACATCGAAACACCTTGATGAAAATGAACTTGTTACTTTTGATAAATAGTAGAACAAACTTGAAAAATCTAAACAGCCCAAGGAAAACTAATTAACCAACATCATTTTCCAGAATTAGGGTAAAAAAAATCAGAAAGACACTTTTAAAAGTAACCCACCCTATAATCTTTCATTTTGGTCAAAATAGGGTTAAAAATGGCTAATTGGTCCTAAATCCCGCACCAAAAAGTACATAGTTTTCGTATTAGATTAACCCTTCAAAAAGTATGTAATAATAATTCCCGATTTTGAGGATAACTAATAATCAAAATCAACCTTTTTTTTCTTCCCATAATTTGATCAAAGCTGAAACAATCGACAAAAATACAAAAAAATACTCCCTCCTCCCATATTTTAACATTATTTTGACTTTCATATTCTCTAATATTTCTCTATTATTGATAATTTTTTTATATAATCTGTTATTAATAATTGCAGTATTATAGATGTTTTATGTAGTATTTTTTATTATGAATCTACTAATGATAATTTTATATATCAATTCAATGTATATATTAAGAAGTTTATGATTAAAGTTTTTGAAATTTGATCGCATGATTTCCAAAACGATAATTAATATGAAACCGAGCGAGTAATTTGCTTTAATTATTTACCTTATAACGAGTGACGAGGTTTTTCCATTTGCACTTGCACTGCTCAGCACTTCTATGGAACCCTTTTTCCCTCATTTTTGTCGAAATAACTTCCCACAGAAGTTTATTCCTCTTCGTTTCCATGAAGGCCCGGTCCAACTCGGCCCGGATTACCAGGAACTCCTTCGTTTCTGATATGCTCCACTGTGGGAATCTATCCCCTGCTTCTCCCCCCACCGTAGGACTGCTGCTGCTCATCTGCTGCTGATACTGATGTTGATGCTGATGAAGTAGTTGTTGTTGATGATGATGATGGGGTGGAGGGGGAGGAGGAGGGGGATGTTGTTGTTGTTGTTGATGATGATGATGATGATGGGGATGCATATGCCCATGACCCTCCATCCACTAAAAAAAAAAAGGAAAATAAAAAAAATAGGGAGGGAGTTTATGAGTTTTGAGGTTGGATTTAGGGAGGAGAAAGATTGGATTTTGAGAAGTGGGGATTAAAGAGGAGGAGATTTCAGGATGAGGGTATGAAAAAAAAGGAGGAAAAAGGTGTGAAAACAAGGTGTGAATTTCTTCATTTTGTTTCCCTCTCTTTTTGGCCTCTTTTTTTTAGTTTTTGTTGTTGTTCTTGATGATGATGATGATGATGGTGGTGATGGTGATGGTGGAGGAGGGGGTTTGAGGAAGATGAAGATTCAAGAGGAGGAAGTTGAGGAAAAGAGAGAGAGAGAGATCAGAGAGAAGAGAGAGAGAAGAGAGAAGAAATTTTAGTTTTGATTTGCTTCTTTTTGTAGGGCCGAGTATGTATGTATGAGTTATTTTTTTCTTCTCTCTCAAGATTTGTGTAATGAATTTACTGCCTCGTTTTATATTGATTTTTGTAATTTTAATTTTTATACGGAGTAATTTTTAATATTATTTTTTAATTAATAATATTTTATATGATATATTATTAATAATTATAATATTATATTTTTATAATAATATTTTTTAATATAAATTTAATACTACATTCTTCCCAAATAATATGTCACTTTGGAAATAATTTAAAACCCAAAAAAAATTCCACTCTCCACTAATTTACCTCATTGAAAATGTGAAAATATTGAATAAAATGGTGAAATAAAAAAGAAAAATGGTGAATAAAAAAGAAAAAGGGAAGAAAAAATTGTAATTAATAAGGTTAATTTGATAAATTAGTAATTAATATGTTATTGAAATTATAAAGTGACAGATATTATAGTAAAAATGAAAGTTAGTTAAAGTGACAGATAATATGGAAAGGAGGGAGTAATAATTTTATATAACAACTCATTATATATATTGAAAAATTTATGATTTAAAATTTTAAAATTTGATCATATAATTTTTAAAAATTTTAATTAATATATAATTTTTAAAAATAATATATAATGAAATTAATTTTCTCTCTCTAAAAAACACAACCACACGCACACCAAGTCTACGCGGAATTCTCACCTTTTCGTTTCCTCTCTGATATGATCTAACGATCTATCTGCTGCGCCTGTTTTATCAGAAAATTTGAAAAAACAAAAAACTAATAATTTAATGCTCTTTGAGGGAGAGTGGGGCCCAGGAGGAAGTCTATTTGGTTCCCATTTGTTCCCACTGCGTGGAGCTTGCGTCATGCTTACGCCTGGCTATGAGTAAAACATAAAAGGAGGAAATGAAATTAAGAGCGCGTTTGGGGAAAGTGGGGATTTTTATTGGGTGAGTGGCGGTGTAATTTTTATTTTTCCTTTTTTTGGTGCCAAGGAGGGGCGGTGTAAAATTGGACTTTAGATTATTTGGGTTGGGATAAATTGCATGTTAGGTGCGAAATTAACCAATGGATATCACAATTTTGATTTTATGAAGGGGTAAAACCGAACAAATTAGTAAAGAAGTAATAACATATACCTACCCCAAATTTTTTAAAAATGAGAAATTTACCCTCTATATTTGGGAAATGAGGATTACCCTACTCGATCTTTATTGTTCATATAAATGTATACTTTTTCCGATTAGTCAATAACTTAGACAAATTTGCCCTTATAATTTTATCTGGTTTGACGAAAATATCCTCAAAATTTAAATTAAAAAGACGAAATTATCCTTATTATAAATAATTTGAGCAGCCCTTTTCTATTCTCCATCATCCCCTTCTACTGGGAAAAATCGAACAACTATTCGGAATGTAGTGTGAAGCAAACCTTAAAAAATGTTTGATATTGGGTGGAAAACTGTTGAAATAATTTGGAGTTGTAGAGCGAAGGAACTAGAAAAGAAAGGAATGAAAATATGGAGTGCTTAGCCTTGCGATCTGCCACTTGCCGTAATAGAAACCCCAGCAAAAGCATTAGATCATATTCACTATGACAGAAACCCTAGCTAAAGCATTGGATCATATGCACTATAATTGAATTCAACCATTCCTTTCTAAATTTTGGTTGGAATTTTTATTCACTTTTTGTTGTTCTAATGTTAAGCTAATTAAGAATTAAAGTCCTTTTAATTAATTAATCAATTTTGGCCTTTTCTTATGGTGAAGAATGAAGAGGAAGAATAAAGATGAACAACAACCTATAACGAAGGATTTCAAGAAGGAAGTAATAGTTTGAAAGGAACCAAGAGGAAGAATAGAGATGAGAAACATCAAAATAAAGAAGAAATGGCAATGGGGTTTTCAGTACACATCATTCTATTTTTTTTTTCTTTTTAGGCTAAAAGGATTGAATGATAAACTGAAGAAGGAAGAATTTTTAATTAAAGGGTACATTAGTAATTTCACACGTTAAGTTGACCAACTTTTATCTAAAAAAGGAGGTATAAATTATATCAACAAAAGTTAAGTATGATATTTATTATTTTTACTATTTGTTAAGTTGGGTTATTAAGAATTTTCAAATATAGAGGGTAAAATCCTCATTTTACAAAAGTTTAGAGTAGGTATATATTATTACTTCAATTAGTAAATAATTGTTTTTTCTGAAACACAAGCTTCAAAAATACTCCCTCCTTTCCTCAATAATTGTCACATTTGAATTTCGGGAAAATTTTATGAAAATTGTATTGAGAATAATAATTGTATTGGAAATGATAAAAGTAATAGATAAATTTCTATTTTGGTTATATAGTTGAATTGGTAATGATAAAAATATGAGGTAAATTTAGAAAATTGTCATTAATATTGTATTGGAATTGTAAAGTGACAGATATTGTGAAAAATGAAGTATTAGTTAAAGTGACAGATATTGAGGAATGGAGGGAGTATTTAATAAGTTATAAAAATTAACGTTACATATTTTTAGTTACATAATTACAATAAATTCAAGCAGTATTCCTCTATTTCATATTGGTTCAGTTAATTAAAATTTGTAATATTATATTTATAAAATAATATTTTTCATTACGAATTTTATATAATAAATCATGACACATATATATATATATATATATATATATATATATATATATATATTGAAAAGCTTTTATCGAAATTTTTAAAATTTGATTGCATAATCTTCAAATTCGATAACTAATATGGAAAGGAGGCGGCGGGATAAATAATTAAGGTCATGTTCTTTGGTTAGGTTATTTTCAGGTTTGAATAGATAAATTAGAATAAGACCCCGTTCTTTTATGCGGATGGCAGGTTGCAGTGCCACACCGCACCACAACAAACCAAAATCTACTTTTTCTAATTTTCTATATTTCACCACAACCCACCACAACTTTCCCCAACCCACCACAATCCACCACAGTTTCTTTCAATCCACCACAATCCACCACATTTCCTCCATACCGCACCACACTGTAGCGAACCGTATAATAGAACGGGGCCTAATTGTATTAATTTTATTTAACAAATCATTGTATACATTGAAAAAATTATAGTCAATTTTTTTAAAATTTCACTGCATAATTTTTAAAGAAGATAAATAATATGAAACGGAGATAATACTATGTCAAAATTAAGTCAAAAGATTTAAAGTTTTAATTTTTTATTTTTATTTTTTTTTGCACCAGATTAATGGAGTATTAGAGGAAACACTAGAAAGAGAAATTGAACCGTATTTTTATGGGAATTTTTTATTTGTGTTATTTTGTAATTATGTAGGGAAAATGGGTAAAACTTGCACCATAAGCAAGTGCTACCGTGTTTGGGTCAAGTACTGTACTGTTGTATGTAAATGTAATGTATAATTCAGGAGAGAGAAAAATAGGAAGAAGAATAAAAGGTGTGTTGTGTGTTCACTATTGTGTATACTCCATCACAAAAGTCCTCTCTCCTTCCAGATTATACGTGGACACTCTATTCTCTTTTTCTCCTTTTTCTTTCTCTATTTATTTATTTTATTTATTACATCATCACCACATTAGTTCATTTTTTCAAAAAAAAAAAGAAAAAGAAGAGAAAAACTTACTCCACTTCTTAGACCCTGTTTTTTTTTTTTATTTTTACAGTTGGTAAAATGCGGAAATGGTGTATGCTGGTGAATTTGTGGAAAATGTGGTGATGTGTGGACTGATAGGATGAAATTTATGGAAAGTGTGGTTGATGTGGTAGATGAGGAGAAAGAATGTGAAAGTAGATAAGAAAAGTAGCGCTGGCAAAAAATCGGGTCTAGATAGATTCGGGTTGGACAAATTCGGTCAATGTCAAAAGTCTGACGATGAATTTATGTCAAGACCCGGTTTTTATTCGGGTCTGACTCGGTCGGACAATTCCAATGGAGCTATATTTAGGTCAGAATCAGGTTCGGACATTAGAAAAAAGAGACATATTATGTCTGATATTTGATCAATTCGGTCAATATCAAAATCGAGCAAAATTTCGTCAATTCTAGAAAAAAAGTGAAAAGGGAAAAGTGAAAAGATATATTAGTAATAATTATGATAAAATGTAGTATGAAAGGATTATTAGATGATAATACACTTCACTTTAGGGGTATTGGAAAATAATGCACTGAACTTTTTTCTTGAAATCTAATGCATTGAACTTTGAGGGTATTGGACAGTAATGCACTCCGACCAATTCAACTGGTGGTTGACGCGGTGACTGTCTTACTTTGAGATGTCGTTTTTCTATTTTTTTTCCAAAAAAAAAATATATTAGTCATCTTGCTTATGTGTATTTTCTTACACGGCAAAAATTTTTTATGAAAAAATATAAAAAAGACACCTCAAAATAGGGCAGTCACCGTGTCAACCATCAACTGAATTGGTCTGAGTGCATTATTGTCCAATACCCTCAAAGCTCAGTGTATTAGAGTCCAAGAAAAAAATTCAGTGTATTATTGTCCAATACCCCTAAAATTCAGTGTATTATCATCCAATAATCCTATAGTAAAATGTTAAAGATTATTGAATGATATGATGAGTTGTGATACTACATAGCTCAAAAAGAAAAGTGCCTTAGTTCTCTTATTTCTTCTACGTCTTAAGGTTAGAGGGTCTAAAAAATTTAGTTTAGAGGAGCCAAAGCTAAAATTTTAGCTAATTAATTAGCTTAGACTTTAGGTGATGATTTTTGTTGTAAAATATAGGAAATTTAGGTCATGTTCTTTAAGGCCCCATTCTTTTATGCGGTAACTTGTGGTGCGGTACCTCACCACAACGCACTACTCAATATTTTACCACACTTCACCACACTCCACCACGCTTTTACCACAATCATTACCAAAATATCTTCTTACTTTTCTCTCTCCTCACTTTTCTCCTCTAATTTTTACATTTTCTATCCTCACCTCCCACACCTACCACAACTCTCACCACAACTCATCACAACCCACCATACTTCACCACACTTTTTCAAATTTCATCGCACTGCATCATTACCACACCGCACTGTACCGTATAAAAGAACGGAGCCCAAGTAGGATTATTCTCAATTTTTTACTTTTAAATAATTTATATTTAAAAGTTTTTGTTCAACTCACATAATTTATTTAAGTATTTTTTGATGCTAATACACTAAACTTTTAAGGTATTGAACAATAATACACTGAACTTTGACCTTAGACAATAACCCACTGAACTTTGAGAGATGTTGGACAATAATTCACCCAGAACGATTTCAATGGTGGTTGACTTGGTGGCGATCTTACAGGACGGGCCGAGAAAATAAATTGGCTAAATAATATCTAAATTTATGACATGTCAGCTAATCTACAGAAGCAAAGATGATTTTATACAACTACAACAACAATCTCTCAACGAAAACACGTTTAAGAAAATGTAATTTTATTTTTTTTTATTCTTTTCAAAGTTGATTCTCTTTGATTCTGTGTGGATTAACTTACATGTCATTAATTTAAATATTTTTGGGCCAATTCATCTCCTTCACCTGCTAAATAGGATTGTCACCGAGTTAGCCACTGTCAGAATCGTTCTGAGTGCACTATTGTTCAAAACCTCCAAAGTACAGTGTATTATTGTCCAAGGTACATTTCAGTGTATTATTGTCCAACACCCCAAAGTTCAGTATATATAGTATCCAAAAACCCTTTATTTAAAGACAAAAAAGAAAAAGGTAATGTGAAATTTACCCACCTCCATTACTTTCCTTAGCTAATTTTCTTTTCCTTACGTTACCTTACCCGACTTAATCGTACTTCCTTACAGAAAATGGCCTTAATATAACAGTATTTTTCAAAACGAATTTCATAAAAGTAATGTCATACATAGATCATGGTAAATATTAACAAATTAACTGTCAAAACTTTAGAGTTTAGCTACGTAAAGTTCAAGGTGATAGATGAAGCGAGAAAATTAAGCAAAATAATTATGAAATGATTGCTAAAACAAGGAAGAGGCTCCCGTGGAGGTCGAACAACCAGAAATAATGGCAGAGAAGGAAGTCTTGAAACGACATACTCTGCTGGTTCTGTGCAACAGCAGACTACTAGTGAACACCAGAGTAATAACATATTTTCCAGGCTCTCAAATGACCAAGTCCAAGGACTTCTTAACCTGATCGAGCGCTCCAAATCAAGTTACGAAAAAATGCCAGGTAAATCTCCTTGGATTCTTGACTCTGAGCCATCTCGTCACATGACAGGGAAATTGCAAGGCCTTGAAAATAGAAGGTCAGTTGCACCTATATCTGTGAATTTGCCTAACGGATCCAATGTGAAGGCAGACATTGAAGGGAGTATAAATTTGAGTTCTCATATACACTTAGACAAGATCCTTTATATACCTAATTTCTCTGTGAATTTAATTTTTGTGGCTCAACTCATTAGAGATTTAAAATGCATTGTGATATTTGACGAAGAGTTGTGTCTAATACAGGACCGCACCTTGAAGAGTCTGATTGGAGTGGGTAGATTGCAAGGAGGGGTCTATTTTTTTGACAAGTTCACACCACCAAAAGATCAAGTCAACGCGGTAGGCTCCCACAATTTATGGCATGGACGTTGTTCGGTCTCATTTCGAGCCGAATTGATACCTTTTATAAGGGATTTTTCTTGCCTTTTTCCCTGTTTATGAATAAGTTACGATGATTTTGTATTTTGTAGGTTAAATCAAAGGAAAATGAAAAAGGGAACCAAATGTGCTGAAAAATCCATCGTCCGTAGATAAAAAACAGGCCCAACACGGACCGTGTCAGCCTAACACGGACCGTGTTGGATATCTGAAACTCAAAGAGCGAGAACGAAGCAAACAGCGGCAACTACGGCGACCCGTGGCAAGAACCACGAACCGTGGTGGGTCAACACGGACCATGTTGCCCTGCCACGGACCGTGTTGATACCGGGAATTTTTGAAGAAACGAAGCGAGTGAAACAGTGGATACCACGGGCTGTTTATGGCAGCCAACACGGACCGTGTTGGCTGGCGCATCCGATTTTTTTTTCGCGGCGACTGATTAGGGTTTCGGGGAGAAGTTATCTTCATCGTTTCCTTTCCTAAACATTGTTATATATACACTATACATTAGCCTTTGGTATTATTACTAGTTTTATCATTCATTAGTTAGATAATTAGTTTTATCATTAGTTTTAGAATTAGCTTTCTAGCATGGAGTTTTCTTTAAGTTTTTGATTGTAAGTTATATTTTTCTAAGATCAATCCAAGTAATTTCTTCAATTTCTTGTTCTCTTTCGCTTTCTTGTATTTTCAATTTCATTAGCGTTAGCTCCCACAAATTCCATCTTTTTAGTGAAAAGGAGGATTAAGGTTCCTCGAATTCTCCCTTCAGGTGAGGATTCGAGCAGTCTTAGTAATCCAAATGACGCTTTTTCTTGTTTGTTCGGGAGAAGATTCGTGATTCAAGATTCAAAGTTCAAGATTCAAGATTAGTACAATGCATTCTAGGTATAATTTTTTTTATTTAAAATCAGTATTAAAATCAGTTTTTACATTCGTAGTTATTAGCGTTCTTTCTTGATTGTGTGTTTGTTTTCTTGTTTGGTTTCTTGTTCTTATTCTTTTAGGTTAAGTTTGGTTCTTCAATTCATGTTTCTTTAGTTTTTATTGCTTTCAATATTTATTAGTTTAGTTATTTCAATTATTTACTGTTTCTTACAATTTGAAAACCTTACCAGACCAATTTCCTAATAACCTAACACACCATCCCTGTGGATACGATTACCCCTACTTTTTACCCCAAATACCACAAGTGGCTAGATCATGATATTATCTACCCCATCTCTGATAGCAAGTAGGTAAGTCCCATCCATGTAGTTCCTAAGAAAGTTGGTTTGATTGTTGTTGAGAATGAAGAGGGAGAGTTAGTTCCTACACGCGTCCTTTCTGGTTGACGAGTTTGCATTGATTATAGAAAACTGAACAAAGCCACTAGGAAGGACCATTTGCCCCTCCCTTTCATGGATCAGATGCTTTAGAAACTTGTTGGGCATGAGTATTATTGTTTTCTTGATGGTTATTCTGGTTATACCCAAGTCTCTATTGCCCCTTGTGACCAGGAAAAGACCACATTCACTTGCCCCTTTGGCACATTTGCTTTTCGAAGGATGCCGTTTGGTTTATGTAATGCCCCTGCAACCTTTCAGAGATGTATGATCTCTATTTTTCTGACTTAGTGGAGGACTGTGTTGATATTTTCATGGATTATTTTTCTGTGTTTGGTACTTCTTTTGATGCTTGCTTAGCTAACCTGAATCGTGTACTGAGTCGATGTCAGGAAAAGAGTCTAACCCTTAATTGGGAAAAATGTCACTTCATGGTAAAAAAGGGTTATTGTATTAGGGCATGTGATTTCTAAGGAAGGGATAGAAGTAGACAAAGCCAAGATTGACCTAGTTAAGAATCTCCCCCCTCCAACTTCTGTTAAGGAAGTCCGTTCATTCCTAGGACACGCCAGTTTTTACCGGCGATTCATTAAGGACTTCAGTAAAATTGCGAAGCCTTTATCCTCACTACTAGCTAAGGAAGTACCTTTCCACTTTTCTGATGATTGTATGAGGGCCTTTAATCAACTCAAAGATGTCCTTATTTCCCCTCCTATTCTTAAGCCTCCCACCTGGGAGGAGCCTTTTGAGATTATGTGTGATGCATCAGACTATGCTGTAGATGTTGTGCTAGGTCAGAGAATTGATAAGAAACCTGTTGTTATTCATTATGCTAGCCATACCTTGAATGATGCTCAATTGAATTACACTATGACTGAGAAAGAGTCTTTCGCTGTTGTGTATGCTTTTGAGAAGTTTATACCTTACTTGCTTGGTTCTCGAGTCATAGTTTACACTGATCATTCTGCTTTGAGATGCTTGATGGAGAAGAAAGATTCCAAACCTAGGCTAGTTAGGTGGGTGTTGTTGTTGCAAGAATTTGACTGTCAGATTAGAGACGAGAAAGGAGCTGAGAATCTTGTAGCTGACCACCTGTCTAGGATTGTGTCTGATACTGCGAAACCACCCCTGTTGTTGCTCAGTTTCCTGATGAGCAACTCTTTAGTGTCGGAGTGGAACTTTGGTTTGTTGATATTGTGAATTTTAAAGTAACTGGAGTGATGCCTAGTGACTGGAATAAGCATGACTGGGACAGGTTTCTTCACATTGTGAAGAATTTTGTGTGGGATGACCCTTACTTATTTAAATACTGCCCTGACCAGATACTTAGAAGATGTGTTCCTGATGAATCCATTATGGACGTGCTCTCTTTTTGCCATGACCAACCTTGTGGGGGACACTATAGTGGGAAGAAAATTGCTTATAAGTCTTACAGAGTGGGTTTTACTGGCCTACTATCTTTAGAGATGCCCATGACTATGCCCAACGGTGCCCTAGATGCCAAAGTTTGGGAAAGATAACTAGGAGAGATATGATGCCCTTACAACCTTAGATTTTTGTTGATGTGTTTGATGTGTGGGGTATTGATTTTATGGGACCATTCCCTAACTCTTTTGGAAATGAATATATTCTCCTTGCTGTTGATTATGTGTCTAAGTGGGTAGAGGCCATCCCAACTAAGAGGAATGATGCTCAGGTAGTGACCAAATTCCTTAGGGAATACATCTTTTCTAGATTTGGAATGCCTAGAGCCATTATTAGTGATCAGGGAACCCACTTCAATAATAGATCCTTTGAGGCCTTATTGAAGAGGTATTCAGTTGTGCATAAGCTCACCACCGCTTACCGTCCACAGTCTAATGGTCAAGCGGAAGTTTCCAATAGGCCACTTAAACAGATCTTGGAGAAAACTGTGTCTAGGAATAGGAAAGACTGGTCTCTTAAGCTGATTGATGCCTTGTGGGCCTACCGAACAACCTATAAAACCCCCATTGGGATGTCACCGTATAGAGCTATTTTTGGGAAGCCCTGTCACTTGCCTGTAGAGCTTGAACGTAGAGCTTGGTGAGCTTTGAAAGCCCTCAATCTTAATATGTTTGTAGCAGGTGAGGAGAGGAGATTAACGCTTTGTGAGCTTGAGGAGTTGAGGAGAGAAACCTATGAAAACGGGCGATTGAGTAAGGAAAGGTCTAAAATCTTGCATGATAGGATTATTCATAGAAAGACCTTTTTCCCAAGACAAAAAGGTACTCCTTTATGACTCCCAATTGCATCTGTTTGCCGGAAAGTTAAGATCTAAGTGGACTGACCCTTTCATTGTGACCCGGGTATTCCGTTCAGGAGTGATTGAAATCAAGGACCCATCTAACAATTCTGTGTGGAAAGTGAATGGGCACAGGTTGAAGCCCTTCTTAGAGTTCCCTGTTACTGCTGACGTGGAATGTGTTACATTCCCCAATCCACCTAATGCTTGAAGGAAGGTAAGTTGAGATTCTTGTATATATTGGACATCTAATTTCTCTTTTCTTGATTTTTCTTTATTGCTTCTCCTAACTTTGCTTTGTCAAGTGAGAAGAAGTGAGTCTTTTGACAAGAAGCCATCAAGGTAATATCCTTCCTTATCTTTCTTTTGCAATTAGTGAGAAGTTTATTTTATTTTTCTTTATTTTCTTGGCGTGTTTCTTGATTCTCTTTTGGAATGTTTGCTTATCTCTATTCCAATGAGCGCATTGCAACCTTTTTGTGTGGGAGTGGGGGTAGCATACACGTCAGACTCTGTTTTTCTTTTCTTTTTGGGTGCTTTTTCTTTTTGTGTGTCTTTTATTTTTCTTTTGAGAAGTGTCACCTTATGCACAATAAGGACATTGTAGAGTTTTTGTGTGGGAGTGGGGTGGCACAAGTGCCCTACCAGTTCTTGGAAGAGAAACAACTTTAGTTAACATTTAAATTAGGCGAAATTAAAAAAAATAAAATAAAAATCGGCTAAGGGTAGTTTGTATATATGGTTGTGTCGTTGATTGCTAGAATAGTGCAATTGCTTAGTTAGGAATAGTTAGTGAATGCTTGATAGACTTTAGGCTTGATTGTTGCTTTTCCTAAATATTATAACCTCATATGTATTTGCAACCATGTGGTATCCTTAGAAAATCACTTCTAGGCGAGTTAATGTGATGGTCTTGATTTAGGAGGAAAGTTTTAGCTTCTTGAATATCCATGCTCTAAATAAAGAAAAACTAAAATAAATTGGAAAAATAAAAAAAAAGTTAGTACACCTACACGGGTTGGTATGAGTGGTACGACGCTCTTACCCCTTATGCACTTCGTTTGTGTATGGAGTAGCCTATGTTCGGAGGGTAAACCCCATTTACGGGTCGTGTAATTCCGGAAAATTCTAATGCAAAAATAATGATCTAGGAAATTCTGAAAATTGTTGGTTCACCCACATAGATCAGTGTGAGTGGTGCGGCACTCACGCCCCTTAAGCACCTTGTATGTGTATGGAAAAGATCTATGTTGGAATAGTAGACCCCTTTCAGGGCCATTCAATTCTCGAAAAACCCAACACCAAAAAGATTAATGACAATAATTGTGGAACCTAATCTATGTAACCTGCGGCCCTCACCAAGCCAAGGGCAACACTAAATAGAGAGGGGGATCACCAATAATTCATTAAATAAACGAGCATGGGTGTTTGAGTAGTTATTTCTAACCGATTGAACCTTGAGTTGAACAAAAACAAGCCGGAAACACTACACTTGAGCATAAGGAACGTATCTAGCTTATGGATGCATGAGTGAGGTGAAAAATGTGAAGTCTAGTAACAGTCTTGCTTGTTGCCTTGATAGTGCTTGTTAACTGTTCTGAGATGAGTGAATGCATTGTTTGAGTAGTTAGCTTCGCGACCGTGTGTGTGAACCTCCTTTGTGCTGATCCTTTTCTTGATTTCGCCTCTTATCTTTACACAGTGTTTCTCATCCCTTTGTTTCTTTAGTTTTTGAGTTTTCTTTCTCATCTTTTCTTTTCTTTCTTTTCTTTTCTTTTCTTTTCTTTCCTTTTCCTTTTCTTTTTCTCTGCCTTTCTTTCCTTTTCTTTTCCTTTGCTTTTGTGGGTAAAGCGTCTATAAACCCTCACGAGACCTTCCTCGTCCACTTGGGCTGCCAAGGGTTTAAAGCGTTTGTTCCATACGCTAAATGCAACCGTGATTCCTATGAAAGTGAGTTAGGGTAGCTTAGTTTCTCTTTATTTTTGTTTTAGTTTGCTCGGGGCGAGCAAACCCTTGTGTGGGAGTGTTGTTCGGTCTCATTTCGAGCCGAATTGATACCTTTTATAAGGGATTTTTCTTGCTTTTGTCCCCTATTTATGAATAAGTTAGGATAATTTTGTGTTTTGTAGGTTAAATCAAAGGAAAACGGAAAAAGGGAACCAAAAGTGTCGAAAAATCCATTATCCGTAGCAAAAACAGGCCCAACACGGACTGTGTCGGCCTAACACGAACCTTGTTGGATATCTGAAACTCAAAGAGCGAGAACGAAGCAAACAGCGGCAACCACGAGCGACCCGTGGCAAGAACCATGGACCGTGGTGGGTCAACACGGATCGTGTTATCATGCAACGGACCGTGTTGATACGGTAAATTTTTTAAGAAACGAAGCGAGTGAAACAACGGATACCACGGGCTGTCCGTGGCAGCCACCACGGACCGTGGTAAGCCAACACAGACCGTGTTGGCTGGTGCATCCGATTTTTTTTTCGCGGCGGCTGATTAGGGTTTTGGGGAGAAGTTATCTTCATCGTTTCCTTTCCTAAACATTGTTATATATACACTATACATTAGCCTTTGGTATTATCACTAGTTTTATCATTCATTAGTTAGATAATTAGTTTTATCATTAGTTTTAGAATTAGCTTTCTAGCATGGAGTTTTCTTTAAGTTTTTGATTGTAAGTTATATTTTTCTAAGATCAATCCAAGTAATTTCTTCAATTTCTTGTTCTCTTTCGCTTTCTTGTATTTTCAATTTCATTAGCGTTAGTTACCACAAATTCCATCTTTTTAGTGAAAAGGAGGATTAAGGTTCCTCGAATTCTCCCTTCAGGTGAGGATTCGAGCAGTCTTAGTAATCCAAATCACGTTTTTTCTTGTTTGTTCAGGAGAAGATTCATGATTCAAGATTCTTAGTTTAAGATTCAAGATTAGTACAATGTATTCTAGCTAGGTATAATTTCTTTTCTTTAAAATCAGTTTTAAATTCAGTTTTTACATTCGTAGTTATCACTTATTAGCGTTCTTTCTTGATTGTGTGTTCGTTTTCTTGTTTGATTTCTTGTTCTTGTTCTTTTAGGTTAAGTTT
The DNA here is from genome assembly GCA_029582165.1 of Portulaca oleracea. Classification (NCBI taxonomy): domain Eukaryota; kingdom Viridiplantae; phylum Streptophyta; class Magnoliopsida; order Caryophyllales; family Portulacaceae; genus Portulaca; species Portulaca oleracea. The sequence goes on from CM055884.1 coordinate 6,434,568, forward strand.
GGTTCTTCAATTCATGTTTCTTTAGTTTTTATTGCTTTCAATCTTTTATTAGTTTAGTTATTTCAATTATTTACTGTTTCCTGCAATTTTGAAAACCTTACCATACCAATTTCCTGATAACCTAACACACCATCCCTGTGGATACGACTACCCCTACTTTTTACCCCAAATATCACGACTGAACAGACGCTTAGGGCATCCTTCAGATAAAGTTTTATCGCTATTTTTTAAAGATTTTAATATTAGTAATGATGGGAATAATGGCCCCTCTTATTAGACCTGTTCAATGGGCCGGGGACCCGCCCGGCCCGCCCCGACCCGGCCCGAAAAAATGCGGGTCATGGTCACAATTTTAGAAGGTGACCCGACCCGGCCCGAAAAAAAGGGGCCCCGATGTATGGTCGGATCGGGCTCGGGCCGGGGGTCGGTGACCCGGCCCGGCCCGCCGACTCGACTAAATACAATTTTTTTAAATAAAATCTTAGATTAAGTTTTAGTATTTTGTGACCCGACCCGGCCCGACCGACGACCAGGCTAAAAAAATAAATAAAATGCATAATTTTTTTATGCTTTTTTAATTAAAAAAAATTCATTTTATATATTTGTCGGCCCGTTGACCCGGCCCGCGGCCCGTAGGGTCAGGGCTTGGGCTGAAGACACATGACCCGAAGGTCGGGCCGGGTCGGGCTCGGGCCGACGGGTCAAAAATTTCCGGCCCGACTGACCCGACCCGTGACCCGGCCTGGCCCGACCTTTGAACATGTCTACCTGTGATATTTGCTTTCATGCAAAACAAACTCGTTCTCAATTTGTTGTAAGAAAAAGTCATGCTAATGAATTATTTGAACTCATTCAATGTGATATTTGGGGTGCATATAAGACACCTTCTCTTTGTGGTGCACTGGTGCTCAATATTTTCTTACAATAGTTGATGATGCTAGTCGGGTTGTTTGGGTTTATTTAATGAGAGACAAGGGGGGAAGTTTCATTGTTATTGCAAAACTTTGTGACCATGGTGAAAACACAATTTGGGAGAGATGTGAAAATAGTTAGAAGTGTTAATGGGTTGTAATTCTTATCTCGGACCATGAGAAGGTTTTATCAAGAAAAGGGGATCATATATCATACAAGTTGCGTAGATACCCCCCAATAAAATGGGCGAGTTGAAAGAAGGCATAGACACATATTGAATGTGGCTAGGGCTCTCCACTTTCAAGGTTATTTGCCACTTGCTTTTTGGGGAGAATGTGTCCTTACTGCAGCATATTTGATCAATAGAACCCCTAGCAAGTTATTAAATGGAGAAAACCCCTATGAAGTTCTTTTCAAACAAAAACCCTCATATGATCATGTTAAAATGTTTGGGTGTCTTTGCTATGCTCACTCCAAGACCAGGAATAAGAACAAGTTCGCGTCTCGAAACCGAAGTTGTATTTTTGTGGGTTACCCTTTTGGTAAGAAAGGGTGGAAAGTATATGACTTGGAAACTCATGAAATGTTCAAGGGACGTAATCTTTCATAAGGCAATATTTCCCTTTTCAACACACAATGATAGTCATAATAGTGAAAATGGAGATAAATTGCATGAACACAATAATGTCATGGAGGAAGCTTGTCTAAATGATTGGTGTGTCTACGAGGGACAAAATAAGGAGGGTTTTGTTGAAGAAACAAAGGAACCCTCAAAACAAGGGGAGAATGAAATTGCCACTGACCATGAAGAAAACCCAAGGCCACCTTCTCCAAGTGTCTGACCTTGGTTAGTATGGACTTCCTGATTCCACCAAAATGGATGCATCAGTAAGGGGGAGTATTGAGAATCTTGTAAGTCAGCCCAACAATAGTCGTCCTGCTAGGGACAAGCGCACCTCGACGCACTTGAATGATTATTTCTGTTATAATATTCAAGCCAGTGACCCCTCTCTTGCATCTCCTTCACGAAAGGGCTCTTCAGGTAATCCTTACCCTCTAGTCAATTATATCACTTGCAATAAATTCTCTGCTAGTCATAAAGCTTTTCTTTCTTCAATTACAAAGATAGTTGAGCCCAGGTCTTATCAAGAAGCTGTCAAAGATCCCCGGTGGAGGCAAGCAATGGCTGAAGAGATTAATGCTTTGGAAGAAACTAAGACTTGGAGTATTGAGGATTTGCCTCCTGGGAAGAAACCCATAAGCTCCAAGTGGGTTTATAAAGTTAAATATAGATCAGACGGGACTCTTGAAAGGTTTAAAGCTCGTCTTGTGGTAAGAGGTGATCATCAATTAGAAGGGATTGATTTCAATGAGACCTTCGCTCCCGTGGCGATAATGACTGTGTAAGAACTTTCTTGTTAGTGGCTGTAGCAAGAGGATGGGGCCTCCACCAAATGGATGTCAAGAATGCGTTTCACCACGGCGACTTAAAAGAAGAGGTGTACATGTGTTTGCCACCAGGTTATTCTTCAAGTTCTCCCAATAAAGTGTTGTAGACGCTGAATTTTAGAGACCAGCTCCAACAACTCTTCTCGATACTCACTAATTGAATGTGATGCCATGTCCATCATATTCCTACTTGATGAGGGCATATAGTGACTATATATTGGAAGCATTTTGATCGTGAAATTTGGGGATTAATGTGCTTAATTGATCTTTTATGATCTTATTTCGCTATCTTAACTAAGTTTTGTGTGTTTTGTTCAATTTGTCAAGATTAGTGATATGAACTCCAAAGCTCACATCCATTACTTGATTCATCACTAAAAGAGCTTTCCGACGATATATTATAAGGTCAATTCCGAGTTGAGATGATGGAGTTATTAGTAAGATAGTAGAAAGTGTGCGAAAACTGATATATGCCCACTCTTTTGATCACCATCATTTCCACAAGTATGCTATGACTTTGAAGCTTATGCCAATGAAAAGTAGACTCCTAGAGCTTTCTGAAAAGTCAAGAACCAAGTCAATCGGACGTCGGACGAAGGAAATATGGCCGAAACAAGACGACCCAAAAAACTCCAGAACCAACACGACCCGTGTTGACATCAACACAGTCCGTGTTGGCCTCCAGAGAGCTCAATTTCCCCAGAAACCATCAACATGACCCGTGTTGACACCAACACGGTCCGTGTTGGCCATGTTTATGACGATTTGGCCGTTTCAACTTCTCTTAATGGCTATATAATTGTAGATTCGGCTGATTCATCCATCACCATCCACCTTCATTCATTCACTCCCATTCACCATCCATCTCCATCTCTACCATCATCCATCCCTTCCTCCACAAATCCATCCACATTCATCCTTAGTTGAAGATTGAGAGTTTATTGATGTTCGAAGATCGATTCTCAAGAAATCTATTGACGTGGAGGAGCAAAAGTCCCCACCGACTACCATTCAAGCGAGGAACGATTTCCATCTCGGTTTACTTCTCTTTCTTTTAGATTTCATGCTTTCTAGAATAGATTTTGATATGTTTTGTGTTTTGAACATGAGTAGTGAGTAGTTTCTTTCAGTTTGGGGGATAATCCCTTTCAAGTTTCTCTTATGGATTGAGTATTGTTGGATTGAACAAGTTTGTTTATCTAGTTTGAATGCATTTTATTTATCCTTTGATTTTGTATGTCATTACTTTTGCTTGATCACCATTAGCATGGTTATAGATTATTGAGTGAAGTACCGAACGGAGAAATTCAATATTCGGAACCCTTAGGATTAAACTAGTATATGAAGTGAACTAGAGATAGAAGACTTTGTAACTAGGGGTCATTGGATAATTTGATATTTAACTTAGATAAAATTGACACAATAAAGAGTCCAATAGATCAATTTTACTAAGCAATCCGTTTCATTGCCAAAAGCTCGCTACGGAATACATTATGCAATTATCGACCCTAAAATGTACCACATTAGTGACATACGTGTTCAATCCACTTGTTTGATTCATAGAGTTACTTAGGTTTTATCCTCTGAACGCTTTTCTCATATTGATTAATCCAAGTAAATTGTTTGAATATTTGTTGGTTTTGACCTTTTTAGTGACTAGAACTAGAATTAGTTATTCTCAATCTAAAACCCGACCGATTTAGCAATCACCTAGGAAGCTAGTTTGGTGCGTAGTTAGCAAAGTCCCTGTGGGATCGACCTTGATACTTGCTACACGAGCACCTGTGCACTTGCGGCCTATCAAGTTTTTGGCGCCGTTGCCGGGGACTTTGTCCCTAGCCGCCACCGAACGAATATCCTTAGATTGACTAGATCATTTTTCTTTTTGTTTTTCTCATTTTCATAGTTTTTCTCAAAAAAAAAAAATTCAAAAAAATGGCAATTATCTATTTCCCCCAATTTGAGCAGGAGTTATTTTGGCGCTATTTTGAGCGATTACTTGCTTGTCCTGTTCCATGTGGTGTTGAGCCTGGGAAATCAGATATTCTTGATATTGTTGTTGAGGGGGTGAATAGTGAGACTCGTACTCTATTGAGTATTTTTGATTTTATGCTAGAACTGTTGATGAAGCTTGGAGTTTGCTTGAGTGGCTTGCACGTGATACACTTTATTTTGAGAATTCTTTTTGTGCATCTAGTTACTCTCACTCTAATCCTTGTGCATCTCATGCTAGATTATATACTCAACCCCATTGTTTGTCTCCTTGTCGATTATGTTGTTCTCTTGACCATGATGATTCTACATGCCCTAGTTTAGCCAGACTTGAGGTTTTGATGAGGGCAATGCTTGAGCAACAAGATAAGTTAGATGCTAGGCTAGAGGAAATACTTGACCCGTTTGAGGCATCTTTGCAAATTGTTGCTCCATCTTACCCTATCTTACCCAGAGACACTATTGATGGTGCCTCTACATTTCATGATGCATCCTTACCTTTTTCTCAGTCGACGGGGTTTAAGGTGAGTGAGTCCTATGGGTTTGATGTTAGGTATGATGATACTTTTTCTCATGGGTCAGTTGATACTATTGATGGAGAGGCTTGTGAGGGGGTTGTGGGTGGATTAGATCCTTCAAGCAAAGAATTTGATGATGTTGTACTCCCTACTTCCCATGTCTTATTCAATGTTTCTACTCCTTGTTCACCACCTTCCTATTCCCCTAAGTGCCTAAATGAACCCGCTTTTGTTGAAGAGACCATATGTGTTCATGTTGATGTGGGCTATGTGGCCAAGGTTAATTCTTGTGATGTGCTTGAGGGGATAAACAATGTTCTTGATTTGTCCATAGGTACAACAAGAGGGTACGATTCCTCTCTTGATCCATATTGTTTATACCTAGAGGACTTGCCTAGAAAACTTATGTGGACAACTTATTTTGATTCTTTTGAATTTTCTAAGGCCTTTGATCTATTTAAGAGAGCGATACTTTCCTAGAAAACAAGAGCGATACTCTTTTGTTGCTTTCTTATTTGCTAGCTTGTAAACCGCATGCTGAAGAGTTTGACAAGCTTCTAAGGGCATTGACGGCATCTGAAGTAATGGCCCCAGTCTTGAATTCTTGATGGAGCGGCTGATGCTCCATTCGCCCCATTCTTGAAGAGGCGATAGTTTAGGTGCATCCAGCACCTAACCTGGTGAGATCTTTCCTTATTTCCCCTTTTTCAATTTATTTGAATGTGCTTGCATTGAGGGCAATGCTTTGTCCAAGCATGGGGGGAATTGTATAAATGTGTAGTAGTGTCTTGAGTTTGTTTTTGTTTGTTTTTCTTAGTTTTTTTGGTTTTGTTTATTTATAAATAATTGCATCCACCTAGTTGCATTAGTTAGATTCATCGTTGATTTTTATTTCTTTATTTTCTTAGTTTTTAGTTTGTTTTATTTTCTAGGTTTGCATTTAGTTTAGTTTTAGATTTTATTTTGAGAAAAAAAATCCAAAAAATCAGAAAATTAGAAAAATTAAAAAATTGAGGGAAAAAGTCTAGGTTTTCTTTTAACTAGATTTAATCTTGAGTAGCCCATTTGTGAATAACAGTCAAGAAAAGGGTTTGTGAAAGCTTAGTGAGTTAAGCACTGCATTTTGAAAGCGATGATTGATTCCCCTTATGATCTATTGGAATGAGTTTGGCATATACATCTGTAGACCCCGAAAAATTGATCGATGACCTTTTTTCGCAGCGCTACTTAAGGAGTATGATTGGGAGCCGACTAGGATTGCTTAACCTTAAATAAGGTTGAACCTTTAAGAATGCTTTCGTTAGCAGGTTAAAAACGATTTATGCGCCCGACCTAGATTCACCTTTTTAAAAAAGAAGAAAGAAAGAGACAAAAAAAGGAAGGGAGAACAACAGAAGAACCCGTCTGAGTTCATGCTGAACCAAGACGGGTTCGTGGCTGCAAAACCTCACGAAAAAGGAAAAAAAAAAGAAAAGAGGACAGGAACCAAGCCGGGTTCCTTGCGCTGTCGGCGAGTTTTTCCGGATAAAAGACGAAGCAAAAGAGAGTGAAAAGAGGGCAGGAACCCGCCTGGGTTCATGGACTGAACCAAACCGGATCACCTTTGGCGTTAAACACAAATTAGGTCAAAAATCATAAAAAAGGGGTAAACACCAAAGCACAAGAAAAAGAGTCGCCAGTTGAATTTTAGGAGAAAAACAACAAACCATTAAAACATAGACTCCGGCCTGCGAATCCAAAGATGGATTCGGGGGTAAGGTTACGGATTTGACAATAAAAATCATCAAATCCGCCTATTCAACGAATAGACTCTACTAGAATTAAATTAAAGCAAGACAAAAGCTAAAAGGGAGGAATTAAACATGAATTTTCACAAATTTATCATCAAAATCATGCAAAACAATGAAAAAAAATAAAAAGAGGGAATTCTATAAATTACTACATGTTTTACATCAACTATGCTAACCTTTAGTAAAGCAACATGCAAGAGAAGAGAAAAGGTGGAGAGAATATGCTAGTGTCAATACTCTAGCATACCATCGTGTGTTTATGGAAGGGAAAAAAGGGTTTAATTTATAGTGGAGTAGGGGGAGTAGGGAGGTGCGTTTAGGGTTTAGGTTTAGCCGTCTCGACGGATCTCAGCCGAGTTCAGCTGTGGGCCGAGCCGTATCTCGTCCAGCAACCCAGACGGGTTCCTGTTAAACTGAGCAAGACTTTGGCCCAGATCCCAGACGGGTTCTCGCCAAAGTCGAAACAGGCTTTGGCGTTACGAACTCAGCCGGCTTGTTTTGTAATTGCTGGGCTATTTTGCTTGTTCTCGGGCTAGGAACGAAATGGGCTTGCATGCTACTAAACTATTTGGCTAGCTTATTTTTACAAACAAATAAAACTAATACCGGTACAAAATCCGGTGTCTACAACATCTATTTGAGCTAGGTTTATTTGAGAGCTTTTAACCGTGAGACCACAAAGCCTTAAAATGACTAATCATTTTTATTAGTCTCATGTTTTCCATGTGTAACTCATCCATAGGTTTCATACTCTAGAACTTGCAATGTATCTCTTTGAAATTGCATTTTTGCTTGTGCTTTGATAATATGATAGAGGCATTGTTATATATATTTTAGCTACATAGCCAAATAGTCACCCTTTACATGTTAAAATCCGCCTTTAACCCTCTTTTAGCCTTGTATCACTCTTTCTTTTGATTACCTATATTGAAAGCCATGGCTGAATATTGAATTTCCTACCCTTAAGCCTATGCTTGGAGTGTTAGAGTGTGAAGAGTTGGGTTTATTATGGTGTTTTTGTCGTTTGGTTTTGTTGGGGATGTTGTGAAGTTGAATATCATGAGATTGCTCCCAATTGTAGCTTGATATGGGTTGAGTTGGAAATTTGTCTTATTATTGTATATATATTTGTTTTGAGTTGTAGTTCATTTTGAAAAAAAAAAAGAAAAAACAAAAAAAAAAGCAAAAAGAGAAAAAAGAGAAAAAAAAGGAAAAAAAAAGAATGAAAAAAAGGTAGAAATAAAGTGTTTAGTAGTTTGTTAGTTTATTTTCTTTGATTTGAGGCAATTTCCACTTGATTATGGGATGTGTTGTAGTGAATATAAGGTGTGAAAGTTTTGTTTGTACAAATTTGGTGAGGTTTATGCTCCAAGCTTGGGTTTTTAGCTTCACTTCTGCAAATATATTTCAACTTCTTACCCTTAACCTGAGCCCCATTACAACCCTTTTGAAAGTCCTCTTGATTGTCATTGTGCATTGCATATTAGCGGTAGAGAATTGAGATGTTTTGCAAGCTTATGGTAGGATGTTGCTTTGGTTTGAGTATTGAGCGAACCTTCAATGATTTATTCACATTTAAACACATGAGAGGAGCGTTTCCACATTCCCAAAAAGTGAGTTTGCTCTCTGATTCACCTAGTTTCATGCTTATACATGTGCCTGCTTGCTTCATTTGTGATTAGGGGGTGATTGATTTGAACTTGAGAAGTGTAGTGCTTGTAAATCTTTCCAAAGCTTTCCCTTCTCTATTATATGGACGTTGATTCTCTTCTGGGGTGTTCTAGATTAGATTTAGTTGATTGAATGATCCTGTTGATGCTTTCCTGATGAGGATTATAAATAAAACATTTGCTTTCATTTTGAGTCTTTTGTTTTGTTTTGTTTTTGAATCTTTTGTCCCCGTGTTTTTATTTCTTTTCTTTTCTTTTCTTTTGTGAGTCTGGACTTGCTTGAGGACAAGCAAGAACTAAGCATGGGGGAATTTGATGAGGGCATATAGTGACTATATATTGGAAGCATTTTGATCGTGAAATTTGGGGATTAATGTGCTTAATTGATCTTTTATGATCTTATTTCGCTATCTTAACTAAGTTTTGTGTGTTTTGTTCAATTTGTAAAGATTAGTGATATGAACTCCAAAGCTCACATCCATTACTTGATTCATCACTAAAAGAGCTTTCCGACAATATATTATAAGGTCAATTCAGAGTTGAGATGATGGAGTTATGAGTAAGATAGTAGAAAGTGTGCGAAAACTGATATATGCCCACTCTTTTGATCACCATCATTTCCACAAGTATGCTATGACTTTGAGGCTTATGCCAATGAAAAGTAGACTCCTAGAGCTTTCCGAAAAGTCAAAAATCAAGTCAATCGGACGTCGGACGAAGGAGATATGGCCGAAACAAGACGACCCAAAAAACACCAGAACCAACACGACCCGTGTTGACATCAACACGGTCCGTGTTGGCCTCCAGAGAGCTCAATTTCCCCAGAAACCATCAACACGACCCGTGTTGACACCAACACGGTCCGTGTTGGCCATGTTTATGACAATTTGGCCGTTTCAACTTCTCTTAATGGCTATATAATTGTAGATTCGGCTGATTCATCCATCACCATCCACCTTCATTCATTCACTCCCATTCACCATCCATCTCCATCACTACCATCATCCATCCCTTCCTCCACAAATCCATCCACATTCATCCTTAGTTGAAGATTGAGAGTTTATTGATGTTCGAAGATCGATTCTCAAGAAATCTATTGACGTGGAGGAGCAAAAGTCCCCACCGACTACCATTCAAGCGAGGAACGATTTCCATCTCGGTTTACTTCTCTTTCTTTTAGATTTCATGCTTTCTAGAATAGATTTTGATATGTTTTGTGTTTTGAACATGAGTAGTAAGTAATTTCTTTCAGTTTGGGGGGTAATCCCTTTCAAGTTTCTCTTATGGATTGAGTATTGTTGGATTGAACAAGTTTGTTTATCTAGTTTGAATGCATTTTATTTATCCTTTGATTTTGTATGTCATTGCTTTTGCTTGATCACCATTAGCATGGTTATAGATTATTGAGTGAAGTACCGAACGGAGAAATTCAATATTCGGAACCCTTAGGATTAAACTAGTATATGAAGTGAACTAGAGATAGAAGACTTTGTAACTAGGGATCATTGGATAATTTGATATTTAACTTAGATAAAATTGACACAATAAAGAGTCCAATAGATCAATTTTACTAAGCAATCCGTTTCATTGCCAAAAGCTCGCTACGGAATACATTATGCAATTATCGACCCTAAAATGTACCACATTAGTGACATACGTGTTCAATCCACTTGTTTGATTCATAGAGTTACTTAGGTTTTATCCTCTGAACGCTTTTCTCATATTGATTAATCCAAGTAAATTGTTTGAATATTTGTTGGTTTTGACCTTTTTAGTGACTAGAACTAGAATTAGTTATTCTCAATCTAAAACCTGACCGATTTAGCAATCACCTAGGAAGCTAGTTTGGTGCGTAGTTAGCAAAGTCCCTGTGGGATCGACCGTGATACTTGCTACACGAGCACCTGTGCACTTGCGGCCTATCACTACTCTTCACCTTTTGTCAGATCCAAAGTTAACAAAGAGAAGAGAGGTTAACTCCAAGAACTCACTTGGGGTTAGGCAAAAGGAGAGGCCAATCAAATCAAACCAATGTTAACAAAGAGAAGAGAGGTTAACTCCAAGAACTCAATTGGGGTTAGGCAAAAGGAGAGACCAATCAAATCAAACCAAGGTGAACAAAGAGAAGAAGGGTTAACTCCAAGAACTTACTCGGGGTTAGGCAAAAGGAGAGGTCAATCAAATCAAATAAATAAAATGAAGAAGGGATTGCAAACTTGAACACCCACAAGTTGGGAAAAAGGAGAGGTAAATGAAGAAGGGATCGCAACCTACACTAGAGGTGAAGATGGCATGACTCGTATACAGAACTCTTAATGTTGTATATTTTCAAATTTTAGGTGTGCGGCCCATTGTATTTTTAGAGTCAGTTGGGATATATCCCAAGTAGATTTTAATGTATTCATCTTAGTTACATTCAATAAAGATGAAACCTTTTATGATTATGACTCTTGTCTTCCTCGACCCTTCATTTGCTTCTAAACTGCTAAGGAAAGAATCTTGTACTTGCATTCCTGATTTGAATTGAAGAGCTCACTCACCCGTGTGACCATCCAAGTTTGACATATCTATCTGCTCACATCTTTCATTCCATTTCACATCCCGATCACACCTTCATTCTATGTTTTTTCTTTTTTGTCCTACCCCGAGTCCAAGGTTAATGGAGAGAAGAGAGGTTAACTTCACCGCCAAAGCGAAGTTAGGCAAAAGGAGAGACAAATTTCATTTAAAAAAACAAAATATGAGGCCGACATGAACACCTACATGTTGGGCAAAAGGAGAGGTAAATGATTAAAAATTAAGATGAGAGAAGCTAACCTGAACACTCATCCAACAGGTTAGGCAAAAGGAGAGAATTCAAATGAACTAGACCAATCGTCTCTAAAAGTGAATCTCACTATTAAATAAATCATGCAGCTCAGAAAGACATGCCTAGGATAGGAGGCTTCCACCCCTTACCACTAACATCATCACCACCTTCATTTTCTCCTAGCCGCTTTACCTACATTATTACCTTCTCACACCATCTTCTTAGCCACCACCACGAACCCGTTCATTCATTTTATGACCATCTCATCCCTAAATCCACCTAAGCCAAATAATGTATTGCGGGTAACATTCATTGATAGGAGAAGTATAAGCTGAAGGTCCGTTGTTAAAAAAAAAAAACCCCAAAAAAAAAAGAAAAAAGAAAAAAGAGAAGAAGAAAAAAAATCCAAAAACAAAGAACAAGCAAAAAAAAAAAATGAATAAAGAAACAAGAAGAAGAGGCATAAGAGGCAATTGTTGGTCTACATTAGTCACCCGCACACAACCCAAAACCTTCCCCTCAAACCTTTACACCTATCTTTCCCATCAACCTTCCCACCTATCTAAAAGTTCTTCTTGAGGCATCTATCCTTTAAAGATGCATCTGTTAAACTACGACTGGCCTGATTCCATACTAGATACGTAGGAGAATCTCTTCGAGGCCCGGCCGTTGCAATTCGCTTTAGAGAAAATCTGTCATTAAATCATTTGGTCTTTGAGAGAGAGTGAGAATAAAGAGTGGCTAGCCCGAAAACCTCACCAGGCGAGTTAGGCAAAAGGAGAGAGAACCTTGGTCTCTGAGGACAATGAAAAACCCTTAAATTCCCTTTCACCATGCATACCCACTTTTCCCATTAGACTTGGATCACCCTTCATACCTAAACTAGCCATTTGACCATCTCTTTCCTAATGAGATAAACCCAGGAGACATGGTGCTCCATCCATAGACCATCTCGTCCACCTCCATCAGTTTGAACCTCTGTCCATCGAACTATCCATCCATTCATCTTATCACTACATTCATCTAGCAATTCATAGCCTCGTCTAGCCAACCATTGGGGCCTAACTACTCACAAACATATTTTCTATACCAACCATTCCTATCTTTTCCATAATCCATCCTCCATTGTTCCTCACCCTGCGAGCTCTTCTTATTTGGTCATTAGTGCATGTATGAGATTCGTCAGTTAATCCTCGCTTTCAGAACACCTGAGTGAGGGATAACTTCTTTAGCAGAACAAAAAGCCACCTGCATCAAAATAAGGGTTACTTGAAGACAACATCCTCCTAGGTCCATCATTCTGACTTGCCTGAAGATATTTATTTGTTCACTAGTACTGGAGGCTTGGTATGCTTACATGTTCCTACCCAAATAAAAGAACCAAGAAAGCTAGAGTAAAGGCAAGGGAAATCAAAATGGCTTGCCGCTTAATCCTTCTTAGTGCTTGGGGTTCCTAACCATGACAACGAGGTTGAGCATCATACCCATCCCGTGCAACTTAAGCAGGTCGAGTCTTCCATTAATATCATTTTTTTGCGGCATTACAATTGGGGGCTCACTCATCACTCGACATCCACAACATCCAGCTCCATGAATGTTTCAATGATAACAACACACAAGATGGCTTATATGTCAAGTATTTGAGACCACTTGACTTCTCACATGTGATCGTCTCCATGATTCCTATTGCCTTGTCCTGAAACTCGCCTTAAAATTGACTTGATACTTAGGATTTCTTTACTTTCATTGTGAGAAGCAGGGAATAAAAAGTGGGGGCTCTCAACATGGTAGCATTGCACAACATTCATTATAATGTGAATATGTGCATATAGCATTTTCTCATCAGGGTCACCAAGAGGTATGCATTAGGCAACATTAAGAAGTCAAGCATATGAAACTCAAAGTCGTGTATGAGTACATAATTGGATCATAAGTCTCGAGTCTATGCATTACATGTAGAATAGCATACTAACTGCATGTATGTCATCATCATGGTCGTCATCGGGGGGCTGACAATTACCTACTCATCAAATCTTCATTGGCATGAAGAATTAGCTTATGAGAAGGTTTGGAAGTCCCGACAACAACATGGTCGTCGCCCGCAGATAAACACTGACGGCTATGTGAGATGAAGCCCAAATATTATCAAAGGATTAAGCTCGTAATCTCAACGAGAAAAATTAGAATGATGAGCACCTAAAAACACTTTGGGTCTCTGAGATTTTAATTACACTCTGAAGGATTAAAAATCACCAAAATGTCATCATCAAGAACGACAACAGATACGAAAACATATATCACATTTATGTCGTCTCCAGACAATGGATATCGCATCTGCTCGGACAACAGATATCGCATCTACGTCGTCTCCAACAAAGGATATTGTATTGGCCCAACAAAGAATATTGCATCCAAACCGACAACAGATATCGCATCTATGTTGTTTTCAGCCAAGGATATCACATCCGCTCGGACAACAGATATCGCATCTACGTCATCTCCAGCAAAGGATATCGCATCCAAACCGTCAACAGATAATCGCATCTACGTCGTCTACAACAAAGGATATCGCATCCGCCCCGACAATAAATATCGCATCTATGTCATCTTCAACAAAGGATATCGCATCTGCTCGGACAATAGATATCACATCTACGTCATCTCCAACAAAGGATATCGCATCCGAACCGACAACAAATATCGCATCTACGTCATCTCCAGCAAACGATATCGCATCGGCCCGACAACACATATCGCATCTATGTTGTTTTCAGCCAAGGATATCGCATTCGCCTCGACAACAGATACCACATCTACGTCATCTTCAACAATGCATATTGCATCCACATCATCATCCAAACCAGAATGACAGATCATCATCATCAGTCAGGCAAGAATGGTAGACAGTTAAACAAGAATGACAGGACAATCATCTCAACATCGCGAAAGATTGTACAATCATCATCGACATCAGGAAAGACTAGACAAGCATCTCGACACCGGGAAAGACTGGACAATCATCTCGACATCGGGAAAGACTGGAAAATCATCATCGACACCGGGAAAGACTGGAAAATCATCTCGACACCAGGAAAGACTGGAAAATCATCATCGATACCAGGAAAGACTGGAAAATCATCATCGACACCGGGAAAGACCGAAAAATCATCATTGACACCGGGAAAGACTGGGAAATCAACGTCGATGTAGTACGATGTTAGTTCAGCCGGTCGTCGGGCATTTATAATACGATGACAGAAGTTTGAAAGTGCACTTAGGCGCAGGATAGTTGTTTCCAAGCATCGACAATCAACAAAGACATAGGATATCGTTTCCGAATGTCAATCAGCTACAAGTCATACATGCGGCACAGGATGTTTGCTTCCAAGTGTCATCCAGCCTCGAGACTTCGCTCCCGAGGCATATCATTTTTAGCGACTTCAAACTACTTTGATCAACGTCCTACGCGGACTTGATCAAAGTGGGGGTTAACTGTAGACGCTGAATTATGTCGTAGTTCAGCTTTAAAATTATGTAATTTATTTTGAGCATTTTTATTTTTATTTAGGATTAAATGCCAAGTATTCTTGAAATTTATAAATGATGAAAAAAACCCACAAAAAAAAATCCAAATAAATTTTCCTCTACAAAAACAGCCTTTCACATTAGCTCATTTCCATTTCTGGCCCATCTGCGTTCAAATATTCCAAAAACCCAACCCTTTATTCATGTACCCGAGACTTTTCTTTAAATTACCGACTTTCCATCGACCTCTATGAGTTTCCTAATTTTGGGAGCTAAAAGTACTCATTACATGCTTTTCAACAACACTTGAATCAAGTTAATCGGAGGTCGAATGAGAAAGTTATGGTCGTTTGAAATTGACCAACTCAAAATAACCCAACACGCTGGTCCGCAGTGGCCCGTTTCCTTTTATTCCAACACACTGGGCCTCCTGGTGATCAGAATGACCTAACTACCCCTCTTTATTTCATAACCCTAATTTCCTCACTCCATTTCCCCTATAAATATAACCTCACTCCCATCATTTTTATTTACACTGAATCACCTAGGAGTATATTGACACTAGGTGATTTCTTCTTCCTCTTCTCCCTCTCTTCTTCTTCTTCTCTTCCCTTCATCTTTTGCATACATCCATACTTAGCATATTTTCGTTTTTATTGTCTTGTAATCACCTATACTGTTGTAATCCTGATGCATAAAATCAATTACGACTAATCTGAATCGGATTACATGTAATTGCAACTTTAATTTCGTTCTTTATTTATTTATGTTTTTGTTTATCGCATTTATTTATTTTCGCACTTTAATTTTTTGCATGCATCTAAATAATTTTAATTAATCTAATTAATTCTCCTCTTCTACTCTCTTCTTTAACGAACTGATTTAGTAGAGTCATTTCTTTGAATGGGCGGATTCGAAGGTTTTTACTTTCGAATTCGTAACCTTACCCCCCGGATCCGAATCTCATGGTTCACGGTTTGCGGAGTCTAATTTGAGTTTATTAATTCTCACCAAAAATTAATTGGCGACTCTATAAATTATTCAATTTGATTCATTCGCTTTCTTTTCGAATTTTGCCTTTTATTTCTAGAAAATTTTAATTGCACGGGAAGTAATATCACAAAAAGAAACAAATCACAAAGTTGAAGTCTCGGTTCACCGTTGATTCTCCTTGTTTTTTGTGTTTTCTTAGCAATGGCATTTTCTGAAAATAAATTTAATTAAATTCAAGATTGCATTTGAACATTTTGATTAATAAAAATTGAATTCAAATCCCTTAAAGACTAGACACCTCTTTCGATTCGCCTAACATCGCGTAGGACACCAATGGAAGTTTTTTCCCGGGTCCTATAAGTGTGCAAGTTACAAAAATTTCTTATGGCTTACGACAAGCACCACGACAATGGTTTGCCAAGCTTTCCGCTACACTTACAACATATGGGTTCGTAAGGTCCTATGCAGATTACTCTTTGTTCACATATCGCAAGGGTAAGGTGTTTCTTGGGCTCTTAGTATACGTTGATGGCATTATCTTGGCAGGAAATGATCCTCAGGCTTGTATTGAATTCAAAGCTTATTTAAATGATTGCTTTCGTATCAAGGACCTAGGTCCCTCGAAATATTTTCTTGGCATTAAAGTAGCTCGTGGTCTGCGTGGACTTTTTCTTTGCCAACGCAAGTATGCTCTTGAGATTGTGGAGGAGAGTGGATTTTTAGGTAGCAAGCCAACTGATTTCCCGATGGAAGAAAACCACAAGCTCACACTTTCCAAGGGGCAAGTGTTGGATGATCCTAGACGATATGGACGACTGGTAGGGCGTCTCATATACCTAACGATTACAAGACCTGAATTATGCTATGCAGTCCATATATTATCACAATTTATGCAAGAACCCAGGGAAGAACATATGGACGCTGCTCGTCGAGTTCTTCGATATATCAAGGGTACCCTAGATTATGGTATTCTGCTACGTTCTAATTGTGATCTCCAGATTCGTGCATATTGTGATGCCGATTGGGGAGCTTGTCCCCTCACTAGATGCTCTCTTACTGGGTATTTTATTAGTATTGGTGGTTCCCCGATCTCTTGGAAAACCAAGAAACAGACAACTGTGTCTCGATCTTCTTCGGAAGCCGAGTAGCGTTCTATGGCCGCAACAACAAGTGAGTTGATTTGGTTAAAGGCCTTACTGGCTTCCCTCGGAGTGTTCCATGATGATGTTATGCAAGTATTCTGTGACAGTCAAGTTGCCGTGCACATTGCAAAAAATCCGGTGTTCCATGAACGCACAAAGCATATAGAAGTAGATTGTCATTTTGTTCGAGAAAAATTGAATTCTGGTGACCTTACTTTTTCCTATGTTTCAAGCAAACAACAGCCAACTGATATCTTCGCCAAGGCTCTTGGACGAAAGCAGTTTACATATTTACGAGGCAAGTTGGGCATGATCGATCCTCATGCTCTAACTTGAGGGGGAGTATTACGATATTGGTGGATAATATCAAGATTTTATTAAGCAATCTCACAGCATCAATCAATATGTGACCTTTGCATCAATCAAGTAATCTTTACTGTAAATAGGACTTAGCTTATTTTTCTTGATTGTTTCCTTATTTTCAGTAGCTATGGCTATATATATGGGTTGCAAGTCTATGAATAAAAGATCAAGGAAGAACAGAGGGTTAAATAAAAAACACACCTCTCACATTTACCTGTCTTTCCTTCATATTTTGTTCATCGCACATTACCACACCGCACCAACCGTATAAAAGAACGAAGTCTTAATCCTTTCATACTTTGCAAGCTAGATGATCCCAACACTCATGCATCGATAATACTTTATTATAACTTTTAACTATAATTTTACGAGTAATTTATATTTATCAGATCTAAGCTTTGCGATAATAAGTTTTGATATCCCACATTTCCGTTCTATATTAATAATATTTATATTTATCATATCCGTTCTATATTAATAATATAATTTTGACTTTTAAGGTCTCCAATGTCACTCTTTAATTGATAATTTTTTCATGATATATTATTAACAGTTGCAATATTATACTTTTATGATAATATTTTTCGTTACGAATCTAATGGTGGTAATTTTATATAGCAACTCTTATATATATATTGAGAAATTTAAAGTCAAAATTTTTGAAATTTGACTGCACAATTTTAAAAGATGACAATTAATATGAAAGGAGGGGAGTATTTTTTTTTAGTTGGGCAAAAATGTTAACACAATTCTAGTTAGGAAAGAAAAAGGGGAAAGAGAAAATGACATGTCTTGCTTTAGAATAAAAATGTGGTAATCCCTAAAAAGATAATCCCCTAAAAAGAGACCTCAATTACTAATACATTGATTTATCCCTTCATCATGCATAAAGGAAAAGAGATTTGTTTTCTTTTTTGGAAGACAATATAAAGCAAAGTCTTGTAGCATGCATTGCCTAAAGAATCATTAATTAATGACTACTTGTGATTTAATCTTTTTTTTGCCTCGATCGCACAGTTAGTTACCCAATAATAATAATAATAATAATAATAATAATAATAATAATAATAAAATTTGAAATAATGGTTATTAAAGTAGTGAGATGGTTATATGATAATTAATTATTGCAAGATCAATCACCCTCACCTAAGATCAATGGCTTATTATTTTTAAGTTGTTCTACATGAAATGATTTTCATCATATCGAAATTGATTTGATCCGTAATTAATCGACACCGATTAACAATGATCAACATTGATGAATATTGATGATATTAGACCTGACTAAGTATCAGTCATTAACACCAATTAACAATTACGAATAAAAACTATATTTTTAAGTTATATTTTTAACTTTAATTAAGATCATGATTGATATTAACTAATATAAATAAACACTACTTAATATTGAACAATACTTAACGTTAATCAACAAGTTTCTTATATAATCATACAAGCCGAAAAGATCACGCTTAATTGAACTTGTACGTGTGCAATTTCTTAAAGGAGAACCCAACAAAAAAAAGTGGAATAATTTTGTTTAGGAAAAACGGATTCATAAAAATAAGTAAATAAAATTGAAAAAGTAGGGGAAATAACGCGGTATTTTGATTCTGGCGAAGACCCACCACGTCACATATGGCCGCCTACCAGAGGCGTCCACGTGGTGGCCATGCAGGCGGCAGGAGACTTTGCCTTGTCCCCCAAGAAACTGGGACCCGCTCTTCTCCAAGTAGTTCACACCTGACCGCACATAGAATTATAGAAATATGATTTCTTTTTTCCCACTGAATTACTCCTCTCCTGCATTTGATTGTTAGAGAAAATGCTACAGAGGAATGTAATTTTAAAATATGTGTCAGAAAATGACAATCATTTGCAGAAAAAAATCAAGTTTGTGGAAGCGTGGGAACTCACTTTGGAAATTACGTGGAGTTCCTCAAACTTAAATGATTTCATTTTTCTTCAATCAATAGAATATTGACAAGTGGCATAACACTATAGTAAGACATATAGTAATTAAAGTAGGTGGGTCCCAAAAATAATTATTTTAAAGCAAAAAAGTATGTATTAGTTTCTATTGTTGTAGAGAAAATAAAAT
Source organism: Portulaca oleracea (assembly GCA_029582165.1). Lineage (NCBI taxonomy): Eukaryota > Viridiplantae > Streptophyta > Magnoliopsida > Caryophyllales > Portulacaceae > Portulaca > Portulaca oleracea. Next base: position 6,453,832 of record CM055884.1, read on the forward strand.
ATAGTTTCAAAAAATAGGGATGATGGAAGATGTGGAATGAGGGGACCACAAGTTTCATTCCAAAAATAAGATTACCATTACATTTGCTCTTACGATCTTCAATATCATTTTTTTATTGATAATTTTTTGTATAATATTATATTAAGTGCAATATTATGATAGTATTTTATGTTACAAATCTAATGATGATAATTCTATATAATAAGTCATTGTATATATTGAAAAAATTATGGTCAAAATTTTTAATTTTTGATTGTACAATTTTCAAATATGACAATTAATATGAAACGGATTGAGTATATTACTCCCTAGACTTGTCAATTCGGGCCGACGGGAGGGTTATAGGTTGAGCGTATATCGAGTTTGAGTAAATACGGTCGGATATTTTTCAGGTTCAGGTAAATACGATGGTGTATTTAGGTTTCAGATAAACCCAACAGGTTATGACCGCAACCTTAATGATAGATTATTATAAATGTTTCAACTTAAATTGGAGAAATAACAAATAAATGAGTTGCGCTTATAGTTTAATGATCATTAATCCTAGTGAAAAACACATTTGAAGAGTTGAACTTCAAAACTAAATTTTTCGGGTCAAACAAGCGCGAGAGGTTTAATCCACTAATTTGCAGGTTTTTCGGGTTCGATATTTCGGTTTCATATCGAGAAAATCGTGTTCCAGACAAAGAATTTCGGGTGGGTTCGGGTTTGGGTTTATGGGTCAGGTTAGAAGTTGACAAGCCCTCTGTCCGTTCTATATTAATTGTTGTCTTTGAAAATTGTGTGTTTAAATTTTAAATTTTTTTGTTGGTTTTGGAACTGATATGTTAATGGCAACAAGGTTGTTGTCTCATTCTTTTTTATCTCTCCTTTGTCCCACATAGGAAGAGTTGGAGTGTTTTGAGTGGATTTAAATATTCCACTCTCCTATGGGTTGTTGTATTGGATTAAAGGTGGGTTTTATGGAGGAAGGCTTGGTTTGGGCTTCCCCACGCGCACGCGCGCCGCCGCCGTCCATCCTGTCTGAGCTGGGCACGGCGCGTGCCGCAGGTTGGGTGGTTTTGATCAGGTTTGATATTTTTTGAGTCATTAAATTGATAGCCGATAATATCTTTGACCGAATCAATTCCGATCCAAATTTTGCGCCTTGCCCTTTATGATTCCTTAATTCTTGCCTCTCATTAAGTATTTTGTCTCTTCAGTTTTCCCTTCCATTAGATTTGTTTCTCCCTATATATTGATGTTCAGATTGTTGTTTGAGTACACAGAAAAATACAACCATTCCCTTCTCTTCTCTTCTTTTCTCTGGGCATATAGTCTTTCATATTCCAAGTTCCTGGCCACGAGTGCACGTGTCCAGGGGCTCGCTGAGTTAACCTTGGGGAGCGACCGACTTTTCTCGATTGGTACCTAGGTCGAGCCGTATTCGCTTTTAAGGCAGTGGTTATTCCACGGCTCAGTTTCCTTCTTCCCACAGCCTTGATCATCTATTTTTCTAACAATTTGAAAGCGAATAAGATCAATGGCTGGCCAAAAATCCCTTGCTGAAATCTACAGGATCGAACCCTTCGATGGAACCAATTATAAACGATGGTCTCAGAAACTGCTTCTCTGTCTGGAGCAACTGGAGATCGATTATGTTCTGTCATCTCCACATCTCGAAGATCCAGATGCTTCGCCTCCACAAAATGATCCTGAACAGACATCTACTGTCCCAAGAACTCCAATTGTCCCGCTCGATGAGAATGCCAAGAACAAACTGGAGAAAGACAACAAAGTGGCCCGGAGTTATCTTCTCAACAATATGACGAACCCGCTATTTGATTTGTTCGTCATCTTCAAGTCAGCCAAGGCTATATGACAGAAACTAGAAATCAAATATGGTGCTGACGATGCTGGGAAAAAGAAGTGTGTGGTTGGCAAGTGGCTGCAATTGACGATCAGCCCATCATGGAACAGATTCATGTCTATGAGAACATGTGTGCTAAAGTGCTGAATGAAAGAATGAAGATGCGCGACGATTTGCAAGCAAATGTTCTGATCGAGAAATTCCCACCATCATGGGCTGACTATAGGAATCATCTCAAGCACAAGAAGAAAGATATGACTCTTCAAGAGTTAATTAGTCATATGAGGACTGAGGAAGCGAATCGTCTGAAAGATAAGATGTCTTCTCTTTCTTTGAATTCTGTTAAAGCTAACTTAGTTGAATCTGTTGTACCATCTAATAAAGACAGGTTCAAAGGACAGAATAAGAAGGATCAGAAGCAGTCTAAGCATCACAATCAAATGAACAAGCCTAACAATAAAATCCGGAAGCCTAAAGTTACTAGTTATGTCTGTGGCAAACCAGGCCATAAGGCATATCAGTGTAAACAACGCAAGGGAGTGAACCAGACCCAACAGAAACCCGCTGGACAGAATGGTGGAAAAAATCAAGCTAACTTGACTGAAGATTCTGAAGTGTTTTGTGCAGTAACGGTGGAAGCTAATCTCGTTACCAATAACACTGAATGGGTTCTGGATAATGCTGCGACCAGACATTTTTGCACCAACAAGGAGCTGATGCATAATTTTGAGGAAGTTCTTGATGGTGAACATGTTTTCATGGGCAATGCTACCACAACAACGGTGTTGGGTAAAGGAAAGATTCTCCTTAAATTTACTTCTGGAAAGTCTTTATTTGAACAATGTGTTGTATGTCCCTTCCCATCGTAGAAACTTAGTTTCCAATAGTCTTCTTGATGTTGGTGGATTTGAGGTGAACCAAAAGGCTGAAAAGATAGTTATACTTTGTAATGGGGTATTTGTTGGTAAGGGGTATCTTAGCAATGGCTTATATGTTCTGAATGTTGCGTCTGATGCTAATGGAAATGCTTCTACTTCTGCTTATATTGCTGAGTCTGTTGATCTTTGGCATGGTAGACCTCGACGTGTGAATTATGCTTCTTTAAATAGGCTAAAGAATATGAAACTAATTCCAAATGTTAGTACAGAAAATTATTCTAAATGTGATGTTCGTGTTGAGGCAAAATTCGCCAAGAAACCTTTTAAGTCAGTAACGACAAGATCTACACAGTTGCTTGAACTTGTTCATTCCGACTTAGCTGACTTTAAGAACACAATGAGTAAAGAAAGAAAGAAATGGTATATCACCTTTGTAGATGACTTCTCTAGATTTACCAAAGTTTACCTTCTTAGGTATAAAGATGAGGCTAAAGAAGTGTTCTCAAAATATAAAGCGGAAGTTGAGAATCAATTAGACTGAAAAATCAAGAGGCTTAGGTATGATAGGGGTGGTGAATATGATTCGACTTCTTTAGCTGTTTTCTGTGAGAAAAATGGTATTATTCATGAGACTGTCGCCTCTTATACACCACAACAGAATGGTGTAGCTAAATGCAAGAATCGTACCCTTAAAGAAATGATGAATTCCATGCTTATAAGTTCTGGATTACCTGATAATATGTGGGATGAAGCTGTTTTGACTGCCTATTTTGTTCTTAATAGAGTACCCCATAAAAAGATGGACCAGACTCCTTATGAACTTTGGAAAGGGTATGCCCCTAACCTAAATTATTTGAAAGTGTGGGGGTGTTTGGCTAAAGTTGCTTAGCCTAGTCATAAGCGTACCAACATAGGCTCAAAGACTTTTGATGCTGTTTTCATTAGTTATGCTCAAAATAGCGCTGCTTATCGTTTTATGTCTTTGAATGATAATTCTATTTCTGAATATAGAGATGCTGAATTTTTTGAGCTTGTATTTCCATTGAAGAAGAATGTGCCTAATGTGGTAGGTGATGTTGTGCCTGAGAATGTGAACTTGCCTGCCTCAAGTTCTAACGTTAAAAATGTGGAAACTGAACCTAGAAGAAGTAAAAGGCAAAGAATTGCAACTGATTTTGGACCTGACTTTGTTACTGCTTTTCTAGTTGAAGTTTCTAATCGTTATGATGTGGATGCCTTGTCCGAGTATTTTGTATCTTTATTTCTTGTTGAGGAAGATCCAAAAACATATGCTGAGGCTATTAGATCTGTTGATGCAACCTTTTGGAAAGAAGCCATTAAAAGTGAAATAGATTCTCCAGAGTCTAATAAAACTTGGGAATTAACTGATTTGCCTAAGGGTTGTAGACATATTAGTAGTAAATGGATTTTCAAAAGGAAATTAAGGGTCGATAGATCAATTAATAAATACAAGGCCAGACTTGTTATTAGAGGTTTTGACCAAAAGAAGGGGATAAATTATTTTGACACATATTCTCCTGTGACCAAAATAAGTACCATTAGAACTTTGATTGCTCTAGCTGCTATTTTTGATCTTGTTGTGCATCAAATGGATGTGAAGACAACTTTTCTTAATGGTGACTTAGAGGAAGAAATTTATATGACCCAACCTGAGGGTTGTGAGGTTCCTGGTCAAGAGAATAAAGTGTGTAAGTTGAGAAAATCTCTTTATGGTCTAAAAAAAGCTCCCAAACAGTGGTTTGAGAAATTTGATAGTTCTCTTGTGAAAAATGGATTTGTAGAAAATTAGTCTGATTCTTGTGTTTATTCAAAGATGATTAGATCAGATTGTGTGCTCATATGTTTATATGTTGATGATATGCTGATCTTTGGTACAAATTTGCTTGTAGTCAACGAGACTAAAAAATTGTTGTCTTCTTCATTTGAAATGAAAGATATGGGTGATGTTGATGTGTTCTTAGGGATTAAAATTCGAAAAATCAATTCTGGTTATGCTTTATGTCAGTCACACTATATTGAGAAAGTGTTAAAGAAATTTAACCATTTTGATGTGACACCTGTTAGAACTCCCTTTGATCCTAGTATTTCATTAAAGAAGAACAACGAACCTAGTGTGTCTCAATCTGAATATGCTAACATAATAGGAAGTGTAATGTTCTTGATGAACTTTACACGTCCCGATATTGCTTATGCTGTGAGTAGATTGAGTTGTTATACACATAATCCTAGTCAAGAACATTGGAATGCACTTCGTCGTTTGCTTAAGTATCTTAGAGGTACAATTGATTGGTGTTTGCATTTTAATAAGTTTCCTGCTGTTGTAGAAGGATATGTGATGCAAACTGGATTTCTGACAATGATGAAGTTAGTTCTACTAGTGGTTATGTGTTTACTTTAGGTGGAGGGGCTATATCATGGAAGTCTGCAAAACAGACTTGCATAGCCCGTTCCACCATGGAATCTGATTGCTCTTGAGTTGGCAGGTTAGGAAGCAGAGTGGCTTAGAGGTCTGCTAGCAGACGTGCCATTGTGGGAAAGTCAAAAGACACCAATCTCTATACATTGTGACTCGCAGGCAGCAATTGGAGTGGCACATAACCGTGTCTATAACGGCAAGAGGAGACATATCCATGTGAGACATAGTGTAGTGAGACAATTGCTGGAACATGGTGTCATATCCTTGTTGTATGTGCGATCTGAGAAGAATTTGGCAGATCCACTCACTAAGGGATTGACTAGAAGAGTTGTTCTCGAAGCATCGAGGGGGATAGGGCTTAAGCCTATAGCTTGAAGAGATATGGTGGATACCAATTATTTGGTCAAACGAAACCATATTAATCTTCGAGGTTCACTACATTTTTATCCCTATGGTGCAAAGTAGTGCTTTTAAGGTAGAGATTATTCTCTTTATGAATCCACGCCTATTATGGGGGGGGGGGTGCTTGTGAGACGCACTGATGGATTCACCGATTGAAGAATGAGAGGTTGAGCTATTTGCTCTTAATAATTCCATAGTCACTTTTGTGGTGGTCCATGTTGAGATGGACTTGATGAAATTACCTACGTAAGTGTGAAGGCTTGGCCGCCTTGTTAGGCTTTCTCTCTTGAGCGCTTATGAGTCCCAAGGTGTGCGCATGGCCATAATGGCGAAAATGGTTTTATCGCGGAGTATGGATTTCTTCAGGGTTGATATGTATTGTGGGGGTCTCAATCAAGCTCTTTCAAGTTCAAGGCCTAGTCCACTTATCAGATTGTTGATTGTTGCCTCACTCCACTAATGTGTCAATTCAAATCAAAAGATATTGACGCCTAAGTATCTGATCCGTTTTCTGCCCAGGTTTCTTTCTTTTCCTTTTTCCTTTTCCTTGTATGCCATTAGTGGGGGATTTTTGGTTTTGGAAGTGATATGTTAATGGCAACAAGGTTGTTTTCTCATTCTTTTTTATCTCTCCTTTGTCCCACATAGGAAGAGTTGGAGTGTTTTGAGTGGGTTTAAATATTCCACTATCCTATGGGTTGTTGTATTGGCTTAAAGGTGGGTTTTATGGAGGAGGGCTTGGTTTGGGCTTTCACATGCGCGCGCACGCCGCTACCGTCCATCTGGTCCGAGCCGGGCCGGGCCGAGCGCGGCGCGTGCCGCGGGTCAGGTGGTTTTGATCTGGTTTGATATATTTTGAGTCATTAAATTGATAGCCGATAATATCTTTGATCGAATTAATTCCGATCCAGATTTTGCACCTTGCCCTTTATGATTCCTTGATTCTTGCTTACCATTAAGTATTTTGTCTCTTCAGTTTTCCCTTCCATCAGATCTGTTTCTCCCTATATATTGATGTCCAGGTTGTTGTTAGAGTACACAGAAAAATACAACCATTCCCTTTTCTTCTCTTCTTTTCTCTGGACAAACAGTCTTCCATACTCCAAGTTCCTGACCACGAGTGCACGTGTCCAGGGGCTCGCTGAGTTAACCTTGGGGAGTGACCGACTTTTCTCGATTGGCACCTAAGTCGAGCCGTATTCCCTTTCAAGGCAGTGGTTATTCCACGACTCAGTTTCCTTATTCCCAACACCTTGATCATCTATTTTTCTAACATTTTTTACTATAGATTTCTCAATGTTAACAATAACTTGTTATATACAATTAATGCCATTAGATTGCTAACAAAAAATACTATCATAAAAGGATAATATTGCAATTGGTAATGAAACATTATATAAAAAATAATCGACCAAAGAGTGATATTGAAGATCGCGACAATACACAAAATAACAATTGATATGGAACAGAGGGACCGGAATATTAGAATCTATATGTCTCCTATAGTAAAATGTTGAAATTGGATTACACTCACGGGAGTACTGCCACCTCCTGTACTTTTAGAATAAGTTTTATAAATATGTGTATATTTTTATGATCACATACATGTACATCTATTAGCATAAAATTTTTATTATTATTATTATTATTATTATTATTATTATTATTATTATTATATATATATATATATATATATATATATATATATGTGTGTGTGTGTGTGTGTGTGTCGGTACCCAAGAGGGGGGTGAATTTGACAAATAAGATATACACACAAAGTAAGGACGTTATAATAAACTTCCTTGGTTTCAAACCAAGGATCAAAACAAAGTGTAACTGAAATACCTCTTTATATTTATAACAATCAAAGAATAAGATACACTTACGAAATAAAGCAAGAAGTAACACCCTAAAGGCAGTTACTGATAGGTTCACTGACCAAGGCTGAAAGTCCTTGAGACAACTACAGATAAGGATCGTCGTAGGAAAAACCCTAGCGACGATTTGGAACATGATGGATTACATTGAAGCTCAAACTCACACAGCCTTAGTCCGTCAAGGCTCTGGTACACATCTTCTTACCACCACATTTGGAAACAACAAATACTCACCAAGGTCCTCAGCTATACCTTCACCTCGGAACCATTGGCTACACACTCAAAAATCCCTCGGATTTCCTACTCTGCGATTACTTCCGTGGAATCGCCTAAGTCTTCAATCTTCAAGTCTTCTAATTATATTAGTGGCTTGGTCGTTGTTTCGGATGGTAGACGTTGAAGAAGATTCTTTCCTTCGTTTGCTCATTGCTTCACTTTCCTTTTTAGCTTCTGATTTGCTTTCCTTCTTTTTGGAGATTTCTCTAGAAAATTGCAATCCTTTTTGCCTTCCAATTTCCCCACGATTGTTTCCTACAAAGTAGATATTGCAATCGATTAGATTGGATAGAGATATGGAGAGAAATATTAGATATTAAAACAGAGCATATTTATATTAAATCAAAGTATACTTCCCATTTATTGTTTCGTCTGTTTTGGCTTTCATTAAAACCTAAGGCCCTTCGTGGATGCGCATGTGAAGGACCTTGACTCTGGTCCCAACAATCCCCCCCCCCTTTTGATGAAAGACAAAATTCAGCAACAATAAATCCTCTTTCCCTTTTGGGATTATTATAAGGTCAACAAGGAATCTCCCCCTGATGCAGCAGCTAGTATGTTTTAGAGGTTGTCTAGAAACCTGCAGCGCTTGATAAACTTGTCAGTACTACGATAGGGTCCTCCCCCTCAATTCATGCCATAAATAAATTTGATCAATGAATAATTTACATATGACATACCTCAAGGTTTGAACCAGATGAAGGACATAAGGATTATGATTGAATTTTTTTCTCTTATCAATGTCCTTATAGCTGAATGCATCAACCTCCGTGACTTACCTTGTTGCTTTCACTATCCCCCGTGATCTTTTCCACAGAGGGGTTAGTCTCTTCTTGAGTGGACCTGTTCTGATACCACTTATAGGAACCCAAGAGGGGGGTGAATTTGACAAATAAGATCTACACGCTAGGTAAAGACGTTAGAACAAACTTCCTTGGTTTCAAACCAAGGATCAAAACAAAGTGTAACTGAAATACATCTTTATATTTATAACAATCAAAGAACAAGATACACTTACGAAACAAAGCAAGAAGTAACAGCCTGAAGGCAGTTACTGATAGGTTCACTGACGAAGGCCGAAGGTCCTTGAGACAACTACAAATAAGGATCATTGTAGGAAAAACCCTAGCGGCGATTTGGAACATGGTGAATTACATTGAAGCTTAAACTCACACATCCTTAGTCCGTCAAGGCTCTACTACACATCTTCTTACCACCACATTTAGATACAACAAACACACACCAAGGTCCTCGGCTATACCTTCACCAGCAGTCCTTTACTGGCTACCTTCACCTCGGAACCATTGGCTACACACTCAAAAATCCCTCAGATTTCCTACTCTGCGATTACTTCCGTGGAATCGCCTAAGTCTTCTATTTATATTAGTGGCTTGGTCATTGTTTTGGATGGTAGACGTTGAAGAAGATTATTTCCTTCGTCTGCTCACTGCTTCACTTTCCTTGTTAGCTTATGATTTGTTTTCCTTCTTTTTGGAGATTTCTCTGGAAAATTGCAATCCTTTTTGCCTTCCAATTTCTCCACGATTGTTTCCTACAAAGTAGATATTGCAATTGATTAGATTGGATAGAGAAATGGATAGAAATATTAGATATTAAAACTTAGCATATTTATATTAAAACAGAGTATACTTCCCATTTATTGTTTCGTCAGTTTTGACTTTCATTAAAACCTAAGGTCCTTGTTAATTTATAGGTTTACAATTTTTATTTTATCAACATGTGTATACTTGTTAATTTTATAAATATGCTTATAAACTTATACGTGTGTGCTCACAAAATTTTATGCATATGCTTGTAAAATCCATTATGGGAGTACAAAATAATGATGCCCCCGGGAGCATAATCCTAGTCCTAAGTAAAAATGGAGGGTTTTTGTTGTTGGTGGTAAAGCCATGAAGGTTGCCTACTTATCTGCTAGCTTGTGTTCACACATAGATTTACTGTTTCGTCCTTAAATATAATAATTAATTAGCAAATGTCCTTGTAATTTGTGTTCATACACAGATTTACTATTTCACCATCGAGTATAATAACTAGCAGCTTGTTTTGTAACTTATTTTTATACACAAATTTATTATATCTCCCTCAAATACTACAACCAGCAAGGAGCCTATAATTAAAGGAAAGATAAGCTACTAGACTTATCAATTCGAGAGGCGGGTTAAATATAGGTCGATTGTATATCTGGTAAGGGACAAACCGGTATATTTCAGTTTCTTGTAAATTTGATATTAAGAATATGAGTTGGGTAAATTTTAGATTCAAGTAAATATGTTTAAGTGTATTTTGAGTTCAGGTAAATATGAGTCAAAGTTATTTAACAGTAAAACTTTCTTTTGAGGGGACAAATTAAATTAGTTTCATTTAAAATATCATGTGATACAATCATAATATTTGTACAATGAAAATGTTAGAGATCTTGACAAATGAAAATTTTTAGAGCATTATATTATATGTTTATGAAAATTAAATTATTGTACGTTATTGTCTTTGAAAAATGAATATGGTACTACATATAGATTTTATATAATATTGTGATGTTGTTTGTAATTTTTCATATTTATTATTATCCAAGGCAAATATGATTAATGTAGTAAATAATGTACATCATTACACCAAACCTACATTATAAACTATAATTTCTAGGTATGGGCATCCTTTACTAATATCTTTAAAAGTTTGTATTTTAATCCACATAATGACCAAGAATATTTTCCTAAAGTAATAGTTTTTTTATTTTTATTTTTCGCAATACGCAATTGTAACAAAGGGAATAGAGGAATTGAAACATTGGATCTGAAAACTATTGTACATGACTTGGCAAATCATATTATAGTAAGCCAAATTTTAGGGTTTGGAATAACATTAGGTCGAATTTTAGAATTGTAACATGGTAAGTTAAACTATTGAATTAATGAACCTCAGGGTATATTGTCACCAAGTTTTTTTACATGACATGCACCAAATGAGAGTTCTTTTCTTAATTACATATGTGACAGTTGTATTATAATAATCTTATATTTAAATATTAGATTGTTGTAGTTCAAACTATCATATATTGGCTTGTAGTATTTTAGAGATTTTTTTAAAAATAAAAAACACTCCATGGTTACCAAGGTTAGTATATATACTCCCTCTGTCCCTTAGTGAGTGTCAAATTTCCAAACTAACTTCCCCTTTTTATTTGTCAATTTTACACTTTTAATAATTAAAATACCTATATTATCCTTACTTATAATGAATGTGATTTTTATTTTACCTTTTAAAATTCTCATTTATTCCTTTCTTTCCCTTAATGAGAGGTATATTTGTCCATACATATTTTTTTCACACTATTTTTAAAGTATATTGCTTTTGCAAAGTTAGTTTTTGTGATATTTAAAAAGGGACGGAGGGAGTGTTAATTTGTCGTTTAATGTGTAGAATGTAAATTCAATTTTAAGATAAGCAAAAAAATGTAGAATTGTTATGAATATATGAATATAAGAGAAAGTAGAGAGAGAATAGAGACAGAGAAATTGAGAGAAAGAAAAGAATGCATATTTCATTGCCATCGAGGAAGTATTTATAATACAAGGATTCTTCATCACTAAGAATACTTTATAACTAAGAAAACTTCATTACTAAGAAAAGTAAGAGTATGGACATTCACATAATTATTCCATAACACTCCCCCTTGAATGTCCATTGCCAAAGAATATGCCTCATTAAAACCTTAATAGAAAAACCCAATGGGAAAAAACCCAGTGAAGGAAAAAGAGTACATAATTCTTGATACGCCAAGATATGCTGCCTCATTAAAACCTTTCTAAGGAAACCCAATAGGACAAAACCTCAGATAAGGGAAAAAGAGTACATTGCGTATTACTCCCCCTGATGAGAACATCAATGAAGATCTTTGAGTTGATGTAAGTCAACTTCATCACTGACTTTTAAACCTTGCAGTCGAAAGTGGCTTGATACATGAATCAACTTAATTATAACTGAAACAAATTTACTTAATATCTGTTTCAGCGTGTACATAACTAGTATGTGATCAAATGTCATTGGACTTAGGTAAATATCCAAGATCGGCATAGCTAAACAAACCAATTTTGAGCCGATGGGGATAATGAATATCTAAATCGCTAGTACCATCGAGGTACCGAAATAGGTTAGATCATGTATGATTACTAAGATACGTCAGTGCTTCAATATCATTTAAATATAGTACTTCAAGACCCAAATACGATACTTCAGGAATCAAATACGGTACTTCAGGACAACTAAATTTCTCATCATCTTTTCGGGATCGAAAAGGGGTTGTTTTCATATCAAATGACTGTACTACTACTAGGGTACTTAAAAAGGGAGTGATCTGCTCATGCAACATTATCTTAGCACTTTGATACATAAATTAACTTATGCATGTAAGATCATTCTCAACATGTGCAACTTGTAAACCAAGAAAATAACATATTTTACCAAAATCTTTCATTTCAAATACGCTTGTAAAGCAATCCACAACTTTTGAGGCTCTTCGGGAGTCCAAACCATCGATAATATTTACAAACAATTAGGATCCGGATCATTTAATCATTTCATTTGATTATGCAATATGCGTCCATATTGCTTTAATCACATAAATGTTTATCTACTAAGTAACCAATATTCTCGAGAATTTTAATTTGTACTTCCGGCACTTTGAACTCTTCAGGAGTTTTATATAAACATCATTATCAAAATTTTCATAAGCCATAGCGATATTTATAAGATGCATACTTAGCTTTTCATGTACTGCCAAATTTAAGGTATCGTGATATAGTGACATGGACTACATAGGAGTATATTCCTTCATAGTTGATACCAAATCTTTGCGAAAGCACTTATGCAACAAGTCGCTTCTTGTGCCTTATATCTCATAATCTCCCTTTCTCATTCTTTTTCACACAAAGACATAATTGTATCCAACAAGTCTTACACCAATTTGGTGTATGGACAACAAGTCTTGATATTTCTGATTTTACAAGCGAATCTAATTCTTAAATGCATCTTTCCACTTGGCCAATCTCATCTTTGTCTGTATTCATAACATACCTAAATTCACAATCCTCATGATTACTCACAATAGTGAGCGCGATATTATATAATCAAATATGATATCGACGTCGACTTCATTTCGGTTCCACCTTATCTAGTTCATGACATAATTAATTGAGATCCCATCATTTTCGCAAATTTCAGGTGCCTGAGCTTGTGGTGAAACTCCCGCATTTGTCATGTCTGGGGACTCTTCTGGAGTCAATATTTCCTCATTTCGGTTATCATTAATTATTCGCTCCTTTTCCTTTCCGAGGATTTATTTTTCCTTGGAACCGATTGGTCTACCACATTTTATATGTGGTCTAGACTCATTAATAATTCAATTTGTCCTACTGGGACATCACTTCTTATAGGAGCATTAGTAGTTTGGACATAAGGTTTAATAACTCTTTGTGGGTCAGTAGAATAACTGGCAGTAGATTCGCTCAAGTTCGTAAACGAATTATATTTTGAATTTCCAGTTCACATTACATTGTATGAGGATCATATAATTCGTTACAACTTATTTCCTTGTCCAACAACTTGATTTCTCCCCCTAATGTTGGGAAACTTGTGTCATCATAATCGGCAAATTGTGACATAAGTATATCTCCAATGCGTGGTTCTATTATATGAATGGATATTCATACCCAACATATATTCCCAATTCCTTCGGGGTCCCATCTTAGTGCGTTATCATGGAGCATACATCGCACATGATCAAATCCATAGGTGGGAGATATTTGGTTCATGACCAAAACCCATTTGTAAGGGAGGAATAAACATTCATGATAATCTCTTGGCCTTATTTGGATCAATGTTGGTGCATGTAACATGACATGTCCCTGAATACGTGTAGTAAGCTCCGCTCTCAAAAGTAATAGGTTTGCCATTTATGCAACATCTCATATATTAATGATTCTACAAGATCATTTTACATATAAATACTTTACATAGAATGCTTAACATCTATGTCCATTGGCATATAAAAACTATCAAAAAACCTTCAGCATCACTATCAAGATGAATCTTCTTGATTGATAATATGAAATGTGCTCGTAAATTAATTGAGCAAGTAATCTTGCAAGCGCCAACTTGCAAGTTGATAGTAAACTTATAAGTGATTATCTCATTGATATATCAAGTAAAACCATACTATATTCAAATGGTTTACATATGGGTCTACAAGACCAACACAAATATAATCACTTGCACACAACCCAGGAATCTAAGGGATTTGATCCCTATCTTTGCTAATGATGGTGTTATAATTAATTTTCTTTGATAGCGAGCAGGTAATTAGAACTCATTTGATTAAGGATCTTCTAGCCTTTTAAAATATATCCATATGAGTTCTTCTTGAGAGAATTGATCCAAGATACTCCTACTATGATAAAGTCTTCATCAATAGTAAACTTCTAGTTTACTAAAGTATGTGCTTCAATTGGGTTAGTTGTGTAGAATAACCTAGAAAATAAGGATGATATCCTTTTCAACACACATGTTACTCAAAGCAATTTTCATAATATATGAATAATAGTTGTCTCAACATGCAGGTATTCATTCCCACAAATACCTTTGAAACTTAATTAATAAGTTACCTTTGACACTAACTTGGTGGAGAGAAGTACATCCACAATAGGAAAATTAGTTACACCAAGTAATATTATATGCGCTCTTCTGGAGTCCTTAATCAAACTAGAGTGTCATATATATAATGCTAATATTTGCTTCCCTTACAAGAAGTAATTTATTATCACTAAAAAATACGTGTTGTTCTGGTGTCTGCAAGACACGTATCTATCACCACATTTATTCATGTTTCAATTAAGAAAGTATGCATGAAATTCACTTCAAGATAAATATAACATAATGCATATAGTGGAAGTGTTTTAATCACTTATAAAAAGAAACTCCACTTCAGAAGCACATACATGAATCTTGAAAGTTTAATACTCTATAGTGAACGTGCATTAATCATGGATATCGAGATCATTGATTATATTTAAAACATGTCTATGAGCATAATCAATAATCACATAAATATCATTAAATTCTCACAAAGATAGATTCCATCCATATGCTCATATAGTATCACAATCAAATATCCAATACGCACTAAAATTTGTGTTATGCTTAGAAAACAAAGTTTATGCATATTTGGTCAATCAATAACAATGCACTTTGTGATTAGACAGATGAGAGCATATTACTCGCATTTTGCATGCGTAACATTTTCAATAAGTTGCATACAGATCAAATCATATGAATATCCATGAAACAATAGCATCACATGAAGACTCATATTAATCGATAATTATGTGCATATCAACAAAGAGGTTGAAGAATAATTAGAACACAACAATTAAAAAGTCTTTGAACAATGTCAAGAGAGATATCTAAGAAGTAACAGCTTAAAACAGCATGCACAACATAAACAATAATATCACTTACTATCAAAAGTTTATAAAATAATATCATGTGCTTTTGATTAAACTTTATAAGGGTCAACAAGATATTATGACGTACAACAGGTACGTGTCGTTTCCATTTCCTCGTTAATAATACATTTCTCATTTTTGTATCATTCATGCTTTTCGATTTCGTATTCCTACTCCTGGTAGGGACATCATCTTTTAAAATATTAGCGTGACTACGACTACGACTATATCGACTGTCACGGGTACTAGCATGACCTTTGTTTTGCTCATGATTCTTGAGTTTATATCCAGCCACATTCACTTCAGGGAAAGGGACAAAATCATTTGGGAGTTCTAATGATCCCATAGGTCATTATTAATAAGATTATGTACATTTCTCATCTAAACATTAAGCTCCACTTGTAACTAAATGTTAAATTTAACCAACGATATAAATTTCATCAACCTCAAGTGTACTATCATCTTCTTTCAACAATTCTTATGTCAATTAACAACTTTATACTCTAATTGGCAGGAAAGCGAACTTCTGGTTCACTAACGAGATTATATAGAGCTTCAATGATTGAAGTGGACTTCTGGTACACTGCTAATACGTGTAATCAACAGAAATAAAATTCAATATTAATGGTAGGATGAACTTCTGGTTCGCCAATGAAAATATACAACCTTTAAGTACAACTATAATATAAAAAAATCCAGCCATATAGAGGTGATGGAATGAACTTTTAGTTCACAATTGATACTCGATACAATATTCAATATTGAAGTGAACTTCTGGTTTACTATTAATATTTATAATTAATCAAATTAAACAATCAATTTTAACGTTAGTGGTGGGGTGAACTTCTGGTTCATCGATAAATTAAATGAAATTTTCTATATTCGAATGAATTTCTGGTTCACTAATAAGATTAGTAGTGAGGTTGAGGTGAACTTCTGGTTCACAAATAACATTAATAGTTAGGTTGAGGTGAACTTCTGGTTCACCAATAATATTATACAATACTTAATGGTGAATTTCTGGTTCATCAATGTGATAAGAGGAAAAATATTCAATATCTGCGTGAACTTCTGGTCACTAATAAAAGTATATGAATTGTTAATATTAGCGTGAATTTCAGGTTTACTAGTAAATCTAGACGAAATTTTCAATGGTAGAGTAAATCTATAACTCAAAAATAAAAGGGAATAAAAATGCTCAATACTTATCCATAAGTGGCAGAACATTACTTAAAAAAAAGGCATAAATGGTGGAATCCATAAACAACATAAGTACCATATATGCTTGTTGGTGTTTGGAAAAAGAATTCATATAAATTTATTTAGAAAAATGGTTAGTATTTGATTCCAAACGGTGGAATGAAATATAGTAAGAAAATTTCATCACAAACAATAATTCAAAACTCACCTTAAGATGAAAGAACAAGAATGATTTTCCAACTATTTTGGCTTGATGTCCCAAATTATGTGAATGAAAGAGCTTGGTACAGATAACGTGTTATGAATATTTGAATATAAGAGAAAGTAGAGAGAGAATAGACACAGAGAAATTGAGAGAAAGAAAGGATTGAATATTTCATTGTCATCGAGTAAGTATTTATAATACAAGGATTCTTCATCACTAAGAATATTTCATCACAAAGAAAACTTCATTACTAAGAAAAGTAAGAGTATGGACATTCATACAATTATTCCATAACAAGAATCAATTATTCTTGAGATTCTGATTTAAGATATGTTGAATGTATCTCTCTTCGCATAATAATTATATTCTAGTAATTTTTTGTGGGGGTATTCTAGTAATTATATATATAGATATCATTATATCAATCCGTTAGTTTGATAGATATCAAGTTGTTGATTTCGTTATTCTCATGTTAAGACCGTCAATTATTCATATTTATACAAATAAAAGATTACTTTAGAATTTTTGCGATCAGATCATATTGTCGAAAATTTAATTGTTAATTATAACTTATGATAAACTTGTAGGTTACGTTATTGAACATATATTTACGAATGACTAACAAAATTCCTTTTAGATAAAATTATAGGTAGTATTTATCAATTAATGAGTTATTATTATAACATAATTTTTAGTTATTAATCGACAATGTATATATTTCACCAATGCTTTAATTAAAGATGAAAATTTTATCTTAATATTTGAAAACAAAATGATAGTTAATTATAAAATAATTTTCATTATAAACGTACAATGTCTGACTTTTTATCAATAAATTCATTTAATTTAGAGAGCGTTTGGTTGATAAAAAACTTTAGAGATATTAGTCAAATTTTCAAAGTTGACCTATCTTTCTCATGTTTGATTATATTTGGGCTTTGAGAAAAAAATGTACAAAGAACCCACAGTTTTCCACTTTCATTCAAAAAAAAAAAAATTACGTAAGGGAGATACGAAAACATGAAAAAAATTTCCAAAGAGAATTCTCCCAACAAAAAATTTTCCCGAAATTTTTATCAAACATTATCTAAGAAAAAATTGGGTGTCATATCCTGGCAATTGTGATTAAGACAAACAAATATCAACCATGACCTTTTTCACTATTTAAAAAGCAAAAAAATTATATTAAAAGAAGAATATATAGGGGAAGATAATTGTTGATATAATTTAATTATTGGACGTTGGATTGACTGTTGTTCGATGGGATTGGGCTGTCGCCATTTGAGAGGGACATTTCCATCCTCGTCTATAAGATTTCCTCCCATTAGATTTGATCCTTTTTCTTTTTCTTCGTTCTTTCTAGTCAAACTATTAAATTAAAAAATTACAAATTTAACAGCCAAAAAGGGGAAGATTTATAGGGGCCCTTGTGATGTTGGATTTGAACACCCCCTCTAGACAGTGACATATAGACGTTAAATTTAGGATTATTCATTTAGGCATCGTTCTTTTGTGCGTTGCGTTTGCATTGCGTTGCGTTTGTTTGCGTTGGAAATGGTTAAAAAGTGATGATAATTTGCGTTATATTGCGTTGTGTTTGGGTGCGTTAACGCATAAAAGAACGATGCCTAATAATAACTATCATTATATTTAAAATAGATAATCTTTCCGATCTATAATAGGTTATTTAATTATTTTTAAATACTTAGAATGTATTATTAAATTGGACACTCTTACTAATATTATGAACTTTTTAGGATGTCCATCCAACATAGATATAAAATATTCTACCAATATATAATAGGCTATTTAAATTTTTTATGGACTTAGGGTCCATGGACAACCCTAGCCAGAACTCAGATTCACCCATGGCTCTAGAAATGCAATAATTACTTTTTTTATAGAAAGAACTGCAATAACTAGTAATTTTACCTACAGACTAATTACAGGAGATTTTATCACAGTTAAAAAAATTTCATCTATCTAGTTGAAAAATATATTTCACCTCTAGACAAACCAACACCAATATATGTTAATCAAAATGACTTGTTGTAATAAGTAATGACATTCATTGAAATACAATTCTTTTACAAAATTTAATATTTTTAAGGATATTCTATCATAATTGAAATATTTTTAACTATCGTAGTTAAAACTATAATGTACCATTGATTTCACCTTAGAATATAATAATAAAAAGATAACCATTTGATCATTATATTGACTCCAAATTACAATAACAAAATTATTAATACAATTCATTATAACGGTCTTTATTTTTTCATGAAAGAAAGACACTCCTAATTCATGTTGTAGTAATCGTCAAGTTTTTTTTTTCTTTTTAAAAAATCAAGAGTGTACCAATTATATAGTTATGCATCTTTTTATCCATCATAGTTAGGTTTCAAGTGAAAATTACTATATTTTAAAATTTTATCAACAATTATCTTTATAAATATTTATGTGTAGAACATTAAATCAAATTTTAGTGTGTAAAATAAATTCTAGCTAGCAAAAGAGTGAGAGTCAATACCAGTTTTAAAGCCAAACCATGCATTGTATGATCACGACAAACATGCTTTAGTCAAGATAGGGAAAAAACTAAAAAAAAAAACCATAATTTTATGATTTTTTTTTAATGAAAAATTGGAATCTAATAAACCAAATTTCATGTCCATTTTGATCTAACAAACCAAACTTAACTTTTTGTTAATGGCAAACTGTACTTAACATAACATTTTTCTTAGTGAACCTCCACCAATTTCCGTTACCAGAAAAATGACATAGAAGTTTTTTTGCTGATTGAAATGAACCTAATTGAAATGAACAATGTGTTGGAAGAAAAGTTCGAGCAGCTGTTGTCTGAAGTGACAAGAATGGGAAATGAATTATAAAGAATGAGGGATAGGAGTCAGAACTTTGAGCGTCTGGATGAAGAAAATGTGAGGTTCAGAACCAAGCTTGACAATGAGAGAAAAGGAAGTCATCTTTATTTTCCTTTTATTTTTTTGTCTATAAAACACATTTCAATCAGCAAAAAAACCTCAAGTCCTTTTTCCGATAATCGGAAATTGGTGGAGTTTCACTAAGAAAAATATTATGTTAAGTACAGTTTGCCATTAACAAAAAGTTAAGTTTGATTTATTAGATCAAAATGAATATAAAGTTTGGCTTATTAGATTCCAATTTTCCTTTTTTAATTCCGTGAAGATTAGGAAACTCAAGTCAATAAAAGAACAATTAGGTTAACTGTAACTAGTTAGCCGGTGATTTTTTTTTTTAAAAAAAAAAAGTAATTAGTTAGCCATATAGATTTGACTGTGAGATTGAAATTTTTATCATTTGCCCTATAAAAGGTAAAATTTGTTTGATAAAAGAAAGTGAAGGTTGAATTTTGTATCCATTTAAACATAAATAATTTATTTTAAAAAGTTTCATGTTGGTGAGAGTTTTTCTTTCCTCTTTTCATATTGTTGCAAGTGAGGATAGTAAGAAAAGAATGACAAGGAAATAGAAGTCACATAATGCAAGAAAAAGATATAAAGACCAAAGTTAATCGACTAGTCTGTTGTAAGATTTCCTTCTCGAATTTTATGTTTAGTACATACTTGGATGCGAAATTTGTGATATAGCGTGGTATTTTCAGCTTGGGTTTAAAACTTCAAAGGAATCTGAGGTTCTCTTTTCAAAGCGTTAATGAGCACATGATTATTGCCTTCAATGATAATTGAACGATAGTCTCATAATCTGCTTCGATTGCTGCACGAGCTCCATTCTGCATAACTATTGCTTCTAGTACTAAAGTTGAAGTGACATTATTAATTGGTTGTACTAGCATGTATAAATCTTTCATCCTAACTTCAGATGAAGTATTCTCCCACAGATAAAGAAGTTTTGAATCCATCAAAATTCAAATATTTATATAAAATATATTACTATTATAAAAAATTGAATTCTGTGTACTTACTCATGGATGTCACACATCCTGTCATGTCACCTCAGTGACGATTCTTTTTTAACAGGATAAAGTTTATCAATCTGTCTACTAAGTTCCTATCTTAGATATAAATATCTCGATAAATTTTACAGGTCATGGAACAAGGTAGTACCAAATTGTCCATAACGAATATGAATATGATCCATCACTTTTACAATTTTCTCATATGCAAAATTTTTCTCTTATCAAGAATTAAACCTTAATGAAAATGAGAGATTCAAAGATAAGGATGGTTGCTTACTTGCCCACCACGTCTTTGGTCAATTCAACCATGAATGTTGCATCACTTTGGTTGGAAATGTTCGTAAATATGAATTTCTTTCCAAAGAAAAATGTTTAAATTGCAATTTCGTGATTTCTCATTATTTTCCAGTTCATTATAATTCTTTTTGATTCATTGCAATCATGTGGAACAAAATTAGTGATTAAACATTGAATAGTTACTTATAGTAAATGTTGTTTAAGTATCAGATAATTATGATTCTAATTTAGCAGTTAGCATATTGCTAATATAAGTGTTTGAAGAAAATATGTTCCATAAATTTCTAGTTAATGCGTTAGCCTTTTTTTTTCTTTATATATATATTTGTTGTGTTAGCCAGTTAATCTAAACTGGCATAGAAAGATACGAGATAAATTTTAAGGACAAAATTCAAAGGAATATTTTTGACCTCATATAGATTGAATGCAACATTTGACTTTTGTGGGTTGAATGCCAACTTTATTAATGATTCCGAAACTACATTTGAAACAATAAATGATACTGGTAAGGTCAATTGAAACATTAGTTTATGAAACACTAATATTCGGCCAATTAATATTTTCACTCGTTTATTATGTAACAAGCTTAGGCACTGTTCTTTTGTGCGTTGCATTTGCGTTGCGGTAGATTGCTGTAAGTTGCGGTGGAAATAGTGAAAAGGTAATGGTAATTTACAGTATGTTGCGGTAGGTTGCGGTAATTTGCGTTGCGGTTAGTTGTGTTAACGCACAAAAGAACAGTGCTTTAGCCATTTAGATAATACATAGTAGTTAAGGTAGTAGATAGCGGCTATAGTAGTGCTTAGTTGTTGAAAATGACATTTTTAAAAACATGTTCGATAAATTTAGTTGATGAGTTAACTGATTAATGTAATTTAGCATAAAATGATACAGCTAATCACAAAGATAAAATTTTCAAAAATTAGTTTTGGCAGACGCTCTTTCAAAAAATGCTAATTTTTATTAACAATTTACTTAGAATTATTGGTTGGAACACTAAATATTAGGGAAGTTAAAATACTAGTCTATCGAATATTAATATTTGATCTATTAATATTTTGATTTAGTTAAGAACTACATGTCACTGTCGAATACATTTTTAATTAAAAATATTAAAAATTATTCTAAATAATATTATTGTATTTCTCTTCTTATTAATCGGGCATGTATATATACTTTGTTAATAGAAGACAAAAGTTTAAAAGAATCACAACTTGTCTTTCACATGATCATGTCACCAAAAGTTCATAAATCATTTTTCGACTATATCTGATACAAATATTGACCTGATAAAATTATATCTAGTATAAATTATTTTTGGGGATTCTCTAATATTTTGGATTTATTATTACTTGTGTTGTGGTCCTTTAAATTTCAACTTCAATGCTTAGCTGACAGACGCATTGTCGAACGCGGAAATTCTCTGTTTCCCATAATTTCTCATCAATTTTTTTTAATTTTTTTTTTATAATGAGGCTTGCCATTTGCAGCTGTGAAACACTTTATTTAATTTCAATTATTTTTTCCCCATCTACACTAACTATTAGTCTAATACTTCCTCCGTTCTATATTGATTGTAGTTTTTGAAAATTATGTAGTCAAATATTAAAATTTTGATCATAAATTTTTAATATATACAATGGTTTGTCACATAAGATTACAATAATTAGATTTGTAATGAAAAATACTATCATAAAAATATAATATTGCAATTGTTAATATAAATATTACACAAAAATAATCAATCAAAAAATAATATTACAGACCGTGATAATTAAATATATGACAATTAATATGGAATAGAGAGAGTAGTACTATATACAATAAGAATATAATTAAGGAAAATTCCATTTGGTGGGCTTCAACTTTTCCCTATTCCAAATTGTCAACCACTTTTTAAAATATTCCAAGCGGTGAGCTTATTTTGAAAATTATTTCATTTCGTGAGCTTCTTCTTGCACCGTTGTTAAAATATTGCTCGTAAAACTTTTCTCATATCTCAATTTCATTTAACTCTCCCTATCAATCTCATACTCGACTAACTTTGAATAATATATAAAGTGTTTGACAACTAGGAATAATTTTTAAAGT
This sequence comes from Portulaca oleracea, assembly GCA_029582165.1. Lineage (NCBI taxonomy): Eukaryota > Viridiplantae > Streptophyta > Magnoliopsida > Caryophyllales > Portulacaceae > Portulaca > Portulaca oleracea. Next base: position 6,476,828 of record CM055884.1, read on the forward strand.
ATTTGAAAACTTGGAATAATTTTAATTTTTTTAAAATAAGCCTACCATTTAGAATAATTTTCAAAATAAGCCCACCATTTGGAATAATTTTCAAAATAAGCCCACCACTTGAAATATTTTAAAAGATGATTGACAATTTGGAATAGAGAAAAATTGAAGTCTACCAAATAAAATTTCCCTATAATTAATTATCCATTCAATTTATTAAATATACACTTACTATTTATGCCACTCACCGACAATTTTTTTTTTCCTGCCACTTGTTAATAATGAAAATTTAACAATTGTAGTCATATATCCTAGTGATTCACATGCATTGATGTAATATATATACTATGAATTCTATAAAATAATATACTATGAAACACTAAATATATAGTATTTTCTCTGTTTCAAAAACTTTGTCCATGTTTAATTAGTGAGATAAAATTTTGTAAAGTTTGATCATTAATTTATCAAATTATATATTTATTTAATATATAAAATTATTATCATTAAATTCGTGATGACTTTTTTTTATTTAAACATAATGTTATAGGACTTGTTAAAATACGTGGAAAAAACAATTGTCAAAGTATTGAATTGGAAATTGTAAGATGGTGGTAAAGTGGACAATTTTTTTTGAAACGAAAGAAGTATATAAATTGTATGAAACTATACCTTTTATTCATAATTTTTCAAATTTATAGAACAAGGATAAAATATGAATAACGGATGGGTGCTTCGACAAAGACATTACATGTATTGAAAATATTCATTAATTAGCGTAGCCACCAAATAGTAAACTTCTTATAACAGATAATAGATCCCATAACCATCGATCATAAAGATTTTTTTTTTCAAGAATCATCGTAATACTCCCTCCGTTCCATATTAATTGTTATAATTTTAACTTTCACGGTTTTCAATATTACTCTTTGATTGATAATTTTTTACATAATATATTATTAACAATTGCAATATTATATTTTTATGATAGTATTTTTCATCACGAATCTAATGGTGGTAATTTTATATACCAACTCATTGTATATATTAAGAAATTTATGGTCAAAATTTTTGAAATTTGACTGTACAATTTTCAAAGATGACAGTTAATATGGAACGGAGGGAGTAGTAATTTAATGAAACCTACTCACCCTCTCTTTAAGTGCGTGTGGAGGTGGTGGAAAAAACAATATTATAAAAAAAAAAAGAACTATGAAGTAAATTAGTGAAAATATTATTTAAATATTCCTAATTAAAATTAGCTTCCAAGGTTAATTTAATGTAAATAAAATAAGAAAAATAATAATTATATATCACTGAAATTATAAAATGAGATATAATACAACATAAATAAAATTAATTAAAAAACTCAACAAACAAAAACAGATAGTAGCATAGTACTTTAATCATATATCAAACCAAAATAATACACATGATCACTCTACGTATATAAGGGAGTGTTTGGTAGGAACCCTGGGGAATGTTTTCCATAGGAAAGATTTCCCTGGGGAAAATTTTCCCTTAGCCCCCTTAAGGGAAATTTTAACTAGGAAAATGGAAAAAATGGTGGGCCCATCGTGAAAACTTTTCCGAAATCAACCCGCAGCCAAACATGGGGAAAATAAGTCAACCCGAAAAAAATTGACCATTTCTCCAAGGTTATTTACCAACCAAACACACCCTAATTGAAACAGTTGCTCTAAAAACATGGTAGTCGTGAATTAATAAGGCATGCAGTGACGTAATTTAATAAAACACCCTAAAATTTGACTTTTTGAAGGTACTGCTGATAAAATTCCTAATGCAAAGTTGGCAATGTGTTAGATTTGACATGATAAGTTCTACTTATCCTTACACTCGAATCTTCATCATATATTCTCTCCAGCCTGTTAATATATACAAAGATCAAATAACAGGTTGCATAATTTTCAAAACATCATAAAGGTAGGGCTCTTCTTTGACATCTTACAAATAGGAATAAGATCACACGAGTATAACATTTTGACAAACATATAAAAAGAATAATACAGTGCACAAAGTGTCTTGGTAATTAAGAGGGGTCTAGGGAAAAGTATCCCCACAAAGGTGTAATATAGGTAAATCTTATCTTACATTTCTGCAAGAGATTACTTTTAGGACTCGGACCCATGACAAGTATATGAGTATGATTAATTTCAGTCATCCAATTTCAAATCAAAGATTGGACTTTTACAGATCGACCACCGCGCCATCACCGCCGCCCCTGCTGCCGTCGCCCACCTATGACACAATTATCATCACTACCCCCATTGTCACTTTGTCTCTGCGTTCACTGAAAACTCAAAATAATATACATTAAAACCCTTACTAAAAAAAATTGAATCAGAAGTTGATAGGCATAACTTGGACTATGGCATATGTTGACCTACCACGGTCCGTGGTGCTTGCCACAGGTCGCCCATGGTTGGTGTTGTTTGTTTCGTTTTCGTTCTTTATCGTTAAGCTAGAACACGGTCCGTGTTAGGCTGACACGATCCGTGTTGGACCTATTTTTGCTGCGGACGTTGGATTTTACAGCTCTTTTGCTTCCCCTTTTCCGCTTTTCATTTATTGAACCTACAAAACACAAAATCATCATACTTTATTCATAAACAGGGGACAAAATCAAGCAAAAACCCTTATAAAGGGTATCAATTCGACTCGAAATGAGACCGAACAACATACAACCTTGATTTAATTCATAATAAGTGTAATCAATATTCTAACCCTCGATTTTTTTTTTTTTAAACTTTAGTTACAGGGTAGGGGATATCAACTGTTATCATTGGGGAAATTAGTTGTTGTTGGATTAATTTCGGGGACATTGACTAGTATCTTCAAGGACATTGAGTTTTAGTACGTAGGTGCAGGACCAGAAAAAATTTTAGTTTTTATATATTTGAAATTAAAATTGTTTTTAACGATTAATTTTCTTGATTAAATTGTTAAAATTGAAAACTTTGAGCATTACTTTGATGTTATAAAAAAGTGTCCAAAAATTGAAAAGAAAAATCAGAAAAAGGAGAAAAGAAAAAAAAATAAATCAATAGGGCTTGGGAATAAACTTGGGTTATTTTTGTTTTATAAGCAAATTAAACCAAACAGTTTACCCTCCTAAACAGATATCCTAGTATTTGTCCGAACCGTCCCCGAAACTTCCTGAGCCAGGGAAGGCTTTTGGGCCACTGCTCCAAACTGTCCAATTCGACAGTGGGAGGATTAGACCAATGGTCCTTGGCTCTAGGGATGGCAATGGGGCGGATCGGGGACAGGGGAGTATATCCCCGCTTCCAAAACTCGTCCCCATCTCCGTCCCCATCCCCACTTCGGGGAATGATTCTTGCCATATCCCCATCCCCGCGGATTCTCCATCCCCAACGGGGATCCAACGGGGATGTTTTAAAGCTATCCAAAATCTAACCAAATTTTAATCGGACCCGGTTTTTAACATGTTCAAAATACAACATATTTAACTTGCTCAAACAATAATGCATCAAAATCAAACAATAATACATCAACAAGTGTTATTCGGAAAAAAAAAATACAATAATATATCCTCCTCAAGTGTGATTCGGAAGAAAATTACTACTTTATCCTTGCTATTAATATATATATATATATATAAATATATATATATATATATATATATATATATATATATATATATAATGAGAAGAATGATTTTGTGAGAAGAAAAACATAGCAAATCATAACCATTGGTTCCAAGATCAAGGGTGGATATTAATCTTGCTTTTTTCTTTTTTTTTTTGTTGGCTGGGAAAAAGAGAGCAATAATGCAGTGTGATTTCCAACGACATGCTAATTAATTCGCAGCTCTAGAAAACTCAGAATGAACATCAACTATACCCAGAATGAACATCAACTTTACTCAGAATGAATATCAACTATACCATAAATGAACGTCAACTATACCATAAATGAACACCACATATACCCAGAATGAACATCAACTATACCATAAACGAACTTATAGTATAGTGTCGTTCATTTATGATATAGTTGATGTTCATTCTGGGTATTTGTGGTGTTCATTTATGGTATAGTTGACGTTCATTTATGGTAAAGTTGATGTTCATTCTGAGTATAGTTGATGTTCATTCTAAGTTCTCTAGAGCTGCGAATTAATTAGCATGTCATTGGAAATCACACTACATTAATTGTTTTTTTTCCCAGCCAACAAAAAAAAAGAAAAAGGTTGCAGCATTTATTATTCACATTTTCCCAACAAAAAAAAAAAAAGAAAAAAGCAAGATTAATACCCACCCTTAATCTTGGAACCAATGGTTATAATTTGCTATGCTTTTCTTCTCACAAAATCTTTCTTCTCATTATATCAATGTTTATTATTCAAAAAAGCAAGATTAATACCCACCCTTGATCTTGGAACCAATGGTTATGATTTGCTATGCTTATTATTCAATATATATATATTGAATTAAAATAAACGTTATTTGGTAATTTTAAAATTTTCGGAAATGGGGATTCGGGGATGGGGACGGGGAATTTTCCTCGGTGGGGAAAATGGGGACGGGGATGGGGAAAATTTTGTCTCCATCCCCGCCCCGTCCCCGAGGGATTTTGAAAAATCGTCACCGTCCCCGTCCCCGTCCCCATCCCCAATGGGGGTGGGGATTTTTCCCCAGAGCGGGGCGTGGCCTCAGCGGGTTCGGGAATTCTCTACCCCATTGTCATCCCCACCCGGCTCCTTGCTCTTTGCATTTTTTTTCCTATTCTTTTCTTCTCAAGTTATCATTTTCTACACAAATATATCTCAGCAATAAAATGTTAAGAGTTGTCAATTAATTTTTATGAGATACTCCCTCCATTTTTTTTTTGTCTGTCATTTATGGTTTTCAGTGTCAATTTTTAATCAATAATTTCTATTATAAATCTTTTGTAAAAAATATAATATTATACTTTTTTAATAGTATTTTTCATTACAAATCTATTAACATCAATTTTGTATGATGAATCATTATACAAATTAAGATATTAACGGTTAAAGATTTTAACACAATTTCCTATGTGACAGATAAATAAAAACAGAGGGAGTAATTAATAATCTCAAAATTATTAACTCCACAAACTACAAACCACGACATTCAGATCCACGGATAAGGTTATGAATTCAAAAGTAAAAATTTTGAATTAGTCCGTTTGAAAGTTGAACTCTACTCAGGACCTGTTCTTTTATACAGTTGGTTGCAGTGTGGTACAGCTGCAGTGCGGTGGAATTTGAAAAAGTACGATGAGTTGTGGTAGATGTGGTAGGTTAAAAGATGATGTAAAAAGTAGAGGAAAAGGTGAAGAAATAGAAAAATGAAAAGATATATTGGTAACTATTGTGGTGTGGGGTGGTGTTGTGAAGTGTGGTGGAAAATTAAAGAGTGTGGTGCGATGTAGTGAAGTGTGGTGGAAAATTAAAAAGTGCAGTGTGATGTGGTACCACACCGCAACCTACCGTATAAAAGAACGGGTCTAAATTGGTTAATTAGAGAAGAGGGGTAGAAATTGAGAATTAATAATTTAAATTTGGATTGTTTACTCCATATAAGTGCAAGTTAAATGCGATAATATATAGTTTTTATACTATTAAGTCAATCAAGAAGGGCCTTGTCCCGGAACTTATATGATTTTTATCTTACGGTAACTTAATTATTCTTAGTTTGGGCCTTGTTTTCCATCAGCCCATCGTGCATGGTTTGTTTACATATGAATAGAATACAATACAGGGCCATTTAAGCAAAGCTCACTTCAATCCATGTGAGTCAGTGGGCCCATTAGTTCATATCTTGATTGGGCCTTCTCTTAACCCAACGAGCTGAACATATGAAGGCATGACTTACAGTACAATAGAGTTATTGATTCTAAGGGATGACCCAAGAAGCAAATTAATCATAAAGGATTAAGTATGGGTGGGAATTGGGTGGGTATGGATGGGTATGGCCCATACCCACATTTTACCCAAATATTATAAGACCCTACCCATACCCTACGCATGCCTCTTAATACCCACATGGATATTACCCACATGGGTAATACCCACTTGGGCCATGGGTATTCATGGGTATCCAACTATTCAACTAACTATTCTTATTTTGTATTCTAACGTTTTAGATAATAAATTTATATTTGGAGCTCAAAATTCATATTTGAACTTTTTTTAATTTATTCTATCATATTATAAAGTTTCAATTTAAATCGTTAAAATTGAATTTTAATTTAAAGTTTCTGTTAGTTATTGCGGCAAAAATTGTCTATATATGTCGCCATAAATGTTATCGAATAAAAAGAGTTAGGAGCTCAAAATTCATATTTGATCTTTTTTTAATCAATACTATCGTATTACAAAGTTTCATGTCAAACCGATAAAGTTGAATTTTGCCTTAAATTTCAGTATATAAACGCAATACAACTCGATATGCATATAGTTAAGACATCAATGGGTATATGGATACCCATGAATAATGGATATCCACACCAAATTATGGGTAACCTATACCCATCCTACCCATTACCCATCTCTAATGGGTTTTCCCACCCATTATGGGTGGGTAAGGGTGGGTACCCAATATATGGGTATCAATTCCCACCCCTAGGATTAAGAGGATAATGAGATCTCGAATTGTAAAATATATGGGGATCAAAAAGGTTGAGGTGACTTGATTTTTTTTAATTTAATTTTTTTTCCAATTACTTGCCCAAGCTGTCCTGAAAATTTTACGTCAAAAAAATTGTTATAGTTTATTCAAGTTGTAACCATGATTTGCCATGAGTAAAACCATGAATTATTAAAGTTGTGATCATGGTTTAACACTGAGCGTACCCATGAATTATTCAACAATAGTGTTGCTTCCCTCCATGTCCATTTTCAGTAATTGTTTTCGCAGAAAAGAGAATCAAGAATACGAAAAAGTTTCAAGCTTTGAGTATGCAATGACTGAGTGGTATCAATCTTGTTGATGGTTGGTGCTCATACAAAACATGTCAAGTTCAACAAGTCATTTTGTAGCCAATTAAAGCACCTTTTTAAGCTTATATATGCTTCCTGGCTCTTTTATCACCCATTGCTAACAGAATCACTATTACTTACACGCAATGTTGTTATCAAACTAATCAAATTCTAACAAGATTTCTAAATTCACAAGCTACCCAAAATAAAAGGAAAAAACTTTTTACAAGTCAAATGATCAAAAAGGGTCACAAAATCACATCACCTCTTCCATAGTCTTTCCCTATGGAGCTCTTGCAACCGAACCGGGATGGTGGCATCGAATCGGGCACTCTCGGGGTTCTCGGCAAACGCCACGTGGTAAGCCGAGACACATGCTTGAGGCCAGGCCAGGGTGGTTCTAGTGATGAAGTACCCTACTAGGAACCCTAGTAGGGAGATTTGGGTGGCATATTCTTTGTGAACCACTAGGGCCCATGACCCTCCTACTAGGGAGCTAAGTCCACCCCCTACTACCCCACAAAACAAGCACAATGAGCTTGTCAAGTCAAGGTCTATCAACTCCTCCATGCTGGCCCTTCGGAACATGTCCCACGTGTCACGTGATGATTGGACGATTCCCTTGTTGTACACGCCTACGTGGACTAGTCCCCAGCGGTTTGCACATGTCACCAGCCTTGATGCTATACCTGTTAAGGTACATACAAGTACGTGCAAATGATAAGTGACAAGTTATAAAATATTCATTTTGGGCCTTTTGAGACCTTTAAAAGGTGCATGTTTTTGAAAATATAACCCACTTTGATGTGTGCTCTTTTCTAAGAGCATGAAAAGGTTAGGTCAGTACCTGAATAACAGTCGGCGCAGGAGAAGAGGAACTCATCTGAATCCCCTGCGACCAGGCTGACGGCCCGGGCTGAGCCCCGGACAAGGCCGACGACTGGGATGAGGATTGAACCGAGACAAACCGCCCCCACGGCGCTAGCCAAGGTGTCCCTAAACGCCCGACGAAGGTCCCAGTCATCCCCGCAAGAGAAGTTCAAGTACCTGACCCAGGAAACCCCCACCTGAACCACATTCCTAACCACTTGCATCGTCCAAGCCAAGCTCAAGACCATCGCGCCGACCAACAACCTATCAACACGTGTCCCAACACCGGTGGCCCCACCCACCCCGCCCATCAAAAGGGCGCAGTACGCCACAGAAAAACCCAAAGTCAGGACAACAAGCAAGGGGGTCCCAGCCAGTGGGGACCCGGCTGAGACCTCTAAAACCGCGATAGCATGGTCAAATCTTGGGCTGGCCCAACAAACATAAAGAGCCTGGCCCACTCCAACCAAGATGGCCAAAACCCCAAAACCCAACCCTAAACCCGACCCAATTGAGATCAAAAGGACCCCCATTGAACATGTTATCAACGGGCCGAACCAAAACACGAGCCTAATGGCTCGAGATGGGTTAAAGTGGGTAAGAGTCTGAAGTACCAACCCCATGATCCCGGCCAATCCGACGGCCGTGAGCATCGGGGGATACCAATCCAACGGACGAAAACGGGCACGAGCACGATGGGATAAAAACCCTCGAATTGTGAGAATCACTGCAACGGCTAGAAAACCCAGAAACTGCAAATAGAAAATAAAACCCAGAAATTTTCTCGTTATCCCGCCGGAATTCAGCTGCTCTGTTTTGGGTGTCGCCGGATTCTGATCAACCTGCATTTTGGAAACTTTGATCAGTTCTTTTCAAAAATGGTGATTTGCAAAATCTGGGGATTTTGCTGGGGAAAATTGGGGACTGTTTGGATAGGGAATGGGAAGAAGTGAGAATTGAAGGGAGTAACGTGTTAAATAGGAAGTTGAAGGGGATAAAAAGACTAAACTTTGATGAAGATCAATATTAGAGTTGGCATGTTAATAATTTGTGCACAACAAGGAACAATAATGGGATACAAAAGAAGCAACAAAGATAACACGCCACTTCAATTTGTCATGCTATACAAAGTTATATTTTTACCAATTGGTATGTCATCTAACATCATATATTCTACTATGTATGTTACATAATTATTTCCATTTCTACGAAAATATTACTATATAGTAATTAACAACTTCAATTTCCATAAAGATAATAATTAGCTAGTTAACATATATTATATCATATTTTTTATATTAATTAATTGAAAAAACCCACAAAATCACAAATACCTTAAACAACCACTATAATTTACTAGAAATAAAATAAAAAGTAAAGCTTAGTTTAATAATTTTCTAATTATACTCTGCTACACGTAAATATCAATTCGTTCAATCCAAAAATTCACATTCGAAACCGATATAAATTAGCACTATATCATACAACAGCAACTCAGAAAAAACACTTTTAAGTAGACATGCATAGTATCACAACAATTTCAATCTCAACAAAGATATTAATAGCTAGTTAGTTTAATTGGTAGTAATATTTCACATATAGGAATCCTTCACATATATTATCCAAATTGAAATTTCAATGTAGTATTAAATAAGAAAGAGTAATTACCTTGGTGGGATGCTTGTGAATAGAAGGAGGTGGAGCCGCCTGAATTTGAGGGAGTTGAGGTTCCTGCTTTTGCTTCACAACGGTGTTTATTCCCATGATTCTTGCCATGTTTTTTCAAGATTTCTTCACTTTCTCTCTCTAAATTAAGCCACTAAATCATCACTAATTACTCCACTAATCTGCTTAATAATTGCTTGTTTGAGAGAATGTAACAAGTAACAACGAAGTAAGATTAGGTTTTTGTTTGGCGGCTACAATTTAGCTTAAGAAGATGAAAAGAGAATATATAATCATGAGTAAAATGAGATAATTATTGTGTGTAAGTCTTAAACTCATGATAATCTAGAGAGAGGGAGAGAGATTAGGGATGGATAATCACCCAACTTTGACCAAGAAAAGAGTTGCTAATTGGTTTAACTTCTGTTGGACTCTTGGTATTAATATTTTGGTTATCTAGCTACGTTATTTTTGGAGGGATGTGGTTTGGGTTGTTTGTTGATGTGAGTTTGATTTGACTGTTATGCCCTTCAAGTGAATATAAAAGTACCAAAGTTGGTCAATGTTTAATGGTTGTGTGGCAGGTGGATTATCCCCATTACTCATTACTCAACCACCTTTGGCCTTCATTTTCATTGACTTTTTTTGACAAATATCAAGGATTAGTATAATTTAGACAAAGGACTCGGGACCATATATCTTCATCGTCTAAGTCCAAAAAGTTCACAATCGATTTGGTATAGAATGCAGTTGAGCGAAATTTGATGAAGTAGCCCAAATAAATATCAATCTATGAGACCATGTTGTACTATGGTCGTGGGACTACAGTCTAACCTCTCAAGGATGAGAGCTTGCTATGCTTTTAATGTGTTTAATAGGTCTGAAAATGGGTCATTGATTTGGTTTGGATCATGGTTCAATATCCTATTGATTGAAGTTGGGTTATGTATCTGTAGTGTTTGCATTTAGGTTATTTTTTGCTCATATTGACTTCAAATTATTTTATCCATTTTTTCGATCGTTTAAAGTTAAAGAGGTTGAAAATATAAAAATAAAACCATGATCGGGAAACCAAACACCAAAAGAAAAATCCCCCAACAATAACCTCAAAAAGGAGAAACAAGTGACAAAACAATACACCAAATCGGAAAACAACAGAGGACACCAAAAGCAAGGAGAGACACTACAAACACTCAAGAAAACCACAAACAAAAAAATGAATATCAAGCTCACTCCACCACTTGTTAAATAGTTAGTAAAAGTTTAGGGATCCTAACTTGTCCCACATGGGTAGACTACTAAAGTTTCCAACTCTTAAAGGAAATAAATAGGTTAATTCAAAATTGTCCCACATGGAGATAATATCATATTCTCTACCTCTTTATATATTAAAGAGTGTTATGGGTTTATAAATATATATATAAGCCTTGGTTTGGACTCACATGTGCTTGCATTAAGGTTCAATGCTTCGCATTAAACCGCACGCGCGGCGTGGGCTGTAGGGCGCTAGAGGCGCTTATTAGGCGCACTTGAGCAGAGAGCAAAAGCAAATAATATAATTATTTGTTGCTCTTTTCTTTTAATTTTATCCTTTTGGTGGTTGGGGACAGTTGTTTTAGGGGATAAGATTCAATTGTCTAACAGTTTGAATCTATCCAGAATTTTGTCCATTTCAATCAGAAGAACAGGGGATTGATTTGCTATATATGTATCGATCCAGGATGCTTTGTTGTATCTAGGCGCACTTGAGCAGAGAGCAAAAGCAAATAATATAATTATCTGTTGCTCTTTTCTTTTAATTTTATCCTTTTGGTGGTTGGGGACAGTTGTTTTAGGGGATAAGATTCAATTGTCTAACAGTTTGAATCTATCCAGAATTCTGTCCATTTCAATCAGAAGAACAGGGGATTGATTTGCTATATATGTATCGATCCAGGACGCTTTGTTGTATCCTGTAGACACGAATTTGCATGAATGGCAAATATTGTCTTAAAGAAAGTGATCACATTCACGCCTCAAAGTATCAATCCCATCTCTGAACTTCTAACACCACTTTCAATAAACAAACATTGAGACATGCACATTCCCTTCCTTCTTTTCTTTGATCCACTTTTTAAATTCCTCACAAACCCTTCACGAACCTCCAACAATCAAAAAATTGAAGTTTGGTGCTCAGTACCACAACTCTACAATCTTCTTTTTCCAGTCTTCGAAAAATCAGACACTTTATTGGAATTCTCGTCAATATTACATCTCCTCCCTTGCTTCCATCTGAGTATTAGTTTCTCTAAAAAAAAAATAAGTCTTTTAGGGTTTCGCTCAGGCACAATCAATCATTTTTCCTCTTTTATGTTCGACCTTCTTGTTGCACTTGTTGTCGCTCTTTCTTATCAATTGTCTTCTCTTATATCATGATTATTATATATCTTATTCGCCTCCTGAGTCCTGCCCACCTCCATCGTCCACAAGACTTTGGATCCGTCGACTTTCACTCAAAGGATATACTTTCTTTACTCCCTTTTTTCAGTTAATTTTATATGCTTCTCGATCTTGGCTATGTTATTAAATTCTAGGTTTTGTTTTAATTCAGTCAAATGCTTCTCTGTTTTCCGTGTTAGTTCGTGTATTGGGATTTATGGATTGATCTCGCCTACCTATGATTGTAATTGGAGGAAATCGGATCGAATCCGAAGGTAGGTACCTCCGCCTACAATATGAGGTGGAGGTCCACCCCTTCACCGATTCAACAACTATTATTAATCGGAGTAGAGGTGGAAGTACCCACCTTCGACTCGCCTCCGATCCATTGTCACCCCTAATTATTATATGTTAGCTTATTGTATAAGAATATCATTCTTAAATTTATAACAAAAATAAATGTTATCTAAATATAATATACTAGTCTTACTTAGAAAATATGAACATATTTAAAGTCAATGTTGCATCAACGAATTTTGGGCCAAATAGTTTGTTGGGTGCTCCATGCCTCCATCTATAATTCTACATAACCCACATGTCCCCTTTCCAATACCATTTTCTGGTGGCCCAAACATTTAAATATTCAACTACTGCTTCCGTCCCAAATTATTTGTCCATTTACCTAATTTGATAAGACTAATACATATTGAGAATTGAGGTAAAAAGTTTACAATTTACCTAAATTACCCCTACTTTAATTGAAGATAATAGTTGTTGAAATTGTAAAAAATGATAATTAAATGTATTAATTAAGGATATAAAAGGAATTACAGTTGGAATTGTAAATGAGACAAATATTTTGGGACAAAAAAATTAGGTGAAAGGACAAATATTTTGGGATGGAAGTAGTATAACCCTTCACTTAGTTTCCTAAAAATAAAACATGAAAAGTTGAAAACTAAGGCAAAAATTTTAATGATTTTTTTTTATATAATTCTGTTTGTTCCCAATTAATAATTACCAATTTAATAAAATTTTCTTGAAACTCTTCAATAAGGATTTGCTTTAATTACACTACCTTAGCTACCAACACTTATGCAACCTTACTTTCTCTGCTTTAATTGCTTCCATCTTACTTGCCACTCTAAAGAAGAAGGGTCATGTTTGGCAATCAGCTGGTGGTTGTTATCTGATATTTGGTAACTGTTAGTTGAAAGTTATTTGGGTTAACTGTTTGACTTAACTGTTTAAATTAGGCAATGTTCTTTAGAGTAGTATGATCAAATTATATTTGGTAAGGTAAGAAAAGGAAAAGAAAGGTAAGGTAAGGATAAAATTTATGGTAGGTAAGTTAGTGATGGGGTAAAGGTATTTTATGACTTTGGTTTGAATGTTTTTTAGGGAATCGTATAAGATAAGATAAGCTGAGGTTAGACAAGGATAAATCTAACTTACCACGTTAGAGAACAAGGTTTAGTTGATTGTAAGAAAAGTGTTTAGTAAAATAATTGTTTGTAAAAAGTTACCTCAAAAAGTTTTTTCAAGTAACTTTCTGAAAACTACTTTATTGGATCCCTAAAATAATATGAAAAATTAGTTACCAAACACCTCAGATAATTTTTTTGAGTTTGGTCAACTAAAAAAAAAACTAAAAGATAACCCAAAAGTATATTACCAAATAACCCAAAAGCATATTACCAAACACCCCCAACATTTTTTTAGTAGTTACAAAATGGCTAGTGTATAGATTTATAAAAACTTTAGGTGTTTGGTAATTCATGTTATAGAAGTATTTTTTAAAAGTAGAAACTATCTAGTGTTTGACTAATAGATACTTATTTTTACTACTTTAAAACCCAAAAATTGAGTATCAGATTCTTTTTATTTACTCACTTTTAATAATTTATAATACATTTAATTTTTTCCTTTATACTATTTTATTCTATTTTCTAAAACATTGTTATAGTACATATTTAGTTTCCTTCTTTATACTATTTTATTTTCTATTTATTTTTAAAAATTACCTATAGTGCTACTTCTCCTTCGAAACTTTTATGTAATTTATATTAAATAATTAAATTGGAGTCAATCTAAGCAAGAAAGTATTATTATCAAGAATTACATATTTTATACTAATAAAATATGAAATTTAAAATCAAATAATAAAAGAAAATAGGATTTCCTCACAAGAAATAAGAAATATCGTAAAAATAGAACAATATATATATTCTCTTTCCTATGAAAGTTCAAATATATTTGTCAAAAATAACTTTCTTAAATTTTCTTAGTAGCTCCTAAGAAATAAGAAGTTAAAAGCTATAAAATGTAGTTTCAACTTCTAAGGGTCTTTGAAGTTAATTTTAACTTGTACAAAGTTGAAAACTCTTTTAGAAAATCTTCATATTTGACCTAGTTTCAGCTTTTTCTATCTAAAAGCTCCCAAAAAGCTTGACCAAACATGCACTAATACTGTGCTAGTATAGTGATATTAGTCCAGCTTGTAGCCAGGGGCGGGTATATATGGAGGCTAGGGGTGTCCATGGATAACGAAAACCATGCGCCTAGCCTCCATATATATCCACCCCTGGCTACAAGGTGAACTAACATCACTATACTAGCACAGTATTAGTGCATGTTTGGTCAAGCTTTTTGGGAGCTTTTAGATAGAAAAAGCTGAAATGGACACCCCTAACCCAATGAAAAATTGTGATTTTCTAATATGATTGGAAGGAAATGTTTTTGGTTGGAGAAAGTGGATACCGTAAAAAAAATCTTAAAATAAATAAATAAATAGGAGTATCCAATTTAGCAACAACCCAAAACTCCAAAAACATACCAAATTATTTTTCAAAAAAATTGGTCAATGAACTGGGTATGTGTATGACAATATTAATTTTCAATTTTCTCTCTCAGGCTTCCCATCTTTGTGCAAACATATTGTTAATTTATTGTCATTATTCAAGCGCGTCGTTTACGACTAAAGATATTGCTGAAATATCTAGTATTTAAACTGACAACTAACTCATGTTTTAGCCCCTACTATTCCAATTTAGTGAATAAGTTTAAGATATAAATATCTAATTAATTTGAAATTTTAATATGTTTGGTGGACATATTTATATTATGATGTGAAATTTTGTTAAGCTTGTGAATTGTCATTAAATATTTATTTCTATTTTTATTTATTTAAAATTTATTTTTTAAAATTTTTTGAAAGCACTTATATAAAAATAAGTATATTAGACAGCCCTAAATTGAATGTCTAAATTGGTCACTACTTGTAGCCCACTCCCTAGAAGCTAATTAAGTAGGCAAGTAGCCCATTCCCTCTCTAGTCTCTCCATACTACCCCTCGTGTGTGCCATTAATAATACTGGCTTTACTCCTATTCACCTAACAACAGTACTCACCTAACAACTAAGGCCGCGTTCTTTTCTGCGATTGGCAAACTACGGTGTCACAGCCTACCGTAATTTACCACAACCCTCCGTATTTTACCACAAATCATTACTTTTCTCTCTCCTCACATTTCTCTCTCCTCACTTTTCTCTTCTACTTTTTACATTCTCTCTCCTCACCTACCCCACATACTAATAACCTACCACAATTCCACCACACCCCACCACAATTTCACCCCACCCCACCACACCATTCCGCAAAATACCGCATAAAAGAACACGACCTAATCTTAGCTAAAATCTCACGCTATGAAGTTCCTCGTAAAAATAGTTGGCCAAAGCATGCAAATATAGGTGAATTATGATTGATGGGTGTTTTAATGAAATTGATTTTCTATTTTGCCAAAGGAGACATTGACAACATAAACTACAAGGAAAATCGACCAACATTCTCTAGCCTAAGGCCCTTTTTTTTTTTTTTTTTGCGGTTGATAAACTGCGGTACTACACATACCGCAGTTTGCCATAACTCACCACATTTTATTACAAATCATTACTTTTCTCTCTCCTCACTTTTCTCCTCTACTTTTTACATTCTCTCTCTTCACCTACCCTACATACCAATAACATACCACAATTCCACCACACTCACCACACCATACCGCAAAATACCGCAAAAAAAAAGGGCCTAACTTGCTAGATTTTGGATTGCATTTGTTGATCTGTCTAAATTTATAGCCATAAACTTATGATTTTCACATGTCCTATAAAAAAGAACAAACTAAAATAAAAGTTGCATGAATAAACAATACTAATACTCCATTTTACATCATTTTAAATGTAGTTGGACATCACCTGGTAGTAATCAATGATTTTGAAGGTGTAATGGACTAACGATTATATTATTTTGTTTGACAATGACTATTTTGGAACTCTTGCCCTTTTTCAGGCTCTAAATAATCGGAAAAAAAAATAGTCTAACGGTTATGGGTTGCTATCAATTTAATTATAATCAATGGGTCATCGACATGTACATTGACCAATATTAATCACTATTCACAATTGATTCATTAAATAATAAACTACCGATAATAAATTTAAAAGGGCAAATGCTAAACATGGATGATAATAAACCTAGTGAAAAAAACTACCCCAAGATGAAAATGTCGAAACTAGTTAATTTTAAAAGGATCTATTTCAACCCAAATTTGTTATTTATTTATTTGTATTAAATTTATTCATCTTTATAAGATAAGTTTATTGATTTCAAAAAGTAAGCGACTCAATATCAAAATAAACTGAAAAATAATCCAATCTAAATGAAAATTAATACGAAATACATTGACTTGAAATGACCCACAATCATAAACCAGACTTATTGAATTGAAGATCTAATGACTCAACTATCATGTCTAATAAAAAATGAGAAGGAAAATAGACTCGTACATAATAAAAAGGTACATAAATTAATTATCCTAAAAGAATAATTTTTATATCTATAATACTTGTCATTTTATTTAGTTTAAATTTTAATATATTACATTAACCTTCAATTTCTACCGTAATTTATTGTCAAAAATCTATCAATGTATTTGCTTGAAATTAATTTTTATATAAAATATAATAGTACATATCAAATAATTACTAACTAAAATTTATAATGATTAACTAGATGTGCTCCATGTCAAATAAGCAATAAAAAAAAAGAGAAATGAAGTGAGTAATGTAATACTAGTACTGAAGAATGGAGTAGTACATTGCATTGTGAAGCTCTATCGAGATTGTGCATCAAAGTACATTGTTGGGAGGTGTCATACATTCTTAACAACTGACCACTAGGGGACCACATTTTTTTAATGCACTCAAAGGGGACAAAGTTTTTAAATAAATGGCTCCCAGGTGACTTTCCGGCCATTTATAATCGGAATCCGGTGACAGTTGAGTAAAATTATAATTTTTTTGAAATGGGTTTGTGGAATGCCAAGACTACCCTCATCTTCTCCCTCTCAACTTCAATCTTCTTCTGTTGTCTTCTTTGCTTGTCTCCGTCTTCTTCTCCTTCTGTGTGCAGTGGCCCTAATTAGGGTTTATGGTGATGGAAATTTACTTAATTTTTATTTTATATAGCTGGATCAAATTGAGTCGACACCACAAGTTACCAAGGGCGACTTCCCTTTGGAATTGTCGTTGAAGCCAGAGACGAATGGCATTATCCCTCACAAGGTGGATTTCTCCTTGAGAAAATGCATCAATGACCAACACCAGGAAGATGCCACAGTTGTCGAGCTTCCTCTTCTCATCAAAAGTGATGGTCAAATTAAGGATTATACGTCCACTCTGTGCTCCTCAGAAAGAAGAGAAAACCCTTGCAGGAATAATGGTAATGTGAAGCTGTTTGGCAAGATTTTGAGCAAGCCCTCCTCAACCGAAAGACCATCCCACAGTGCCCCAAACAGCAATACCAGCAGCAGCAAATCAACCCACCACCACTCTCTTTCTTCTTCTGGGGGCAGCTTCGAAATGAAATTGTCCATAGCCAACAGCGAATCAAAGCTCGATCACAACTCTTTTCTGGGCCTCGAGAACGTTCCAATCAGAAGCTATGGTTATTGGGATGGAACCAAAATACAACCGGCATACCCGCCCGTGCCAGATTCAGCGTTGCTGCTGGCCCGATACCCAGAAGCGTTTGCCCCGATTTCCTCATCTAAGCTCACAGAGAAAAGAGAGAGAGAGAGAGAGAGAGAGAGAGAGAGAGAGAGAGAGAGTTTTGGGAGTTTATGGTGATGGGACAAGCCTTCGTTTTTTTTTTGAGCGGGCAAAAATAAGGGCTCCATGGTCTTTTCACCAACATCAGTAAGGGCATTTTAGTATTTTCATGGTTTCCGGCTAATATTGGCCGGAAAGTCACCTGGGAGCCATTTGTTTAACAATTTTGTCCCCTTTGAGTACATTATAGAAATGTGGTCCCCCAATGGTCAGTTATTAAAAATGTATGACACCTCCCAGCAAATTTTTGGCTGTTTTGATAGGTTCATAAAATTCATGAAGGTTTACGCTTATTCATTATGATCGGTTTATAAAATTTTAGGAACTTTATCTTTATGTATAATTTTAAGTTTGATTGTAGGATATCCTCCTATTATATAATTTATATTTTCTGCCATGGTTTTTAAAGAAAAAGGTACTAATCTTTCCACCAAATACATGATTTTAGCCAATATCAAACATTATAGAAACTAACAAAGACTCAATGAAAATTACAAGTTTACACAACACATAGCTAGCATTAGCCACATAGCACACTGTTTCGACATTAGACCAACTTAAATGTGAACTTCATACCAAATTAGCCCCTAAAGTACCGTTTGACTGGATACCCGAAATCTAAACTTATCTAACAAGTTTTACGATTCAGTTCACGATAATAGTTTTGAAAACCTTACCCTTACTCATTTAACAATTATCCTAATTTATGAACCTTATCTTTACTGAAAGGTTCCTAAATTTGAAAAAATGATCTTTAGCTATTTGACAAGTTTTTAAATTTTAGAAACCTTGCACTCATACATTTGACTTCTTTAAGTTTTAGAATATTGAACATATGTCAATTTCGATCAGATTCTAAGTTCTAGGTTCTAGTTCGGAAACCACTCACCTAATTAGTTGTTATATAAACACTTATGAAAGTTCGTCTAACCCGCTAACCCGACTTTATCTGACATGGAAAAAATCGGGTATGGCCATATTTCAATCGTCTAAACCCGATTTAGACCCGAATTTATGATTGCTTGATTTGTCTGACCCAAGTTCAACATACACCAAATAACTGGATATCGGACATCAAATTTTCATTAAATATCTTATTTGGCCAAACTCAGAATTACTCAAACTCAAATTTTTACATATTATGCTCAATAAATATCAGTTCGGTCAAGTTCTAAATTCGAGTCCAGAAACCATTCACTATATTATGCCTAACATTACGTCTAGTTGTTATGCAACTTTATCCTATGATGTATACATTGAATAATAAAAAAAGAGGGATGATATGTGTCTTGGAACAAGACACCACTTAAGTATTTGTTCTTTATAAAATTAATATTTATAATTTTTTGATAGATATTATTAATTATTAATTATAAAAAGTTTAGAATGTATTGGTTATATCAACAATTAAAATTGACACCCTAATGGATGAACCCTAGGCCTGTCAATACGGGCGGGCGGGCGGGTTACAGGTCGGTCGTATATCGGGTTCGGGTAAATACGGGTCGGGTGTTTTTTGAGTTCGGGTAAATACGGGTCGGATGTATTCCGGTCTCAGGCGGTTTGGGTCGGATTTACGGGTCATAACCGCCCTTTTTCTTAGTCACTTACAACTAATAAAATTGATTATAATTAGTCAAAGACACATGTGTAATGTACCATTCCATTCTAAGCTCGACCACCACGATATGTCACAGTTGTATAGACATATTAATATACACCTAAGGGATAAAATTTGGCAATCTTTAAGTCTACAAGTATTATACGGTTTACGTCAACAATCCACGAATAACAATACTTATGAAATATATAGGGTTTTGAGATGCTAATATACTAAACTTTTGGGGTATTGGACAATAATGCACTGAACTTTGTCTTGGACAATAATACACTATTTTACTGAAAGAGAGGAGAGAGGCGGGACTGTAGGAGTTTGAGGGTTCACTGAAAGAGTGAATGAGTGACAGTGTTAGGGTTTTGTTTTGGTCATTTGTTATTTGATTGTTCATTTGTATGTCTCTTTCTACGCATAGCTTTCCAAAATCACCCAATGTTTTACTTTTGAGCCTTAATTTTCATGAAATGGGCCCATTATTTTGCACAAGGCCAAAGTAAACAAAACACTTAAAATTAAAGTGTCTGACCCAACGGGTCGACCCAAACCTGAGCCGACCTGACCCGTTTTTTACCGGGTTATTTGGGTTGGGTCATTTTCGGGTCCCGGGTCGAAATTTCATGTTCAAAACCCACTTTTTGCGGGTCGGTTTGGGTCGTGTTTCTGGGTCGGGTCGAGAATTGCCAGGTCTAATGAACCCCATTCGTTGGGTATATTTTAGACACTTTTTTTTATAAATTTTTTAAAAAATGGATAAAATTGTGATTTTATACCATTGATATATATTATTATAGTTATAAAAGTAAATCATATAATTTTTTCCAATTTAATTAACAAATATATAAATTTTATACAATGACAAGACATTTAATCTTAAAATATGTATTGTCGAAAACATTTATCATTTTCCAATAAAAAAACAAACAGTCATACATGTAAAAAAAAAGTTCAAAAGGAGTAAAGCTACAACTGCAAAAGCATCTGAGCCGTTACTGACATACTTTCTCTCTCCTCCATCGTCACTCTCACTCTTCCTCCTTCATTCTCTCTCTAGCCTCTGCTACATACATTCATGGCTTCCTCACCAATGTGACTGAACCTAGGGTTAGGGTTTCTTCAAGCATTACATTCCTACCTCTTCACCATCACCACCGTCACTTTCCGATTCTCAAATGGGGAACTGCTGCAGATCTCCGGCGTCGGTAGCTCGGGAGGACGTCAAATCAGAGCAACGTGACAGCCGGCGAAAGGAGAAGGAGAAACACCGCGTTTCCGGCGCCGGAATGAAGCTGTCCGTGGCGGCGGCTGCGGCGGCGACGGTGTTGCCGGACGTCGTGAAAGAGTCGATCGACGAGAAGTACTTAGTCGATCGAGAGCTAGGTCGAGGCGAATTCGGAGTGACTTACCTCTGCATTGATCGTTCCACGCGAGAACTCCTCGCTTGCAAGTCGATTTCGAAGCGGAAGCTCAGGACGACGGTCGATGTCGATGATGTGAGGCGAGAAGTGGCGATAATGAAGCATTTGCCGAAGAATTCCAGCATTGTGAGCTTGAAGGAGGCGTGCGAAGATGAGAATGCTGTGCATTTGGTTATGGAGTTGTGTGAGGGAGGGGAACTCTTTGATCGGATTGTTGCGAGGGGACATTATACGGAACGAGCTGCTGCGGCTGTGACGAGGACGATTGTGGAGGTTGTGCAGTTGTGTCATAAGCATGGAGTGATTCATAGGGATTTGAAGCCGGAGAATTTCTTGTTTGCGAACAAGAAGGAGAATTCGCCATTGAAGGCCATCGATTTTGGACTATCCATTTTCTTCAAAC
Source organism: Portulaca oleracea (assembly GCA_029582165.1). Taxonomy (NCBI): domain Eukaryota; kingdom Viridiplantae; phylum Streptophyta; class Magnoliopsida; order Caryophyllales; family Portulacaceae; genus Portulaca; species Portulaca oleracea. The sequence continues at coordinate 6,498,363 of CM055884.1, forward strand.
CTGGTAAGGTTTTCGCACTTTTCACTTTTTAATTGAATTTCTTACTTAATATGTTATTAGCATGTTATTAACAGTTGCAATATTATACTTTTGTGATAATATTTTTCGTTACGAATGTAATGATGGTAATTTTATATAGCAACGCATTATATATATATATGGAGAAATTTATGGTCAAAATTTTTAATTTTTGATTACACAATTTCGAAAGACGACAACTAATATGGAATGGAGGAAGTATTAGTTTAATTGACAGCTTAATTTGGTCTGGAAAGTTTAGTTCATTGATAATTTAGTTTCAATAGATAGTGGAGGTAAATGTGGAACTGGCGCCTCCATATTTTTTTTAAAGCTTGGTATGGCTAAGAACTGAATTATCATACCTTTTTTTTTCCATCAAGGAAAAGATAGTTTCATTATTAGAACTTAGAAGTGAATCACCGTACATTTTTTTTAATAAGATAAATATTAATGTATAATAATGTGATGAAAAGATGAGATGCTTATTGCTTAGCTAGCATCCTACAAAATTTTGTGTACAACCAAATTACAAAGTATCCACAAAATCCACAGCATTAAAAGAAGAACAGCTAAACTTTCCATTAATCTAGGGGAAGAGTGAGTTGATGAGATTGTTTTCAAGCATTGAAGGGAGTTTAGATTCCCTCAAAAATCCTACAGTTCCTTCTCTTCAAATATTCCTAAAAATTGCATGTGGTATGAATTAATTCATTTTCATCGGGAAAGATTGTAGTTTGTGTTGTCTATTATTTTAACACTTGAACTGCTATGGACCTGCACCCCTCGGCTCATAGTAGAACTTCTCCTAAGAACCGGAACATGGTGTCTAATTCGAAAACCTTGTTGTTTATGGAGTACAAATGGCTGATAACCCCAACCTCCAACCCAATCTGAATTCCGACTCCAGCAGTTCCAAAATTTAAATTTGACTAAAGTAATGAAATTTGACATAAGGCGGCATGTGGAATGCATCACTTTCTCAGTCCAAGTTCTTAGAATGGAACAAGAAACGTGATGTTTTCCTTGCTGCCAACACAATTTCTTTCACGCCTATCGGACTCTTAAAACAGTCCATAAGTTTGCATGATCGTTACACTTGAGGACCTTTTTCATGGAATTTTAGTTACTGTGATGGGAATTCTGACCAGTGGTCATGCTTTATCTGAGGCTTTAAACTTGGTGGTGTCAGTTTTCAATATGTTTTGTCTCATAGGTTTTATGTTAGAAATACATTAAAATATTTTGAATGACCATCATTGTCTCCAACATCCATAGACACCTCATGGAATCTAAAATATGATAGTGAAATATTGGTTGAGTATTTGGGTTAGCTCATGTTATGTGTGGCTTTGCAACTATATGATCGCCTTTGTTAAGCTTCTGATGGTGTGAAATTTTCAGGTGAGCGGTTTTCTGAAATTGTTGGAAGTCCATATTACATGGCTCCAGAGGTGCTCAAGCGAAATTACGGACCAGAAATTGATATATGGAGTGCAGGAGTTATTTTGTATATATTGTTATGTGGAGTTCCTCCATTTTGGGCAGGTGTTTATCTTTTCTGTTGTTTCCAGCAACATCTTGTCTTTGCATATGAACATCATTGTCGGTTGCATCATACTTTTCTTAGTTGACAGAGTTCTGAAGCTGCATTTTTACCATGGTCATTTCACTCATTTGCGATGCATTCTATAATATTGTTGCCAGCATTTATTTGGATGAATATCTTTGCAGAGTCTGAACAAGGGGTAGCTCAAGCTATTTTGCGTGGCACAATAGATTTCAAACGGGATCCTTGGCCTAACATTTCGGAGAGTGCAAAGAGTTTGGTTCGACAAATGTTGGAGCCTGACCCAAAGAAAAGATTAACAGCAAAACAAGTACTTGGTAATTGCATATCTGGTTTTTTTTTTTTTTTTTTTTTTTTTTTTTTTTTTTTTGGTTGCTCAAACTTCTAAGGCAGGCTTATGCTGCGCTAATGATATCTTACTGGTTATTAACTAAGTGCATTTAGACTAGAAGCTCATCATTTTGACTTCCGTTACCTGTGAGATAATCTTAAAGTAGATATGAAGAACCATGTTTGAAATACTAGATTACTGAATTTTGATGGATAATCGCTAGTCTGGAGCAAATGGGTCCAGTAACAATTGTCTATAGAAACCTGTTGTCATCTTGGCTTGACGTGGTAGTTTAAGAAACTACTTTAACCATAACCAATATAGAACTGAGGAATATTTGAATTGCGGCACAACCCATTTCTACAGACTGGGAATTCTTGCATTGGAGGGGCTAGCCTGAAAGATTATAACTGGCACTTTATCTCCATGATGACTTCCATTAACAGACATTCATGTATTGTTAAGTTTGAAAATTCCTGCGAACTAGCTGCATTGTACTAGTGTTACCAATATGTAACCAAAATTTGCTCCTCAAAAGGATAGCTGAACGAGTTATGAACTACAATAGGTAGGCTACATATAAAATTGCTTATAGCTTGATAGCTTGAGAAAGAAGCCGGCTGGCATTGTGCCTAAATCAGCATCAAAGAGGGCTATGAACAGTGGAGGCTAAAATCTAGTATGTTCTGTTGATTGACTAAAATTAATAGCCTAAGAATTGTTGCAGCTCCGCGGCTGTCCAACAACTCACCAGTTCTATAAGTTACTTCCTTACAAGAGGTGGATAAAATAAGTAGCCAACATTTCTCCAAGCAGTCAGGAATATATTTGTTCTTCAATCAAAGAGCTGTAGATTAATTGGCTTGTATGTTTGCTTCAATGTAAAAGTGCGTAAATGTATTTTAGCGAGTTGTTGTATACTGATGTACCCTGTTGGTTTGCTTCCCAGAGCATTCTTGGCTGCAAAATGCAAAAAAGGCTCCAAATGTCCCTCTTGGAGATATTGTAAAGTCAAGGCTCAAGCAGTTTTCTATGATGAATAGATTCAAGAGGAAAGCTCTGAGGGTTGGTTTGCTACTTTCCATTTTTTTCCTTTTTTATAGCTTTGTTATTTATTAGTAATTTATTACTCCTGGGGGTGGAGGACATCGAAATAGGAATTGCTGATGGCTTTTCGCAACGCTTGATTCCAGGTGATTGCCGAATTCTTGTCTGCTGAAGAAGCAGAAGACATTAAGGAAATGTTCAAGAAGATAGACACAGACAATGACGGAATCGTTTCAGTTGATGAACTGAAAACAGGACTTGTAAAGTTTGGTTCACCACTTGCAGAATCCGAAGTACAGATGCTTATTGAAGCCGTAAGCCCTCTCTGCCTTGCAGAAAAGAGAGCAACTTATAATATATATATATATATATATATATATATATATATAGGAAAATTGGATTCTAATAATCCCTACTTTTGCAAATTGGATGATAGTGGTCCGTACTTTCACTTTGTATTATGGTGGTCCAAAAAAAATATAATTGGATTTGAGTGGGACGCCGCCGAGTTGAGTGGTGGTGACTCGGTGGTTTTCTGACATGGCACATTAAAGTCAACCCGGTCAAACACATGGCCAATGTGCCATGTTAGAAAACCACCGAGTCACCACCACTCAACTCGGCGACGTCCCACTCAAATCCAATTATATTTTTTTTGGACCACCAGAATACAAAGTGAAAGTACGGACCACCATCATCCAATTTGCAAAAGTAGGGATTATTAGAATCCAATTTTCCTATGTATATACACATCTTTTTGGCTGATACCCTGCCCTGTTCAAGTAATAGACCCGGATTCCATGTTTCCTTTCTCCTAATTTTCATCTTCTAGATGATTGAGACATTTAGATAAATTCATTTCTTTGCTAGGCAAGATGGATCATTTCCATGAAGGGTATATCTACCAATGGAAGAAGATAGGCAAATTGTTTTAATCCCTTAAAAGTAGGCCTGTCAAATGCTGCGCCACATCAGTTCATTTTTATTTTTCTTTCTTGTTTTTATGATGGGTAAGTAGGCCCGTCCATTGCGCCCTGATCTCAGGAATAACCACCGGTAAGCTTTACAAGCACGGTACAAGGGTACCAAATTGTGCATGACAAGCATGGTCGATCAATATCACAATTTCCATTCAAGAGAAATATTTTTGCTTCCACCACGGATTGAACCTTGGTTGGGAGCTTGGAAGATGGGGTTGATTACCATAATACCATCCAATGTTGCTTTTGCAGTTTGCCTAACTATTCAGTGTAAATTAAACAGCACTATGATCCATTATCTTCAGTCTTTCCTTTTGGGGGATATTATACTAGCTAGGTAGATTTATGTGATAAAAGATCATATTTGGAACCGTTCTCTGCTTCTAACCTGACACTGATTCCCATTTGAAGACTCAAATAGAGATGATGTTGATGGTGTCTAACATTTGAATCATATGCTGTCTCCCTAACGGGAGATAATGTTAGAAACCAAGCTTGACATGCACGTAACTTGACTGAGAATGAGATTATAATTCTGAAATGGAAACACATTTTAGCTATCCTGTTCTTTGTTAGTGCAGGTAACGTCTTTACTATGTTTTCTTTATCCTGAAGGTTTTCTTTTGGTTGCCACAGGTTGACACAAGCGGGAAAGGAACACTAGACTGTGGAGAATTCATTGCGGTCTACCTCCATCTACAGAGAATGGCAAATGATGAACACCTTCGAAAGGCCTTCTCCTACTTCGACAAGGATGGAAATGGTTATATCGAACAAGAAGAGCTCGAAAATGCCTTGATGGAAGATGGGCTTGATGACTGCACTAGTGTGGCCAATGACATCTTTCAGGAAGTTGACACAGACAAGGTACATCAGCGATGTCTCCAAACATTTATCATGTAAAAACCTAAGCAGATAATCGTAGATATGGATGAGAATCGACACTTCATTTTAGAAAATAAACTCAATGAAATTTCAAAAAACAATGGAGTCTAACCATAGTTAACAGGAATGCATCCCGGGTTGTTAGTCCCGGAACGCGGGTCGCAAAGTTTTGCTCAAATTTAGTCTAGTTTTGACTTTGTAACGCTTGTTTCCATAACATGAGTCGCGGGCATGTGTAGCGTTCCCTTCAACAATGAGTCTAACATCAAAACTCAGTCCTTTCCACAATCAAGGCATCTCTTAGACCTGACAAAACAGACCCAACCCGAATGGCCTAAAATCGAACCTTTTAAGGCCAAATCAAAATGTACCTGGACCCGCGACCTGACCCGAAGTGAACCTGACGCAAATGACCCAATTGCCAGGAATACTATGCTAGACACTTGACACTACAAGTTGATCGATCCTACACCAGAACATCTATTTGTCACTATGAAAATCCTTGCGCAAATTAGCATTGTGATTGAGACCGAGTAACACATTTTAATTGCCTATATGTCACAATTTTCTTGCCACTCAACAAACACACACTTGACACGTTCTAACGAACCGAATTTCCATTGCAGGATGGGAAAATCAGCTACGATGAATTCATCGCGATGATGAAAACCGGGACAGATTGGAGAAAGGCTTCGAGGCATTACTCAAGAGGCAGATTTAACAGCCTAAGCATCAAGCTGATGAAGGACGGTTCCTTGAACTTAGGGAACGAACAACAACAACAAGTTTAGGGGTTCGTTTTTCAAATGCTTAGGTAATCTGCATATATTCGAACCACCACGTTGGTCCGACCATCATTGATTCCAGGTTTCCAGGTTTATTGATTGGAGTTAGTTGTGTTTCCTCGCTGGTGGTTGTAACTTGTAATGTAAGGGCTAATTCAGAGGCCTGTGTAAAAATTTCATGTCAAATGTTAATGAAATGACTCTGCCTCTTTGGCCTTCTGTGTGATGTCTGATTTTTCCGCTCTAAAACAATTCATTATCTGTGTGGCCCTGTTTGGTAAACAACCTATTCATTGGCCTATTGCAAAAGTTGGCTTATTAGGGGGTGAAATATGTTGTTGGGGTGTTTGGTAAACAACCCATTCTATTAGCTTATTGGTCCAAATAAGCCATTTTTCAATAGGCTGAGGGGAGTAGCCTATTGTAAATGGCTGATTGTGGAAAAGACCATTTTGTCGAAAAGTTGTCTAAATTTACACCAGATGCCATCCTAAAGCTTATTGGTCCCAATATTTGATGCATATTTATCATATTAGTGATAAAGGGTATAAATGGAATTTTAGCAAATTTTTTTTTAAAATCAGCTAACTTTATCAATCACAACTTTTTCAAATAACCAATCCAAACAGCCAATACAAATAGCCAATAACAATCAGCCAATGCAATCAGCCAACAGCTATCAGCTGTTTGCCAAACAGGGCCATATTGGACTAGAACAATCTATACATTGCAACATTGAATGATAATAATTCCTACTTTAAATTGTACCGCAATGAACCATAAATTTTTGCACCCCTTGAATTGTTGTGCACCATCACTTGTAATTATATATATATATATATATATACATATATATATATATATATATATATATATATATAGGGAAATTGGATTCTAATAATCCCTACTTTTACAAATTGGATGACAATAATCCTTACTTTAAATTTGTATTCTGGTGGTCCAAAAAAAAAAAATTGTATTGTAGTGGGACATAATCGAGAGTATACCCTAAATATCATAGATTTTGTGTTGTATTTGATTCAAAACTTTGTATAACACTTTACCACGATTTTTAATGAATTTACAGCAATTCTCCCAATTTTTTTCAATTTTTTTCAATCTTTTATATTTTTTCAATTTTATTATTTTTAAAAAATCATAATAATTACTCGGAATCTCAAAAAAATAATTTAAAAAAATGTTTTAGCAACTACACTTCATTGCCTATCTGGGGGGAAGGAACGAAAAAAACAAAAACAATATGGGATAGGCATGAAAAAAATAAAAAGAATGTGGTGATGGATTTGGTACCACTACAATATAATTTTATTTATTTTTTTGGCCCACCAGAATACAAATTGAAAGTAGGGATTATTGCCATCCAATTTGCAAAAGTAGGGATTATTTGAATCCAATTTGCCTATATATATATATATATATATATATATATATATATATATATAAGGATTGAAACAATAATAATATATACAATAGGGATATCAATAAGATCTTGACCTAGTGATTAAGATTGAGACCTTGAATACAGTAGGTGTAGGTCCCAAGTTCAATTTCCTCTCTATTATGTTGTAATTGTAAGACTTCGGGGTTGGGTCCATTATGTGACGAATAATGCAAATTTTGAAGCTTATTTGATGTCGAAAGTATATGTGGGACACTTCCGATCACTCTACCACTAAGTTAAAGTTTTGGAACAGGTAATGGGTACCGGCTCGCCAAAGGATCCAAAAGGCTTGTTATCTAGTTGAAAATGCGGCCCCGAAGCTTCCTGAGCAAAACCTGAAAACAACAAAAATTATACCATGGACCGAAATTATGCATAATAATAATGCCAGCAACTATATAGTCAATATCATTACATATCTGATAAGCCCGATAGGCTTCAACACATTCAAATTTTACCTATAATGTCAGCCTGCCAAACATCTCAACAACGGGTATAAAACTCGCTATACGCAGCCAGCTAATACGAATACATATGTAAACCCGACGATCTGATTCTGATACAAGAAAATACAACATTTGCAAATTGTGCTATATGAACAGACAGACATCAACCAACAACTGATTTGGCACTACAAACTTCAAAGATGCTGTCTGTAAATAACTTTTGCTATACTATGTCAGCAACAACAACAACAACAACCTCGGTAAGATTTGTTCTTTCTTTCTTTCTCTGATAGTTTCCTGATCCCTTTGCACACACACAAACGCGTGCGCGCATCAGTCAGTGAGTAGCACGGCCCACCTTCTTCATGCTGCAAGACGGGCATTTGTACTGCTTGATGCTCTCGGCCTTGGCAGGAGTAATCTTGACACACTTCCCATGGAACCACCTCTCGCAAATGTCGCAACCGATCCAAAACTCATCGGCACTGTAGTTACCGCCACAGCTGCCACATAGGGTTTCTCCTTGCTCGTCTTCGTCGTCCTCGTACTCGTCTGCTAGCTTTGGGTTGAGTTTTACCTGTCCATCGCTTGTTCTCTGCAAGTTTGAAGGACATAGAATGCCATTCACGGCAAAAGATTTGTTACTCAATGTGGGTCTTGCTAGCGCTTGCAAAAATCCGGTTCCAAGTCAAATTCGGGTTGGTCAAATTCGGTCGATGTGAAATTCGGACAACAAATTGTTGTTCGGACCTGGTTTTTTTCCCATGTCGGACCAGGTTGGACAATTTGGACGGAACTAAATTCGGGTTAAAATTGAGTTCGGACAATAGAAAAAAGAGAAATATCGTGTCCGAATATTCAGTTGATGTCAAAATTTGGACGAAAAATCTATGACCGAACCCGGTTTTTCCCCGGTCGTACAAAATCTTGCCAGTTTTAGGCCCTGTTAAAGCAGGGTCTGGAGAGATCCCAGCTATAAGCATGCAGTCTTGCCTCCAACGGACAAAGAGACTGATTCCAAGAGACCCACAAAGAAAAATCAGTTACACTCGCCCATTCTCGAACAATTATGCATGCATTTTGGTTTGTTATTCCAATCAAGTGTACAGTTGCAATATATGTATCACATCAGATGTAACTTAGTAAACCAAGAGCAATAGGTTTTCATTGTTAAGTGAACACTTAGGATTTTGCCGGAACTCAAATGTGGCCATTTTGAAGTACCTCTCCATAACTATCGATTGCCCATAAACAAACTTTTCGTCTTAGATTTCTTGACAACTCCCCATGATCCTACCCTTTTTTTTCAAAGCAATGGTAAGAGGCCCACCCACTGCGATAGTGTACATGTTGTAAACCTAGAGGTCTAATGGGCAAAGGGTACAACACAAGCACCATAATAGGACCAACAGAGACCTAGCCCTGACTCCCCATGATTCCTATGGGGTAAACAATAGTAAAAATATTGATGTTGGCTGATGTTAAGCTTACCTTGGTGCTACCGCGGGATTTGCTTCCACTATCCACATTAGGTTTCTCTTTTGCGGGCTTCTTATCCGTTACAACTTCAAAGACAGTTGGTAGTTCATTTATCATACTGAATAGGCGCTTTCTGACATGGAAAAACAAATGAAATTCTCAGAAAAACAACATACCATAAGCTATGATATGGCATATCTAATGGAAACTAGCAACAGCAAGTGCACTTCATATCTCTGCCCAGAGATACAGCATTAGCAGTTTTCTTTCGATGAGCAATACAAAGTAATATGGCAAGTAGGAAAACAAACACACACACACACACACACACACAAAAAGGCAGGTAGGTGACCCTATATCAATGCAGGAAACGGTAGCAGTTCAGACTATCATTTACCACCTTTACGGGAAAAGGAGCAAACACTCCATAATCAAGCTTCCGTAACTGCAAATTGTTCTCCATCAACACTATCTTGACAAAACAAGTCTCACAATCAATAAAGGGAGGGGGGAAGGAATGGAAGTTATATGAACAGGACTAATGTGAGAAACTAGTCAAAGAATCTCTACCCTGACTGACAAGGAGAAGTTAAACGAGTCCACATGAGAAACACAATTTAAGGCATTTGATACGGGTAGTGTCAATGTGTTGCAAATAACATGATTTGTAACAAAGAATGCCTTCGGATTCACTCTTTTCTTATAGGAAAAAGATATATATTAGTAATAGAATTAAAAGAACCGACGTTCAACTATCACCATAGAAAGTTATGTACAACCAACAACAACTGTCCACGAAATCTACCACATTAAAAGAGGAAGAGCTAAACTTCTCATTCACTCCAAAAGAAGAGAGACTTGACAAAATTGTCTTCCAATCTTTAAAGAGGGATTTCAATTTTCAGCCCCCTCAAAAACCCTTCAGTTCGTTTCTTTTTCAGATAACCTAAAAAATCACATGTAGTATAACCCATTTGGATTCAATCTTTTAGTATTTAATAAATCAATAGGAAGGCCCCTACTTCTACTTATATTAACCAAAAGAAGCAGCATACCTCTCATTGCGGTTAAGACGGGCACCAAAATAAAATGAGACAGACAACAACCAACAGTCACTATGGACAGCAACAAGCGAAAGCCAATCTCTCCGGTTCATCCCATCCCTTGCAAAATTGATCCCCAAAGCAGGCTCTGGAAGCTCTGGTGGGACTTCCTCCGCGGGAAGGTTGACTTCCCAAGTTTCATTCGGGTGTCCATACAAGCATAAGTTCTCCTTCTCTACATTCCACAAAAAGGAAAAAACCGGAACGAAGTTATGAACAAGCTGGCAATTACTTCAGAAATCAGATACTCTTTTAGTTCATCATGCTCAAATATCAGAACTAGGATTATACTCCCAAGAGCACTATGGTCCTGTACTCCCAGTGTCCAACTTATACGAGCACACATGTATAAATTTATGACCATACTCATAAGATTAACACGTGTACACATGCTTATAAAATGAAAATTATAAACCCATGAAGTTATAAATGTATGGCCATATTATATGGTCAAAGAACCGAAAATTGTATGCTCATAAACTTATAAATGTGTGATCATAAAATTCTATACTTATGCTCATAAAAGCCATTCGGGGAGTACAGAAGCATGGTACTCTCGGGAGTATAATCCTATTTTCACCGTTATCTAACCAACACATGGTGTTTCAAAACTACAATCACAATAAAGTGAGCTACTTCACTGCTAAGGAATCAAAGGACAGTAAAACCAAAAGTCAAAGCTGAGATTTATCCTCAAAATTCAATGAGGACCCAAATTTTAAAGGTAACACTTCAATAGCTGTATAACATTGCAATGGGCATCAAATTCAAGTGGCATTGGCTTCAACTACTCAGTCAAAACTAAATTGAAGATTGCAGGAGAACATGAAAAGCAAAAAATACCCACATAATCAACATCAATCTATCAATTAACTTAGTCAAGAACACAATAATTCAGCACAATTTGGCCCTCAAATTAGTGAAATCAGCTACTGATGACTGAATAACCCAATTCAAAACGACCCATTAATCCAACAAACAGTTACCACACACACAAAATTCAAGAACACCATCACAACTCAAACCCAGCAAAACCAATAAAAAAAACAAAATTAGAAACTTCAAATTGAGATTCAACTCACCCGGATCACAAAGTCCGTAGAATTCGTCAACATCTGAGACAAAAAGCAAAACCCAGATCACAAAAAACGGTTACAGAAAAACCCAGAATCCCAATTCAAGTAAAAGTAGAGATAGAGACAGAAATCGAAGTACCGGAAGTAAGAGCTCGAACAATTGCAGCCCGACGAGCGCTGAAATCCTTGAAGATCTCTTCTACTGTTCTTGGATTTGAAGATGACATTTCTTTTTGCTTCTTTTTATTGAGAAAATCTTAAAATTAGAATGTTTATGTCGTTGGTCAGTTGCTTTGCTTAAGTCACATACAAATCACAAACTACAAGTTACCCAAATTGGGTAAAAATTAAACGACGAGAGAAGAGCAAAAAGTCGAATCAAATCAGATGAAATTGAGAATCAGAGTGACTGATGGGATCAGAATTTGGCACTTGGGGATGTTTTCATTGGATGGAGAGAGAGAGAGAGAGAGAGAGAGAGAGAGAGAGAGAGAGAGATGAGATCGGACGACAAGCAAAGTTGCAAGTGCTAACTGCTAAGGAAGGAGAAACCCCCCTTGGTTGAGTATAGACTATAGACTAGACTATAGACTATAGAGTTTAGATCAAATTTGATTATATTTGGTTCTTCTTAGGGTCCAATTGTTGGTTATATATATATACTTTGCATAGATCATATGGATTGGTCTACTTTTTATGTAAAATTACTTACATTAAGAGCAAAATCAGTTTCAGGTCGATTACACAGATCTGCTTAATTGTTATTAGTTTATAGTGAAGAATGTAGTGATTTCTTCAGTAAACTTGATTATTACATGTCGATTATACAAATCTGCTGAGATGTCGTTGGCTTTTAGTGAAGAATGTAATTTCAATGATTTTAGTAAACTTGATTATATATATACTTTGCATAGATCACATAGATATTGGTCTACTTTTTATGTAAAAATACTTATATTAAAAGCAGAATCAATTTGAGATTGATTATGCAGATCTGTTTAGTTGTTGTTGTTAGCTTTTAGTGAAAAATATAATTTCAATGATTTCAATAAACTAGATCGAATCGCTCTTTTTATTTCACGAGTGAATCATATTTGATTCCAGTAATTTTCTAAGTTTAGACTGTTCAGTAAGTTGAGATATCAATAAGATAGGTAGATTTGTTCTAAAGAAGCACATGTGTGATTATACTTGGTTCTCCTTAGGGTCTAATTGTTGGTTATGTATACTTGTATATATTACATGGATTGGTCTATTTTTTTTATGTCAAAATACTTACAGTAAAAGCATAATTAGCTTGAGGTTGATTATGTAGATCTATTTAGTTGTTGTTAGCTTTTATTGAAAAATGTAATTTCAGTGATTTTAGTAAATTTGATTATTACAAATCAAAACGCCCTTTTTATTCACAAGTGAATCATGTTTGATTCCAGTCAATTTCTAAGTATAAATTGTTCAGTAAGTGAGATATCCGTAAAATAGGTAGATTCGTTTCTAAAGAGAACATGTGTGATTTATATTTGGTTCTTCTTAGGGTCTAATTGTTAATTATATGTACTTGCATAGATTACATGGATTGATATACTTTTTATGCAAAAATACTTACATTAAAGTTATGATCAATTTCAAGTTGATTACACGAATCTGTTTAGCTGTTACTGGCTTTTTGTGAAACATATAATTTTAGCGACTTCAGTAAACTTGATTGTTACATATCGAATCACCCTTTTTTATTTCATGAGTATACAGTATAAGATGAAATTTGATTAGACTTGGTTCTTGTTAGGTTCCAATTTTGGTTATATATACTTGTCTAAATTACATAGATTGGTCTATTTTTTTAAATATAAGTACTTACATTAAAGGTGTAATTGATTTCGGGTCGATTACGCGGATCTATTTAGCTGCCATGGGCTTTTAGTGAAAAAATGAATTTCAGTAACTTGATCATTACAGATTGAATCACCCTTTTTATTTCATGAGTGAATCAAGTTTGATTTCAGTCAATTTATAAGTTTAAATTGTTCAGTAAGTGGAAATATCAACAAGATAGGTGGATTTGTTTATAAAGAGAATATGTATGGCATTATATTTTAGTTCTTTTGAGGGTCTAATTGTTGGTTGTAGATACTTGCATATATTACATGGAGTTTATGCAAAAATACTTACATTAAAGACATAGTCGGTTTCAAATCGATTACACAGATATGTTTAGTTGTCATTGACTTTTAGTGAAAAATGTAATTTCATTGAGTTCAGTAAACGTGGGTATTATAGATCAAATCACCCTTTTATTTCATGAGTGAATCAAGTTTGAATCAATCAATAAGTTTAAATAGTTAAATAAACACAAGTATCAATAAGATAGGTACATTTGTTTCTAAAGAGAACATGTGCGACGTTATATTTTCTTCTTCTTAGGTCTAATTGTTGGTTATATATACTTGCATAGATTACATGGATTAGCTACTTTTTTATGCGAAAGTACTTACATTAAGGATATAATCGGTTTCATGTCGATTCGCAGATCTGTTTAGCTGTCATTGACATTTGGTGAAAAATGTAATTCAGTGACTTCGGTAAATGTGATTATCATAGATCATATTACCCTTTTTATTTCATGAGTGAATCAAGTTTGATTTCAATCAATTTCTAAGTTTAAGTTATTACGTAAGTAGAGATATCAATAGGATAAGTAAATATGTTTCTAAAGAGAATGTGTGTGAGTGTGACAATATATTTGTTTTTTTTAGGGTCTAATTATTGATACGCTTGCATAAACTATATAGATTGGTCGATTTTTTTATGCGAAAGTACTTACATTAATGTTATAATCAATTTCAAGTTGATTACATGGATAGGTCCACCTTTTATGCAAAAGTACTTACATTAAAGATGTAATCAGTTTCAGGTTGATTAGCGTGAATATGTTTAGCTATCATTGTCCTTTAGTGAAAATTGTAGTTTCAGTAATTTCAGTGAATTTAATTATTACATATCGAATCGCCTTTTTATTTCACAAGTGAATCAAGTTTGATTTCAGTCAATTTGTAATTTGAAGTTGTTCAATAAGTAGAAATATCAATAAGATAGGTCGGTTGATTTGTTTCTAAAGAGATCATGTATGAATTGGCAATGAAAGCTCTAGTAATTAAAGATACCTGTTTAGCTATCATTGATTTAGTGAACATGTAATGTTAGTCATTTTAGTAAACTTGATGAGTGCTTTTAGTAAACTTGATTACTACATATGGAAGCGCCTTTTTGAATTCACGAAACCAGATTTTACAACTTACAGAGATCATGTATGGATTGAAAATGAAACCAAAACCAATACTCCAAAATCGTGCCCACGCGAAGTATGGAGATGTTGGATGTAGCCATCTTATATTAAATTTTACAGTTTAAAGAGATTGGTCCAAATTGACCTAAGATTTAGAAATATTATGCTACCTACTATTCCATTGAAAAGAAGCAAATTAAAGAAGGTTTAATGAGACATTTTAATTTAGTCTATTAAAATAAGTTGGAAAAAAATAATCTTTTTCAAACTATGCAGATTATAGACAAAACTTTGAATCACAAGATAAACAAAATTACCTTGACATATTGGCAAATATCAAATTCTTGTCTATAATCAACAAAAAAATTCATTGTAATATGCTTTATGTACAACGCATATTTAAAGTATAGTGAATAAATCAAACATTAATCAACATAAATTTTCTTAAGATTCCTCTTTCTGTTTCTTGCCACTTATTTCATTGATACATTAGAAGCAAAAAAAGCACTCAACATGAAAGAATGTTTAACTTAACCGACCCCCCCACCCCCAAAATCTTTTTCTAGGTAAGGTAAGGCCGAGTTTGTGAGGGGTCAAACCAACACAAGAATGATCAGTCAGTTTCAAATAATTGGTCACGTAAAAAGTGATCCAGAATTGACTAGAAAATAGAGATTAAATACCCAAGGACCAACAATCAACCTAGGGTTTAAGAAAACCCCAACTTAGAACTCACATTCTTCAACCATTTTAGGGTTTTAAGCATAAACAACAAGATCAACAACAAGATATGAATAAGGATAAAGGATCTCACCACCTTGAACTAGGACCTTCCATGGATGTATAAAGGAGAATCACCAACAACCAAAGATAGACCCAAAGAACTCATCAAGATTGTGATAAAGAAAACACCACACAATCTCTAAAGAGAACACTTCACTAGCACCACCATTGAAATGGATAAAACAAGAATGAAGATTTTATCGCGTAGCCAGCGCCTAACCCAAAGAGCTGAGGTGAAGAAACAACGTGAGGCGTGGCTGGTGCCACCCAGACGCAGCCAACGCCTACAGGGGCCAGCCACCAAGAAATAACCCCTCACGTGCGAAATTATAGAAGATCCCCTTTAAGATCAAAGAATTTCATCGAATTGAGTATGATTGTATGTGTGATCGCATCTACTATATCAAAAATATATCAATGAACCCGATTATTGCAATTGCTCAGGATACCCTTTTTTAGCTTCTAGAGTCTATTTCTTAGTTCAAGATCCCTCTTACTAACTGGAATCAAAGAATTATTAGATCTGTGAATGGGCTGGGGTTATGAACTTATAATCTAGAATATGATGATTGAGTCGATTCCATGATTATAAGTTCATTCCATACTAGACTGCAGCCAGCGCCTACAGGGGCCTGCCGGCGTCTACTGACTTCCAACGCACATAGCTTCTTTGTTTTAACTTCTATTTGGTTATATAATATATCGACGAAAAGCACTCGGTGTGTACTATAAGCTCACCAAATTTCATAGTTATCGGAGTTATATTGAAAGAGTTATGGTCAAAAGAGTGAAGACATGTCTTTTCTTGTTGTCCAATTTTGCTCAAAAACATGATATTCTTCAACTTGTTCCCTCATGACTTCTTCCTAGCCTCATTGGGGTAGGTTTTCTGGGCTTGACTTGTTGTTCCAATGCGACCCTTAGGTAATGACCAAAATGCCCCTTGGCTGGATTCCGACCCCGACTTGACTCCTCGGCTTAGCATTGAATCTACTAGCTCCATTCTTGTCTTCATGGGTGATTTTCCAGGCTTGAGTGTTGATAAATTAGTCGGTTCACCACGAGACTTGTTCGATTCGAGACCGAATTCTCCAAGACATTTGAAAATCTCGGGATTAGGCCATTAGGCTAGTGAGGGCCTAAGTACCCCCCTGATCCTTATGGATCAAAAAGCAAATGACACAAAATAACAATGACCATAATTAGCAGAATACAAAAGATGACAAACGACAAACTACTATTTCAAAGAAAGAACATGCACCTCTTTTGATACACATTTCGTACTCATCAATATCGATTCCCTGCATAGTTGGAGGTGTCCATGGTAGGACCACCGAGGTTCGGAAGGACTGCTAAAATACAGAGCACCGCCCTCAAATGCAAAGTACTGGTGAGTTCGTCAATATGGGTCTTCACCAATAGGCCACTCACTGCTTGCTGCATTAGATTTATGTGGCCAAGTGACCACACAATAAAGGGACCCGGTCTTAGCTGTAAAGACATCAAGCAAAATATAAGCTTGGTTTATGTTCATTCTTATCGCACTAATTCCCACTTTATGAATATAAACCAAAATTTTCCATGAACCTATGAAATTAACAACAGAAAATTCAAAAATAAGTTGTAACAACCGTCCCTCATCTAGATAGAATACAAAAATGTTGACCCCCCCCAGCGAACCGATCAACCCAAACGCTGCCACTCTAGTAACTAATAATGGGACCCGAGTTCAAAGTTTCATAAGAAGAGATAAAAGTTCATTCACAAAATCGCTAATGTCAAAACCAACACCTAAAACCCGGTAAATACCGCACCCGGTAGAAATGAAAAAATAAATTTTCGAAAATTTCTCTACGAGCCACCGAACAAATTCAACCCTTAATATGGGCTATGGAGGGCGAAAATTTTGATACAAATAAACCCCCATGATCAAAGCCACTACATGCACATAAATTACAAATATAACCCACCCAAAATTCCTACAAAAGGGATGATGAGACTACTCTCCTGCATGACAAATATTTCCTACTATTCC
Organism: Portulaca oleracea; assembly: GCA_029582165.1. NCBI lineage: Eukaryota > Viridiplantae > Streptophyta > Magnoliopsida > Caryophyllales > Portulacaceae > Portulaca > Portulaca oleracea. The sequence goes on from CM055884.1 coordinate 6,515,646, forward strand.
ATGCACGAGGAGGGGACATATGATGAGTAGATGTAAGAAAATTAAGAGCAAATATGCTCTTATGATCATCATTAAACTCTTTTAAGATCATATACTACTTCAAGTCAATGAAAAACTTAAAAGTTCATCAACTAGATGGGTTTTGAAAATTAAAAGGGAATGTTGTAACCGGAGCAAAAACCTTTGAAGGGGATATACGAAGTAATGTGTGCGCTCCTAGTTGAGGGTCTAAGGGAAAAAGCATGCTTATTATCACAAAGTATGGCTAAATACACTCGGCCTCATTCACAAAAAACAATATAGTAGAAGGGGAACTCCCTGTAAGAGAAAATGAGTGTGACATAGAGGTACGAAACACATCACATTGAACATTACACGCACATGGATGTTAATATAGAAGCAATAACTCCAAATCACAAACGTAACCAAAACCAATAATACTATGAAATCGCGCTCGCGCGAAGTATGAAGAGATTGGATGTATTAGTCTTACTCTTAAATTTTACAATTTAAAGAGACTGATCCCAATTGACATAAGATTTAGAAATATTACGCTACATACTATTCCGTGGAAAAGAACCAAATTGTGGTGCTATGTTGTTAAAAATCAAGTCACTTTGTTGGTATCAATTTGCTTGTCTTATTGGTGATTCTCTGTTGAATTCTTGGTGACTTTGTAGGATTGTTTTTGGTGGTTTGTTGCTTTACTTGTTTGGGATATTTTGCTGGATCTTTAATAGACACATATCGTCATTAATTGCTGCTTTTGTGTTGGTGATTCTTCTAATATTGGTTGGTGATTGTTAAGCATTCCTAGTTTGCCTTCATATTGCCATGGCTCCCAACAAACGACCTCGGAAACAAGCTGAGTCCTCTTCTCGGCGGGGCACGCAACCCCGACGCTATCTATCTAACCCTTTTGGTATCGTGTTCGCTAACGATACTCATTATGAGCGCTACAAGAACATAGCATCCCATGCAATTTGTGCGCCGCGACACCTTGACATCGATTTCTTAAAGTCCATTGATTTATGGGGCGATTTGAGTGGGTTATTGCATACATTGGGTCTACAAGGCTTCGCCCAGAACATGAGATGGGGTGTTCATGAGGGTCTAGTGAGAGAGTTTTATAGCTCTTTCCGCTTCGAGGATCGAAGGAAAGGTCAATTTGGCACTCCCGAAGTCTCTTTTCGACTTTTCAATCAAAACTTTGAGATGTCTACCGCGGATTTTTGTCAAAGGCTAGACATCAATTGTCGGGGATTTGATGGTACTTCTACGAAGCATTACAAGGCGTCTGACTTTTACATGTCTATTACTTGTCCCCGACGCCCGGAGTACACTGTTGGTCCGAAATCCTGCCCCAGCACCGTTTCTTGGGACCCTAGGCAAACTAAGTCCACCGCCTTTTGCAACCCACTCATACGGATTTTGCAACGCTTCCTCGCTCATTCGGTGTTCGCTAGGGGAGATAGTCACACCACTGTGCGGGATGCTGAACTTTTTCTCCTATGGGCGGTCTTGACGGGTCTTGAGGTTAATTGTGGCGTCCATCTTCTTGCCCATATCCAATCGCAGGCCATGAGTTCCAATACTACCTTTGCACACGGTGCAGTGGTCACGGCGCTGGCCGTGAGCCTCAATTTGGACATCTCCGAGTTTCCTGTCCTATACTGCAGCTCCGTCATCAATTCTCGCGCCTTAGTGAACATGGAGATACTCTCTATCGTCAAGGGTCAAATCTGGTTGCGCCATCACAATGGCCCACTGTTTCCTCTCCCCAACCGGGAACGCACCATGGTGGCTAACCAGGCCAACTGGCATTATTCTGACTCCGCCATTGCAGGCACTTTCCCGCCAGGGGGCGCTTCTTCTTCCGCCCAACCTGCGCATTCTTGCGATGAAGAACCTGAGGCACCTCCTGCTACTTCCACCGATGAGAACTCCATGCTTCGCACTATTCTCACTCGGCTTGATCAACTTCATGAGGGGCAATCTGATTTGAAGGCCTTGTTGCACGCCCATCAGCAGTCTCTTCAGCAAGTTAACACTAAGGTCGGCCGCCTCGAGCGTCTCACTCACTACGCCTATAATCACTTTGAGGCGCCACTTCCTCCATCCGACTGGACACCGCCGGATTACCTGGGTTCCGCATGACCCCTACCGTGAGTTTCCCCCTCCCTTCTTTACCTTTTTCCTTTTTCATTTTGCATTTCATTGAGGACAATGAAAGTCCTAAGCATGGGGGGGGGGGGGTGACTTTATTTTCTAGAGGGGGGCAACTTGTGTCTTGAGGTGGTGAGAATCGACTGTACATGGCTGTACATAAACATCATCGTCATCACTTGCATATAGAAATGTATTTAGGCACTTTCATTTGCTATTTTTTAGGTTTCATCTTTCATTGCTTCTCTTAGGATTAACCATCTAGGTCAGTCTATCATTTTAGCATTTCCTAGCCTCTTGCATGCATATGCATTTGCTTACATAAGAGGAAGATAAAGAGGTCGGGTAATCTTCTAAGCAATCGAGGTAACAATCTTTCCCTTCCTTTATTTTCGCTTATGTTAATAGCTTAGCTTGTTCGCTTTCAAAAAAAAAAAAGGAAGAAAAGAAAAAAAAAAGGAAACCCGGAACAAAAGAGAAAAGAAGGCAGAGACTGTTGTTTTTAGTTGTGAAAACCCCTCCTATGATGGTTGTGTACTTGGATTGCCACTGCAAGTGTGTATTGAGGAATCTTTAGCTTGGTTTAGATAATAAACGAGACTTGATTGTTGGTTTGATTAAAATTGCCTGTTTTATTTGTGATTCATCTAGTCTTGAACGATCCTTGTGCACGATTGTGAAATTCCTATGCTTGGTACATCAAAGGAACTAGTTGCAGTGATTGTGGTAGGGTAACCCGTGAGACTTTTTGAGCCTTCAAGACTACCATTTTTGTAGTCTCCCTTTTTTTTTTAGTGTGTTGCTTTCCCATGCTTGCAGCTCTAGAACTTGCCATATTTCTCTTCAATACCACACTTGACACATGCATGTTGACCAAAATGATAGAGGCATTCATTTTTAATAAACCACATGAGCTAAATAGCCATCCAAACATTATGTTTCCTTTTCTTTGAAACCCTCAAGCTTTTCCCTTCATCCTTTACTAGCCTTGCTCATTATCCTATGCCTTTTCATTCTTCCCTATCCTTAAGCCTTGGTTTAGTGGAGCACATTTCTTGATTGGAATACTTGTTGGGTACCAAGATGATGTTGGTGGTGATTGGTTTGTGGGTTCTCTAAAGGAGTTTGAGTGGAAATGGTTATTAATGTTAATGATCATACTTACCTTGCCAAGTTCTATTGTTGGTTGTAAGGTTTAAAAAAAAAAAAGAAGCAAGATTAGCCTACTTTTGAAATAAAGTGTATAATTTAATTTCATTGCTTGGCAAGAATAGTGTTTTGTTGAAATAATCTCCGCTCCTTTGTTACTTGAAAGGTTGGGGTGATGGTGTGAATTATGTATATGTTTGGAGGTGTGTTGTTGTTTGGTGGGAATAATTGTACTCCCTAGCTTTGGCTTTTAAGCTCCACATTTCCAAAATTATTTTCCCTCATTTCCCTTAACCTAGGCCTCATTACAATTAATTCAAAGTCCTCTTGATTGGAAAATTTGCATGGTTTGTCTCTAGTGGTGAAGAATTGAGAAATTTGGCAAGCTTATGGTAGCCTGCTTGTTTTGGGAGAGTATTGAGAGAACCACCATAACTTTTTAAAACACATGAGGGGAGTGATTCACATACCCTAAACTGAGGTCCTACCGATCCCAACTAGTTCGCCAAGCATTTGAATGGAACTTGATTGCATTTGGGTTGGGATAGATTGGTTGTGTTGCTTACTAGGTTTTGCGATTTTGATTTGAACTACAATTTTGTCTCAATTTGATTCTCAACCTTGCTATGGAGACCTTTTTATGCACTTGCTTTGGTTGTCTAGTACGCCCTTTTACTTAAGGAGGGAGGCATTGGTTTTCCTCATCCCCTATTTCTTTAGTACTTCATGATGATCTTGCTTGGGGACAAGCAAGGAGTAAGCATGGGGGGGGGGGTGGGGGGTTGATAAACCAGTTTTTTACGAGTTTTTAAGCCTTCTTTTCTATGCTAGTTTTCGCCTTTCGAGCTCTTTTTCCCTAATTTATAAGTTAGAATCATTTACTTCCTTCATTTATAACTAAAGTGTGTGAATTTCCTTGTATTTAAGTGTTCTTACCCCTTATTATCGAGGATCGATGCTTTTAATGACGATAAGGAACAGGGCAAAGAGCAATGGAAGGTAGAAGAATTAAGAAAAGAGAGAAAAAGGGTTCGGCACAGGTTGTGCAAAGTCAGCACTGGTGTCTTCTTTGCTGAAATCATTTACATTTATTTATTTTCATGTTAGCAGTGTGCCAAGATCGACATAAGTGTGCTTGGCGGTTCGTTTTCCTCATCTTAATTTCTAATTCGAGGACTCTAGGGGGCGCTATTATTCATCTAGGTTTTTATGTATGGTTTTCTCTGAGAACTTTGAATACTCTCCATTGTTAATTACTCAAGATTTCAAGTTTGTTGATTGCAATTGAATTCAAGTTTAAGGTTTTATCATTCTTCCCTTTACTTTCTCTTGTGTTTATCAATTATTCTTATTTTAGGGTTTGTATTCTTCATTTTGTTGTCAATCAGTATGAAGATGTGTGGCTAGATCCCAAACTTAGGTTAGGGATTTGCCTCTAATATGTTAGTTTGATTGTGATTAGTGCTTTATTTACTATCTTTGCAATTGCATGATGAATTTCCATCTTTTGCCACAAGATTGAATTGATGTGAGATTTTAGAGAATCCCATCTCTATGTTTATTGGGAATTAAGTAGACTTTGAGAGAAGAGGCTTAATTCTAGTGTAGTGGATTTTACAATGCAGATGCGAGTATTTTAGGTTGTAATTAGGGGAGACATCGATGAAATCGCAATTCTTTGTCTTAATTTTGTGAGAGCATTAATTGATTCAATTGAATTGGCTTAGTAACCTTCGAGAGAAGGCTTAGGAGGTCCTAACTGTTCCGATTCCCCAGTTCATTAGCATTGTGATCCGTAAAGAAGCATTAGTCGAATACTCTAACATATTAATTTGGTAGATTCCTGCCTAGGGTTTTCTTATCCTGATTTCTCTTTGTGTTTTTATTATTGTTATGTGCAAACAATTCCAACTGTTTCTTGGCTTAAAACAAGAGGACAATGACCTTAGACTATTACGAGACCTAACTCCTTGAGATCGACAATCCGTACTCCCAAAAGTACGACAACAAAATGGCGCCGTTGTCGGGGACCGAACCCGGGTCACCCGCGTGACAGGCGGGAATACTTACCACTATCTTGTTGTCATACTTTTGGGAGTACGGATTGTCGATCTCAGGGAGTTAGGTCTCGTAATAGTCTAAGGTCATTATCCTCTTGTTTTAAGCCAAGAAACAGTTGGAATTGTTTGCACATAACAATAATAAAAACACAAAGAGAAATCAGGATAAGAAAACCCTAGGCAGGAATCTACCAAATTATTATGTTAGAGTATTCGACTAATGCTTCTTTACGGATCACAATGCCAATGAACTGGGGAATCGAAACGATTAGATCGCCTAAGCCTCTCTCGAAGGTCACTAAGCCAATTCAATTGAATCAATTAATGCTCTCACAAATTAAGACAAAGAATTATTTCATCGATGTCTCCCTAATTACAACCTAAAATACTCTCTGCATTGTAAAATCCACCAAGCACACTAGAATTAAGCCTCTTCTCTCAAAGTCTACTTAATTCCCAATAAACATAGAGATGGGATTCTCTCAAATCTCACATCAATTCAATCTTGTGGCAAAAGATGGAAATTCATCATGCAATTGCAAAGATAGTAAATAAAGCACTAATCACAATCAAACTAACATATTAAAGGCTAATCCCTAACCTAAGTTTGGGATCTAGCCACACATCTTCATACTGATTGACAACAAAATGAAGAATACAAACCCTAAAATAAGAATAATTGATAAACACAAGAGAAAGTAAAGGGAAGAATGATAAAACCTTAAACTTGAATTCAATTGCAATCAACAAACTTGAAATCTTGAGTAATTGACAATGGAGAGTATTCAAAGTTCTCAGAGAAAACCATACATAAAAACCTAGATGAATAATAGCGTCCCCCCCCCCCTAGAGTCCCTCGAATTAGAAATTAAGATGAAAAACAAAGCGCCAAGCACACCCTATGCGATCTTGGCACGCGACTGTGCTAACATGAAAATAAGCGAATGATTTCGAAGAAGACAAAAGGCCGACTTTGCACAACCTGCGAACCTCTTTCTCTTTTCTTCATTCTTCTACCTTCCATTGCTCTTTGCCCTGTTCCTTATCGTCATTAAAAGCATCGATCCTCGATAATAAGGGGTAAGAACACCTAAATACAAGGAAATTCACACACTTTAGTTATAAATGAAGGAAGTAAATGATTCTAACTTATAAATTAGGGAAAAAGAGCTCGAAAGGCGAAAACTAGCATAGAAAAGAAGGCTAAAAACTCGTAAAAAACTGGTTTATCAATACTATTCCGTGGAAAAGAACCAAATTAAAGAAGGTTTAATGAGGCATTTTAATTTAATCCATTAAAATCTAAGTTGGAAAAAAATAATCTTTTTCAAACTATCCAAATTATAGGCAAAACTCTGAATCACAAAATAAAAAAAATTACCTTGACATATTTGTAAATATCAAATTCTTGTCTAATTATCAACAAAGGTAGTTCAAGCAAGCCTATAAAAATTCCATTGCAATATGCATTTACGTACAATGCATATTTAAAGTCTAGGGAATAAATCAAACACTAATCAACATAAATTTTCTTAATATTCCCCTTTTTGTTTCTTGCCACTTATTTCATCAACACATCAAAAGCAAAGAAAGCACTCAACATGAAAGAATCTTCTAACTTAGTCGACCCCCTCCCCTTCTTATTTTAGGTAGAGTATGGAAGGGTTTGGAAGGGTCCAACCAGCAAACGAATGATAAGTCAATTTCAAACAATTGGTCACACAAAAAACAAATGTCACAACATAACATTGACTGACCATAATTAGCAGAAGACAAAAGATGACAAATGACAGACAATTATTTCAAAGAAAGAACATGCACCTCTTTTGATAGACATTTCATACTCATCAACATTGATTCTCTGCATTGGTGGAGATGTCCATGGTATGATTACTGAGGTATCAAAAGGATTGCTAAAATACAGAGCACCACCCTCAAATGCAAAGTACTAGTAAGTTCGTTAATATGGGTCTTAACCAATAGGTCATTCATTGCTTGCTGCATTAGATTCATGTGGCCTAGTGGCAACACAACAAAAGGACCCGATCTTAGCTATTTGTAGAGACATCAAGCAAAATATAATCTTGGTTGATGCTCATTCTTGTCGCACTAAATCCCACTTTATTAAAGCAAGCCAAAATTTTCCATGAACCTGAGAAATTAACAACACAAAACTCAAAAATAAGTTGTAACTATTGTCACGCCTCCAGATAGAATAACAAAAATGTTGACTCTCCGTTGAACTGGTCAACCCAAACAGTGCAACTCTGGTAATGAATAATGGGGACCCCGAGTTCATACTTTCACAAGAAGAGATAAAAGTCCATTCACAAAATCGTTAATGTCAGAACCAACACCTAAAAACCCGGTAAAAATTCCGAAAATTTCTCTGCAGGCCGCCAAGCAAATTCAGCCCTTATTATGGGCTATGGGGGCCGAAATTTTGATACTAATAAACTCCCCATGATCAAAGCCATTATATTCATACTAGTAACAATGCTCGTCTTACAAATGTGTCTCTAATTCAATTTGTTTTTATTATTATTCATACAGAGTCTTTGTTCTTTAGTTGGGTTAAACCAACCTAATCTAATTTAACTTAACTTATGCTTACCTAACCTAACCTAACCTAACTCAATTAAATTTGAGGGTGAAATGATAAATTCATATGTGAACACAATCTGGTAGACAGACACACGGATAAACTGCAAAACACAAAATACAAGCAGCCAAGCAGACAAGCAGGCAGGTCACTCTCTCTTTTATAATAGAGTACTAGCTATTGTGTCAGTCCAAAAGGACAGGGTAATTACTCAAAATCATTCATTTTATTTTTGTTAAAAAGAAAATTATAATTTTATGACTGAATTTTCCATTGCATATTTAATGATAATAATTGCTTGTATAATATGTTACATATACGGAGAAATAATATTTTAATGTTTTTAGAATTAATTACATATAAAATATGGTAACAAATAAGAATATTGTTATATTTTGAATTATGATGTATATTAATATTATTTTAATTATTATGTATATTGGATCATTTTAGTCAAAGTTAATCAATATTGACTATACATTACCACATTATCCCAATTTAGTTGTCACACTAGCTAATTTGAGAAAGTCAATACATCTTGAATTATTGTGTATATTAATGTCATACTTTGAATTATATATTAGGGATATTGGATGATAATATACTGTCCTTTGGGGGTATTGGATTGTAATATACCGATCTTTATTATTGGATAACAATATCCCTGACCTTTATACTCAGGTGAGATTATTATACCAACAGTATCTAAGAGGGTGGTGTCTGGTTAACTGGTCTTGATTCTGACATGATATGTGGAGGGAAAATGACCGGCCCTTGCCTAATAACCCCGTTAACCCATCCGTTTTTCTCACTAACCCAAGTTAAAAAAAATCGGCCCTAATACAATGACTAATGGGGTAGTGAATCGGTCTTCGTACTTACGTGAAACACAACCAACCAATGTCTTGTAATGTGGGTTAGTGAGAAAAACTAAGGGGTTAATAAGGTCATTGGCTTGGGACAGTTTCTTTCCCTTCGTCAGCCATGTTAGCGCGCATGGAGACCAGTTTACCACCTCCTTAATTACTATTGGTATAATAATGTCACCTAGGTATAAAGGTCATGGATATTACTGTCCAATAGTAAATGTTGGTATATTACAATCCAACATCCCCAAAAGTTGATATATTATCATCCAAAAACCCTATATATTATGTATATTGGATAATTTTAGTCAAAGTTAATCAATATTGACCATACATACCACATCTATCCCAATTTAATTGTCACATTAAGTAATTTGAGAAATACAATATATCTTGAAATTAATGTGAAATGTTTTGCGGGTTGCCAATATTACTCATGTATTTGAGGGCAACATAGTAAAATTGTGTATGAACACAAAACTATAAGACAAGTTGATGATAAGTATTCTATCATAGTTGAAATTTTTTTAAACTATGTTAGTTGAAATGTATAATTATCCTTAATTTTATCATTAAGAAAATCAAAATTAATATATATTGACCATAGGACTTGTTACAATAAGTAATTCTATATGCTAAGATATAATTTTTTACAAAATTGAATATTTTCAAGGAAATTCTACCATAATTGACTTTTTTTAACTATCGTAGTTGAAAAGTTCAAATACTATTGATTTTACCAATAAAATTCGAAATCAATATAGGTTGATCAAAGTAACTTGTTACGATAATTAATAATAATTAGTAGGACATAAATCTTTTTAACAAATATGATTTATTTTTGATAAATTAATGGTAAAAATTTTCAACTACCATATTTGAAAAAAATTCAACTACGGTGGAATTTTCAAATAATTATTATATTCAAAGTCAAAAAAGTAAATTCACATGTGAATATAAACTTCAGAAAAAATAAACTATTGATTATATTATCAATGATTAAAGAGCAAGTGTATAAACACAAGTTACAAGACAAACAGACAGATAAACTACTTATTATTATATTGTATTCGGGGAAAAGGATAAATTCATATATAACCACAAACCAGGAGGCAACAATCAATGAGCTAGGCGACCTTAAGAACAAAACAACAAAATATGGTTTCAACTGTACCAATGAAAAGAAATGAAAATTTTTTATTTTGATGTCCAAAGAAAAAAAAATTGTAAAGTCCACTCCTATATAAACCGTCCCCGCCAAATCTCCCTCTTATTTATTTTGTTGATGCATCGCTTCAGCTGCAGTGAGTACTCTGCAAAATTCTCGACTCGCCATTGCTGTTCCTCCATTGTCGCTCTCTCTCGCTGTTTCTTCTTCTTCTTCTTCTTCTTCTTCTTCTTCTTCTGTCGGCACTGCTAAGCTTACGGTAAATTTCTATCTCTGATTTTGTCAATGCTCGATTTAAATGTTAATTTCATCTTTTGTTCTGCGCTTGATCTAACTCTTGCAGCAGTAGGGCATACATAATGCTATATTTCTCAATTGCATCTATGGATTAGGGTTCTATCTTTGATTTTGAACTCAAATGTCGTAAGAAGTTTCGATTCTTTTGTAACCTGGTTTATTGAAACTTCATCTCATTTCCTTTTACTCTTCCAATGTAAAATTCGTAATAGCTAGGGCTCAATGTTTGGTAATGATGTTATTATAGGTTGACGATGATTGAAACTCGAAACATTCGGTTAAAGAATTTTGGTTAAACAAGATAGTTTTACTGTTTCGATTCTTTTGTAACCTGGTTTGAAGTGTTGTCTTCGCTATTTTGAAGCTCAAAAGAGTAGGCTGAACATAAAAGGGGCACATTTTGCATAATTTTGTTGGAAACTAACATAAAAGGGAGATTCTACATAGTTGAAAAATTTTTCAGCTAAGAAATGTATAATTATCCAAAAATATACCTTTAAGAAAATTGAAATTAATTATTAATATATATTGATTAAAGAACTTGTTAAAATAAGTAATCCTATTTGTTGAGATATAATTTTTTACGAAATTTAATATTTGAAGAATATTCTACCAAAATTGATTTTTTTTTTCAACTATCATAATTGAAAGTGTAAGTATCATTAATTCTACCATAAAAAACCAATATTAAAATATATTGGTGAAAGTAGCTTATGACAAACAGTTAATCCTATTTAGTGAGACATATCCACTCTAAAGAACAAGGCCTAAATGACATACCGGTTGGATGCGATCCAGCATGGACGTGTTGGGAACTAACATGATTGAATTCCATTTCGTGTAATTGTGGAAGCTGATTATTCTTCCTGGCCTGCAGCAATCTAAATCTCTGTCATCATTGGAACGGGTTGTGCGATCTGGCTTCCTGAAGATGCTGCAGTGGACGGGAGGATCGAGGCGGAAGGTGGCAACTGTAAGTTCAGGTTTTGTTTTTTTTTTTTTTTTTTTTTGGTAATTGGAAGCCATTAAAGGTTAAAATTTGTATCGAAAGATACTACAAAGATCTGCAAAACAGCAACACATCAAAAAACTGTAAGGCAACACCATAACAGCTAAAAGCTACAACCAAGAAACCTCAAAAATAAATAACACTTAACAATAGCTAAAACATACAAACATCAAGTCTTGAAAGCACCCCTAAACTAGGAGAAACATCAGACAGTCTGTGCTTGAGGTTTTCTATGTCCCAGATTTGTGGCACATGCTAATCTGAATTTATGTTTTATTATGTATAAATGTTGTTTGTTCTGTGGGTTCTCCAGTTTGGCTCACAGCCTCACATTATGGTCTTCTTTATGTTGTATTTTATGATACAGACGTTGATCCCTTTTGTGAAGTTATGGGGTCTGCATGGGTAATGTGCTTATCCTTGTTCTTATCTGACATGAGTTCTCTCTTTTGGCATGTTCTTCCTATCATTTGATGTGGGTTGATCTACAATCCAGTCTAGGAAGTCAATAGAAAAGAGGTATACTACCATCTTTCTTCCTCTTTGTATTTACATGTCTTTGGTTTAGGGATGTTGTTTACTTTCCCTAAAAAATCTTGCATATGCTTGAAGCCTTAGAAAATCCAAATTGGGAATATTTTTTCCTGTGCCCTCCCAGTTGTTGCCTTGAAGGCCTTTATAAGCATGTCTTCTAGCCCACAAATCCTTATGATGAATGTATGAAACATAAGTCACCTACTGTGAGTTAGGGAGATTAATCAGCAGAATGGTTGCTATTTTCTTTTGATGCCTTTTGGCCAAAAACGTTAAGTAAAGGCTCAAATGTGTGTATCCTAATGTCTAGTAAATGAAAATGATGAACTCCTAGGCAAAGACAATACTTTGAGCAAAGGAGACGACAGCAGCAAGAGCATGGAGTTGCATTCATTGAAACCAGCAATGATGGTTTAGTCAGTGACCGCCACAAGGCCAATCGCTCGCTGGATATCTTGAGTCTTCTCAGTGTTTCTAAAGCTGCCGAAGAGTGTAGGCGCCACTGTGGTAATATTATCAACTATCTTCTGCATTTGAAGCTGCTTGACTTGAATGTCAACATTCTCATGTTAGGCTGTTAGCAAACTCATATTGATGTGAAGGCAAATTTATATCTTTGGTGATTTTTCTTTCTAGTGATATTTGTTACATAAGCATGCTTCCAATTCAGAGACTTCATGACTCCATAATGAATGGTAAATTAGTAATAATGGAGAATGCACCAGCTTCATCTTGAGTAGTAAATAGTACAATAAGTATTATGTTGTATGTTGCATGAGGATCCCTCTGTTTGCTTCACGCATGAACAGCTTGGGTTTTTTTTCTTTAATTCAAAATATCATGATACCTTGTTGATGAGTTCAATTGTTCCATCAATGACCTGGATGTGTCAGATAATATTTCAACAGTATCTCACAGAGCCACTTCTACAGGGTCTTCTAAAGGTGTGGATTCAAGTAGGTATCTTTCAGTTAAACACTTATCGTATCTGTATTTTTAGATAATGTGCTCCATGTTTTCAGCATCAACCACCCCCCACACACACCCAACAAATGCTTTTTTTTTTTTTTTATAAATGAAACTAACATGCAAGAGGTCATGCTTTGTCAGCAACCCATCAACTTTCCAGGATCATACCAACTTCAATTAACCATGAAGCAACTGCCAGAGATGAGAGAGAACCTATCATAGCAAGTACGTCTCCTCTCATTCTGCTAATTTTAGTCATTATGGGTTGAAAATGTGAAAATATAAGAGCATATGTTAAACCAGGGTCCCCATCAAGCCATCAAATTGGAACAACGACTTCTGAAAGGTCAGTTACTCATGGTGTCTGTAATTGCTTCATGGTCTGACATTTCATGTAAAGTGTTACCTAGAGACCAGATGATTACTTATCAGTTCTAACCAGTATCCTTTTGTTGTTACCAGTACTCGGAGAAGTACTTCAAATATTAGGAATGCTGAGTCAGGATGTCACAAGAATGTGTCTGCAAACCGTACGTTATTAATGTTCATAAATAGTTAATCATCTGACAGAGGGATGACTTCTCTGTCTTTAGCTTCAAATTCTTTCTCTAAGCAGGTATTTGCTGTCATATATCTTCCATTTCTTGTTATATGTCTAACTAGCTGTTATGTATTGTTATAGTAATATACCCATTGATATTGGATTTAATTGGCAACGATGGTACAATTAGTGATTCAAAAGGAAGTCCTGTACATGAAGAACATGTTGCATTCCCAATTAAAGGTATGCTAGTATTAAGTTATATGTTCTTTGATTTGAAGGTTAGTTTTTGGATTGATTAAGAGATACTTTTTTAATGCTCTGATTTGACAGGGGGTAGGTAACTAATGACTAAATAGTTTTAACTTAGTACATTGATATTCTGTCAAATCCTTGTCTCAAGGTTTAGGTAACATAGGAACAGAAACACCTATGCAGTCACCACAGCGACCTGGAAGGTAAGCGGTCTTCTGGACATCAAGCAATGTATCTGTAGGAAATTGGAACATAACATATGAGTATGCATTTTGGCGGAGAAGCATGGACCATTCTGTGCTGACTCCTTATATGTGCCCAGTCTCTTTGGATAATTGGGCGCCACGATCTTCATACTTAATTTTCGCTATCATCATAATGTAAATCATCTTTTGTTCATATTTTTCAAATAGCTTGCTTGACGTGGTTCATCACATTTAAAACCCAAATTGATCATCCAATCTGCTGCTCTAGTTTCCTCTTCCATATATGACAAACAATCATAAATTCAAGCCAATGACCATAGTTTCCAACGTGTGTTCACTTAATCTTCTTCCATTTATGATGATCTTTCATGGTAGACATTTAGTCCCTCTGTGAGCTGTATGATCCAGGCTGAGATCGCAAATACACATTTTCATACAACTGTATTTTGTACAGGAAGTCGTCTGAAGACCATTCGTCATTTACCAAGTCCTTTAAAAACACTCATCCATTTAAAAGCTTCAATAAAATGCTGGATGATCTCGGAGTGGATGAGGTGAGAATATCAAGTGCAATTTTCTAAGTTCTCCTGAATTTGTTACGGTTTATGTGGGCATATGTATGATTACAGGCTTGAGTGGGTACATTCTGATATATAGTCTACCTGGCACAAGGACATACACTCATTCTTTTGTGGAGAATAAAGAATGTAGTGCTTTTTGAATAACTGATAAGATTGGCATGCGAATAATTGAAAAGAAAATTTTGTCAAGATGATTGCTCTTTGGCTCTTTAGTTGTTTGAAATGATAAAATGCTAAACGTTTATACGCCTTAGGTTTCAGAAGAAAAACTGTATGCTCAAACTTCTAAGTATTGGCTATTCTGTCTAACATAAGCTATTCCTTCACGTTTTTATATCAGCACTCTCCCACTGTGAGATGCATTGAAAAGCATGGTCACTGAAAAAAGTTGTGCAGACTAGAAAAGTGGCAAGATATATGTACTTTTCCTTTGACCAATTAAGAAGAGATTTTGGGGCTACTAATCTAGTTGGTTCCTTTTAATACATAGTTGGTCCTTGGAAGAATCTTAAATTTATGGTAACTTGTGACATCTCTTTTTCTTGCATACTTAGTTTTTAATGTAAAAATAGCTCCCTAATTAAGTGACACGATAATAAAAAGGGTTTTATAGATCTAGGTTGTCCAGGTCTTTTAGGCATAATAATCATCTTTAAACAAATTGCCTAATGGTCTCAAGTCGTAATAGTTCGCCAAACTTGAGCAGCTACAAGGTCATAGGTTATTGAAAATGATAATAAGACTGCTTCCTACGTGTGGCAGTGGATTGAAAAGTGAAATGCTGGATATTATAAGTGACACAATAACTGTGAGAGTTGAATCATCTCGGGTCATCATTTATCGAGAACTTCAACAAATATCTTGTATTTGAGTTCTTGCTTTTTTGAATCTGCAAGTTGTTTTCTATCATCCTACTCATAATTGATCAATGATTGGTCAGCCACTTTTCTTTTTTTTTTTTCTGTGTTTGAACTTTTATGGGATGTCAACAGCCTTCTTTGGTTATTGACCTTGGCTATGCTTATAGGTAAAGGTCCTTCAAGTAAGGTCCCATGACCATCATGCATAATTGGTTCTATATGATCCTTTCTTCACTGATAGGCGGTAAAATATATGCAGGAATGCTTAGCAAACACTGAGAAACCAAATGGTGATGATCAGCTGTATTCATTTCCCACATCAGAAGATGTACTTTATCCATTTAACTATGTGGGTCAGGTGGAGTCAGTTCCCAAAAATAGTGTGCAACCTGACAAGCCCTTCCAGATGAATTATCTTCATGAACAAGACCGACATCGTAATCTCTGGAATTGTATATTCTCTATCATTGTAGGGTCTTGTTTTGAGTTTCCTGATTTTGCAAGGTTCGTTTCCAACTTCGATTTATCAGTCTAAGAGCTCTAACCTAGATAAAACAAGATTTTTAACCTGTATAACTTATTGAAAGGTCCAAGTTGGCCACATGAGATTGCCTTCTGTGTTTTCCATGAGGTTTTGATACATACAAATGGTGCAGTAGTGGCTGTGAGGGAACAGCCCAGCCCAGCGCTGCCCCCCCCCCCCCCCCAAAAAAAAAAAAAAAAACACACACACACACACAAAAAAATAGGGAAAAGGGGGGGGGGGGTAAGTTTATTTCACATCTGATATGGGTGGGAGGCAGAGTGCATCCTGGGAATGTGCTCCCCTGTTGGCTTATTTTGTTGACTTGAAGATCTGTCCTCATATTGTTTTGCGAGTACCATACAAACTATCTAAGATGAGAAGTCATCTCATTTCCTTGGGTTTGTCTGCAGCGGATTTTCAGTTCTTGGACAATGATGGAAGCGACAAAAGATGCAGATTGAATTGGGGGAATGTCAATGCTACAGATAACCCTTATTCCTGGAGAAATGATTCACAAGATCTGGAGGTTGAAGGTTGCAACTCACCATTTAGGTACTTTTCAATTGAAGTATCTTGGCTTTAACTTCAGTACCAATAAATGAAATTTCATCTCGACCACCACGATAGCTTCTTCAGGTATCAAAAGGAAGTGACTAATACAATCATTTCGTTCGATAGTTAACCTTGTTGAGTGACCTTTACATCAGTATTGATCAAGCTAATGCCAACAGCAGTTACTGATAAGTGATAAGTAATGACTATCTTTGTTATTGTTTCAAATGTTATTGCTGTACTGCCTGCACCTAACAGATAAAGGAGATTCTCTCCCAATCTGTGGATGAACCTAAGTATGTCAATGTTGGGGGCGGAGAGGGGGAAATTGAAAAGGAAAATGTTAAAACATAAATTCTGAATATGACTAGCCGTCTTGCTTCAACTGTGCAACAGATCCTCATTTCCATGCAACTATGGCCCACAAGCTGGATACTCTTCTTTTCAGAAACCATGGGAAGATCCAAGAGATAACTTGACCTGGTTGAGGTGAGAATTGCTATACATATCTCCTAGATGTTACTGAGGGCTTCTCTTGCCATCACTCCATCTTAACTGATTATTTTGTCCTTTTCCTTTTTTTTCTGTATAAATTGTGCAGTGATGAGTGTTGCTCATCAAATGTGTTACATTTGAAGCCGTTAGTAGATGAAGATCCTTGGCTGTTTGATGAAGGGTTTCTTCATTCCAATAAAAAGGCGCGACCTGGTTCATTCTATCCATCAGACAATCCTTCATTTTTTGGCAGAGGTGATGAGGATACAGTCGCCGAATTTTCATCAGACAATCCTTCATTTTTTGAACCATCCTACTTGGGAAAGCAGCCTTTACATGGCTCCTTCCCAAAAACTTGTTCTGGTGAAAGTTGGTTGGGAATACACCGTGATTTTGAAATCCATGTCCACTCCTCATTAGAAGATGCTGATTTGTTTGGGTACATGGAATCTACACCTCCCATTCCTGACTTGTCTGCCCAGGGAAGTGCGACTGAGGAAGACAGACACAAACCTAAGGGCCAGCCACCTGCTTCTAAAAATCTTGTCCAACTACCCACATGTAGCAAGAATATAACCTCAGAAAGCTGGTCCTGTGGAGATTCCAATTTGAAGGACTGTGGCAACTCCCTTGACGAACCACCTATGGAAGTAATGCAACAAGATACAAATGCATATTCTTCAAATGAAAAATTGAAGGAGACATCTTTAAATGTCGTGGCCCCCCATGAATCACAGGAGAGGATGATTGGTGAAGAGTAAGTCAGCTGGGATTCAGTTATTCTCTCACTTCAATTTCTTTTTGTTGTTAAGTTGTTCACTGTGCGCAGGTTTCCTCGTATTAATTTCTTATTTTCAAGCAGCCTCTTGCAAAAATATTTGATGATAAATCCAGCCTTGACCTTGTCTGACCATTGAAATACTGCTTTCAGGTTGCTAGGAACTGATCCAGCGAAGCATCAACAGGACCCCAAAGGTACTGAAACAAGTGAGTTTTATTGAGAATAAAGTCTTCCTTCCTTTTGTATGTGATCCCTTTTGGTTCACAGTTTCCATGGGACATGACATGCTTTTTGTTTTGCAGCCAAACATGTGGATAATGAATATCACAATGGACCTAAGACAGTGTCATTCGAGCCACCTTGCCACGTGATGATGGTTGAAAGATATGATTTTCAACTTTTTTGCTTCAAAAAAAGGGCAGAATTGTTGTTTAAGATGCCAGCGAGAAGCCGTTGTGATGTATAAATTCATTGCAAGCTTTCGAGTTTGCTCACAAGGCACAAAGGATGACAATAAGCAATATGATACCTGTGAGAAAGTATACATGTCTGTGTTGGGAGGGAGACATTTTTTTTCAACAACAAATTACATATTAAAATGGAAGAATAGAAGTAAAACACAGCCTAGAACTCTAATTGGGAATGCCATGGCAATTTGTAAGCATTATGAAATATAGAGGTCTTTAACTCTGTATGGCAAAGTGCCAAAGTGTTGAAAAGGATTTTCAGTAGAACACTCGAACTAAAGGATCTCTAATTGTGCAGAGAGGGCAGGAAAAGAGTTTGAAATGGACAATTCAAAATCCAAATGGTTCTAGAAGCCTTGGAACTAGTCAAGACTTGAATGACGAGAACTCTAGTCACACGGCTCATATGGTGGAGTTGAATGAGTTGGGGGAGTTTCATGAAGGGTTGTTGACTCCCTCCCCTTTTCAAAATCACTTGTTTAGAGGTGATGGTGTTGTTGTCAATGATTTACCCCTCGAGGTTCACTCTTTTGTGTCTGATATACCTAGTAATGACAAGCGTTTGTACTCCCTTTTTATTAATAATATGCCTATAATATGGGCAACTCGAGGCTCAAAAGTTTATTTTGCAAGTTTGGAGTTGTTATTGATGCATATATCCTCGCAAAAGTTGGAAAAAATGGTTTGGTTGTGCGGTATGCAAGTAAGGATGATGGGAGAAAAGCTATTAGTGAGATGAACCTTAGAATTGTCGATCACAGGAAGCTCTTTGTTTTTTGGGCTAAATTCAATAAAAAGCAAGCTGTTAGGCCTCCTGTTACTGCAAAATATCTCCAGAAGTGGACCCCCAAAAATAATAATGGTGGTGCTATTACTTCGAATGCTTTGCACATCTCAACTCCTTGTGAGGTTAACAATGGCTTAGGGAATATTGGGAAAGTGACATGGTTGTGCCCGACTCTCTTGAGACTTCCGATTGTGACGAGTCAGTGAATGCCTCTAGTAAAATTATTATGGACCCTATTAATGTTGTTTTGGATAGCAATAAGCATGCTGGCAGGTTGTCTTACAAGGATACTCTTTTGAGTGGTTCCAAAATCAATCGTGTCGCGGATAGGGATGTGAGAGCATACTCTAATAGTGACCGCACTCATAGCAACCCGATTGATTCCTTTGATGGTGCGGTTGGGCGTGACTTAAGGTAAAAACCCTAACCTTCTCTCTCCTTTTTTCATGACTGAATTTCATTATATAAATAATAAATTTTTGATGTTTTCTTTACTTGTTTTAGTAGCATTTGTAATATTATGGGTAATCAATTTGGTTGTTGCTTGGGTTGAATTGGTGATGAAATTGTTGAATATGTGAAGAGTGAAGTGTGAATTGTGTTGGATGACATTTGATTATACATCCATATTATATCTTGGGTTAAGATCCTCATAAGCTAAGTCTTTTGCTACTGTCCCGGGTTGTATATTGAGTAATTTGTGTTGAACGTGAGCAAAATTAAGAAATTCAGGTATCGGAAAGAAGACTCAAGCTTAGTGTTCACTGGTTTTGTGTTTAAGGTCTTTCCATGTGCCATCCAGGACAATTGAGGAGCCATGAGACCAAAATATACGGTGGATAGAAGTCTTATGCATTAGTTTTCATGTAGTTTTGGAATTTTTGGATTTCAAGTTGTATAAATCAAGTTATGGTCATTTTACGAAGGGGGTTCTGCTTGTATACGAATCTGTGGCAGTAGGTTTAGGACGTTTTGAGGTATAAAGGAGATCTTATTAACCTGATTGGTACCCATGAAAGTTGTAGTACGTTCTGCAAGTTTTTCGGAATGGGGTCGTACGCGTTCATCAGGTGTAAGGGTAATGAGTTATGACCCGTCAAAATCATCCTCATAACCATGTTTGAACCAGAGTCTTAAAGTTGTGGTATCATGTTCAAGCCGCTCTTTGAGGTTGTTCCAAGGCTTTTTTGAGGTTATGTTCAACATAGGAGTTGTAGTATACTCTTCAAGCTTTCTATACACTGCTCGCACATGTCTGCACGTATGTCTACATTTTAAGTTATGAATTTTTAAAAATTTTCCTCTCTCAAAACTTTTTACTACAGTTCAGCAGTGTTCGCTTCTCGTTTTTCGGGCCCTTACATTCATTTTCAGCTCTAGCTTCCAACTAGAAAGGTGTAGTTTGTAATTTAGCTTTCCGAAAAAGTTATTTTATGATGCATTTCGACATTTGTAGAAGGAATTATGATTTTTACAAGTTATCGCAAAAATATAAAATTTTCCAAACCCCGTTGCTAAAGTTTTATTCTTTTAACTTAGATTGAGAGCCTTTTTCTCCAAAACTCCAAAGATTAATTTACCTTGTTGTTGTGCATCCTAAGTGTGGTTCGTGCGGTCGTTGCTACTCTTCGCTCGAGTCATCCAAGTATTCAAGATATTTTATCTACATTTTGCAGTCTAATGGTACGCATATCTTGTATTTGAGTTCTTGCTTTTTTGAATCTGCAAGATGTTTTCTATCATCCTACTCATAATTCATCAATGATTGGTCGATCCACCACATGTTTTTTCTGTGTTCAATATATAAACTTTGAACTTTTATGGGATGTCAACAGCCTTCTTTGGTAATTGACCTTGGCTATGCTTATAGGTAAAGGTCCTTCAAGTAAGGTCCCATGACCATTCTGCATAATTGGTTCTATATGATCCTTTCTTCACTGATGGGCAGTAAAATATATGCAGGAATTCTTAGCAAACACTGAGAAACCAAATGGTGATGATCAGCTATATTCATTTCCCACATCAGAAGATGTACTTTATCCATTTAACTATGCGGGTCAGGTGGAGTCAGTTCCCAAAAATAGTGTGCAACCTGACAAAGCCCTTCCAGATGAATTCTCTTCATGAACGAGACAGACATCGTAATCTCTGGAACTTTATATTCTCTATCATTGTAGGGTCTTGTTTTGAGTTTCCCGATTTTGCAAGTTTTGTTTCCATTTTCGATTTATCAGTCTAAGAGCTCTAACCTAGATAAAACACGATTTTTAACCTATATAACTTATCGAAAGGTCCAAGTTGGCCACATGAGATTGCTATTCTTTATTTTACATTACCATCTTTGGGATACAAAAGTCATATCTATCAGTCCGAATTTGAAATTCCATGTCTCGTTAATTATTTACAAGTGAAGGCATAGGAAGACTGGAAGACTGTATCGGAAAATTGTCTGACTCATTTTCTGTCCCAAATTTGTCAGTGCGAGGTCAAGGCGTCGCAGATGTTCCATCTGGGAGACAACTTTGTGGACTTGTGAAAGATCTGGAAAGGCCATTAAAGTCAAGTGCAGATGAAAATTATGATGATTCGGTACAACATAACAGAGCAGCTGGATCAACAAGACAAGCAGAGGAGTGTTCTGATACGGAAACTATACAAGACCAAATGTGTTATATTTGAAGCCTACATATTTCTTGCTGGCTACTTTGGATAAAAAATTAGTAGATGAAGACCCTTGGCTGTTTGATGAAGGGTTTCTTCATTCCAATAAAAAGGCGCATCCTGGTTCATTATATCCATCAGACAATCCTTCATTTTTCGGCAGAGGTGATGAGGGTATAGAGGTCAAATTTTCATCAGACAATCCTTCATTTTTTGAACCATCCTACTTGGGAAAGCAGCCTTGACACGACTCCTTCCCAAAAGATTGTTCTGGGGAAAATTGGTTGGGAATACACCGGGATTTTGAAATCTATGGCCATTCCTCATTAGAAGATGTTTGTTTGGGGACATGGAATCTGCACCTCCCAACCACTTTTCCCAGAACAAGATGGTTCAAAAAAATGAAGGATTGTCTGATGAAAATTTGTCCATTGTATCCTCATCACCCCTGCCAAAATGGCATTTAGTGCTGTGAAGGAAATCGATTTCTTCATCATTACCAAATAGATCACCTTCCCAATGTCTATCTTTCTCAAATGATGAATAGAATGAACCAGGACGTGCCTTTTTATTGGAATGAAGAAACCCTTCATCAAACAGCCAAGGGTCTTCATCTACTAATTGTTTATCGAAAGTAGCCAGCGCGAAGTATGTAGGCTTCAAATATAACACATTTGCGATGCCTTGACCTCGCACTGACAAATTTGGGACAGAAAATGAGTCGGAAAATTTTCCATGAACGATAGAGTCTTCCTATGCCTCCATTTGTAAATAATTAATGGGACATGGAGTTTCAAGTTCGAACTGATAGATATGACTTTTATATCCCAAAGATGGTAATGTAAAATAAAGAATACTGATCAAGCACTAATCTGGATTGCATCTAAGCAAATCTTGCTTTGTTCTTATTGTCTCTCATTTGAACATTACTGTAATAGTTTGAGCGGTTTTTGGGCTTATCCTTGGAGCACAATCAAAACTTAATAGTGCTAGCTTGTTATCTCAATCATGTATGTCCATTAGACCTGGCAATTTCTAATCCGACCAGAGTTCGTCCGAAATATTTGGGTTTTGAACACGATTTTTTCAACTAAACCGGAAATAGCGCGGGTGAAACCCGACTCAGTCGTTTGACCCGAAAAAACAAATTTTTAGGTTCAACTTTATTAGAATTTGTGACTTTTCATTGCAATTTTTAACTATTAAACTATAAGCACAATTTATTTATTTGTTATTTCTCTAATTTAATTTAAAATAGTTACAATAATCTACCGTTACTAGAAGATAATCATATTTTATTATGTATATTATACAAAAAGTAGTATTTAGAGACCATTTTTTGAAAAGAAAAACAAAAAAATGTTGCAATCATAACTCGTTGGGTTGACTAGACACTGAAATTCACTGCCCATGTTTACCCGAATCTGAAATACACCTGACCTTTATTTACTCGAATCTAATATACGACCGACTTGAGACTTGTCCGCTCGACCGAATTGACAGGTCTAATGTCCATGGTAGTATTTAATGGTTCCATTAGAATTGTGCAGACTTGTGAGAATCTAAGTATGCATAAGACGTACAATTATGACAGGTCTAACTCGGTTGCTCTTGAATAGGTATGAGGTTTGATTATTGGTTGGAGTTCAGTTTGTTGTTGGTGGAAGTATCACTCACTTCTTAGTTTGTACAGGTTCTGTATTTATGAACAAATTGGGTCAAAGTGTGTGTGATTTATCTATTATTGGAAGAAATGTCTGTGTTATTGGACTTAAAAATAGAGGCAGAATCGCAGAGACAATGCTCTGAGGATGTACAAGAAAAGGGAAAACACATGGCAAGTCAGGCTCACCTGGAAAATCAAGGATGGAAAAATGATATGGGAAGACAATTATTGCATAAAATTTGAAACTCTATTTCTAAGGTTTCATTGTTGCCTTTATGGATTGTTTATGACCAAATTGTATGCTTATTTTGGAAATAAAATGAACGTTCTAAAGGCGAGAGAACTTACTATGATTATAGTCAGTATATCTCCAAGGTTATTATTAAGACAATAAGACCTTTCCGAAAGGGAATTACGAAACAAAGTTGGATCCACCCAGCTTAGAGATCAAATAAATGTTGAGACCAAAATTTAATGTTGTGCACTCCCCAAGAGGGTTCATGTGCAATAGCTTGTTAAAACAATTGAAAAGATATTCAATTAGGATACTTGGAATTGTTTTGGAGAGGGAAAGTGTTAAACTTGCCAATGTTATGAGAGCTTGTAAGCTATGGACTGCTTTAAAATTAGATATATAAAAAGTCTATGACCGGATTAAATGGATCTTTTTTATTATAAAAAAAAATAAAAAAAAAAACTCTGGTCCAAATGGGATTCCCTCCAATTTGGATTAACTGGATAATGGAGTGCATCTCGTCCGTTTCTTACTCGGTATTAGTAAATAATCAGCCTTATGGGTTAATCAAACCAACAAGAGGGCTTAGACAAGAGGATCATCTCTCCCCTTGTTTCTTTTATGCATGAAAGTCTTAACTCAATCCCTAGTTCAACATAGTCAAGACAAAAAAAAAAAAAAAAGAGTTCGGGAATTAAGTTTATGCGTCCGGAATGAACATTCCTTGTCTACTTTTTGCTGATGATAGTCTATTTTTTTGTAAAGGGTCTGAAACCGCCTTTAAAAGCCTTACATCCATTTTGGATAATTTCTATGAAACAATTGATCAATTATCACAAGCCCACAATGATTTTTTCTTCAAAAGCTTCGACGAGATACACTCATTGTGCAAAGGGGATTTTTAATATCCCCACCAAAGAATCATTGGGTAAATGCTTAAGTTGTTCTTCCATTAGCGGTAATAAGAAAATAGAATTGTTTTCACCTATTCTAGAAAAGACCAAAGAAACTATCTCACTAGATAGCAAATTTTGTTTCCAAAGTTGGAAGAACAATTCTTATTCAAGCAAACTTGGAATTACTCCCAGCACATATTATGCAACCCAAATCAACTTGTGAAGTGTTGATCGAGTAAATAGAAACATTTTTTGGTAGAACTCATCCGAAAAGCCCATGATTTCATGGGAAAAAATATACAGACCTAAGGATAAAGGGGAGTTGGGCCTCCACATACGGATGGCAATGGGGCGGGAATCCTCGAACCCATCGAGGCCCCGCCCCGCTCTAGGGAAAAATCCCCGCCCCCATTGGGGATGGGGACGGGGACAGGGACGATTTTCCAAAATCCGCTTGGGGACGGGGCAGGGATGGGGACAAAGGTTTCCCCATCCCCGTCCCCATTTTCCCCGCCAGGGTGAATTCCCCGTCCCCATTCCCGAATCCCCATCCCCGAAAATGTTAAAATTATCAAATAACATTTATTCAAATTTAATATATTAATGGGAAGGACAAAGTATTAATTTTCCAATTTATTCTCACTTGTTGATGTATTATTGTTTGATTTTGATGTATTATTACTTGAGCCAGTTAAATACGTTGTATTTTGAACATGTTAAAAATCGGGTTCGATTAAAAACCGGATCCGATTAAAATTTAGTTAAATTTAGGATAGTTTTAAAAAACCCCCGTTGGATCCCCGTTGGGGATGGGGATGGGGCAAGAATCATTCCCCAAAGTGGGGACGGGGACGGGGATGGGGATGAGTTTTGGGAGCGAGGATGGGGACGGGGGTATACTCCCCCATCCCCGATCCGCCCCGTTGCCATCCCTACCTCCACAAAACTCATGCTGTCAATTTAGCTTTCCAATGCAAGTTAGTTTGGAAACTGATGCATGACAAAGACAACCTTTGAGTCTCCCAAATGACTGCTAAGTGCAACCACTCTGATGAGTGGTTTGGGAACAACCCAAAGTCCTCAAACTCCTGGGTTTGGAAGAATCTCTATAAAACTTATAAGCTTTGTAGAGAAAGGTTTCGATGGAAAATTGGCAATGGTGCAAAAGTGAACTTTTGGAATGATAATTGGTGCGACCAGCTATCGTTATCTTCTTTAGTTAACCAATCCCCTTCTCATGAAGAAAGAGAAGTGATTGTTCAAGAATTCATTTGTAATAATGATTGGGATCAACAGAAACTTAGACAAGTGCTACCTAAGTCAATAGTCCATGTGGTCCTCAAGACTCCTATTTCTGCTTTTGCGGTTGCATAGCATGATGAAATTAGTTGGGGCCTTACTGGCAATGGGGAGTTCTCAACCAAGTCTGCAACCTAGCTTTGTCACGAGTTAGAGTCTGGGTCTGAATGGAAAGGTTGTTGGATTTGGAAGCTGGATATCCAACTAAAGATAATAATCTTTCTTTGGTTGATATTTCATAATGGTCTCCCATTTAAAGGGAATTTAATGAGTACGGATATTAATTTGGACCCTTCTTGCCCTATTTGTCTCCAAGATTTGGAGACTGATAGCCACTTATTATGTCAATGACACTTCACAAAAAAAGTGTGGAATATTGCCAAATCTCATTGATGGATATCCTCTTCTATTAATTGGTCAACAAACAGTAGGGATGGCAATGGGTCCTGGACCCGACCCATTAAGACAGGTCTAGGTCCAAAAATTTTGGACTCGACGGGTCGCGGGGCGGGTCTGGGTCCCAAAAAAAATGTACGGGTCCAAACATGGGCCAATGGACCCGTTACAATATACATTTATAAATTAAAATCAATTTTCCAGAAAAAAATTTAGTTAACTAAATCTAAAACCCTAATATAGCTAATTGTCTACTGCCCACAATCACCATTCACCACAGCCGCCCGCACTGTCTACTGTGGAAGCCCCCAGCCCATCTCTCTTCAAAGTCTCAGATCTCCACTCTCACCATCCTCCATCTCCATTCTCCATCCTCCATCCTCCATCCTCCATATCTGCGGAAGCCCCCAGCCCGCACTGTCTTGTTGACTTTTGTGATGTTTTAACGCTAGAAACTTAGAATTCGCACATATCATCGTTGTTTTGATGTTTTTATTATGTTAAAAATATGTGTTTTAAAAAAGAATAGTTACTATTATACATGTATACAAATATAAAATTAACCCCAAAAGTTGATAAATCTAGTAAAAAATGAATAATATGGTTGGACCCATTAAGGACCCGCTAAGGACCCGGGGACCCGATGAGTCCGAGTTCGGGTATGAATGAGTCCCGAGGCGTGTCCGGGTCCAAAAAAATGACGGGTCTGGGTCCAGCAGGACCCGCCCCAGACCCTGCCCATTGCGCCATCCCTAGCAAACAGTAATGATAGTATTATTCTACAAACTCTCAAAAATTCTCTTCCTCCCAATGAGTTTTTGAGAGCTTCCTACCTCATTTGGAGCATATGGAAGGAGCGTAACGATTGCGTCTTCAACAACCTCGTCTTCAATACCACGAGGGTCATCATATGAATCAAGAGAAGTTTCCTAGAGTGACGAGCTAGGAGCAGATTTTCTTACCAAGATTGGAACCATACACATCATCTTCTTCGACCTCGTTCTCGTTGTAACAATACTGTCCATGTAGGGTGGAAACAACCTCGCTATGGTTGGGGAAATTGAACTTTGATGGGTCTCTAAACCACCAAGGTCCAGCTGCAGGATTCGTCATTAGAGATCACTTGGGTCGTCTACAAAAATCGGGGTCATGCCAGTTAATTCACAGTTTGTTCTCTTAACAAAAACCTTCGCTCTTCCTTTAAAGATTCACAGTCATATTCAGTTAAAAGAAACTTGATTGATTCTTTCCAATACAACAAGCCAGAAGAAAAATCATCACCTTGCCATAGAAAGTGAAAAGAATCCAGAATTTTGGATTCTGTACAATATTTTACATGTAGCATTTTTATGTACTTCTACTTTTTTACAAGGTATAGCAACAAATCTTGGATGAAAAACCAGTAAAAGAATCACAATGGGTTTCGACATCTGCCTTCAAAGCTGTAATGGGCAAAAGAATGGATTCTTCACAAAATATGGCCATGGTCATGGAAGACAATGAGAAGCAATCAAGGGTCTCCAAACTAGGGTCCCTTCCAGAGAGAGACTAGATTTTCGATCATCAAATCATACATTGTATATCCTTCTAACTTTCTTCATTCTTCGCCGACAAATGGGGCAAGTACCAGCAATCTCTGCAATTCTGTTGTTGAAAACAGCATGTACATCAGCCAAAGGATTCAACCTGATGATTTGTCGCGTTCTAACACTAAACTATCTCAAAGAGACATACACTAAGCCTCCACTTGTTCCTTGTAAAATAAGGTGAAAAGAAATTTTTTGAAAAAAATGACTTACTTTTCTTCACTTAGCTTTGAAAAACGGTGAAGGAAGAAGAGTTACATGGAAAACATCATGGAAATTCACATTAATTTTGTGATCGACATTTTCCTTCCAAATTTCAGAGGGAAGTGAAAGGAAAATATGATAGGCCAAATGAGAAGATAGAATTGGAGAGGAGAAAATCACGGGAGAGAATGCCAGAGAAAATGACAGTTTTATGCTACATTAGTGAAGAGTGATAAAAGCTTTCTTTCCATTTTATTTTCCAAGAATCAAACATGGCCTAACATGCAAGACTAGGGAAAGAGGGCAAAAAAGGAGGTCATGGGTTCTTGTGGTGGCTACATTGAGTCCATATCTCAACGGCTAGCAAGGATACTACTTAGAATGACTCCCTCATATTATGTCATATAATCAAAACTAATAGTCTTTATTCTATCTGCTCAAACCAACTTGAGATTCTATCGCAGTGCTAGACCAAAGTAGCTGACAGCAGGTTCCTCTGGCTAACTGATGCCCACCCTTCTTTTTAGGTTTAGGGTTCAAGACTTCAAGTACATTAGGATTTAGGGTTGATTGAATCTTGACACAGGGTAGCTAAACCCTATACCCTAAACTCATGATATAGGCTAGCTAGCTTAAAGACAGACGACATGAATTCAGGAAAAGTAGAGGGAAGTATGAG
The DNA here is from genome assembly GCA_029582165.1 of Portulaca oleracea. NCBI lineage: Eukaryota > Viridiplantae > Streptophyta > Magnoliopsida > Caryophyllales > Portulacaceae > Portulaca > Portulaca oleracea. Next base: position 6,544,139 of record CM055884.1, read on the forward strand.
TATATACCTCACGCCACATTTAAAGCAAGATGCACAGTGGCCGCATGGAATGAAGAAGCAATCTTTAGGTGCATCGTAACATATTACACAAAGTTGCTTGGGATGGTACTTCCTTCCGCCTTCTCCACCGGACCTCCCATCAGGGAGCCCTTCTTCCAAGTAGTCTTGATATTCCTGATCATTTTGGGAACCAGAATCATATGATGAACCCAAGCTAGAAACATCATCATCTTTTTGAGACAACAAAGGTGCTCTTTCAGAGCCAGCATTGTTAGTCCTCGGTTGATTTTCCCATGTAACATCATTGTTACGCCTAATCCTATTCAAGAAGCTGAATGCCCATAACATGATTGAAGTCATTCCACCTACATTTAGAAAAAAGAAACAGATATTGAGACAGCCTGCTTCCAATTGCTTTCAATTATGATAGAGCTGTAGAATCAGAAGCAACATAACCACAGTTCCACAAGGTTTCACACGATGAATTCTGTAAGCCCCCCCCCCCCCCCCCCCAAACAAAACACACACACACAACCCACAAAGAAAAAAAAAATTTGAACCATGAATTATGATGCAAAAGTAAAAGTGAAAGTGAGATATACCTATACCAAGAAAATATGTCATCCAGCGTGGTTCATAGGATAACTTCACATATGTTGCACCTTCAGCACCCTGCAATTACCCAAACAGAATATCACAAATGATGGGGAATAGCCCCAGGATTTTAAACCACTCAGCAACCCCCACCCCATCTTTTCTGTAGCTCCATTGTATTTTGATAACATGAAGCTCCAAGTAACCGAAATTGCACCAGCTTTGTTTTTCTTTCACAGTTCTTTTCCTTCTATAAGTGACTTTTCTAGACTATATTTTACACCATACATGTGTACTCAAAAATCTATTATGCATTGCTGTTCATGATGACATGCTATTACTCCTCTCAGATGACAGGATATGCTTGTTGATTGTTACCCATACCACAATTCACAAATTAAACTTGCATCCTCTCCTCTACTGTATCTCTTTCAAATATTGACCTCTGACAGAACTCTGACGCCAGCCATGCAACTAAATGTTCTCTACTGTAGTAGCTACTGATGTCTTTTAGCACTTGTGGTCATCCTTCAAGAAGTCAACAAGAACAAAAGGGAAGAGCCAGAGGAGGAAAGCCTCACCTCATTTGGTCCAGGGGTGGTCAATACACCTACATTTCCCTCGGGGAAAACTATCTTCAAACTGCATGCACCATGTGTCAAGTTGCACTTGTAATATGAATTTGTAACGTCATACATGGTAGACCTTACCGAAAAGTTCAGAGCAACCTATGCAGAAAGTGGCAACAAAACAGAAAGCATCAAAATCTAAGCTGAAAATAAAACATAAAAGTTTAAACTGAAAGTTTTACATAAGCTTGCTGTTCAAAAAGGTTAAAAATAAGTTTTACATAAGCTTTTACACATTAAGGTCAAAAATTCTAATGAACTGCAAGGACACATAACAAACAAGCCAAGTATTTCTTATTTCTAATCCTGTAAGGTTCCTGCCTGCATAGGACATTGATGACCACAATAGGATTGCTTTAAACTGAAAGTTGCATTCTCATACAGTTTATATCTAAACCAAAACCATCACCTCAGAGTCTTACTCCTTGATGTCTGAGAAAAAGGTTGGGGGGAGGGGGGGGTAGATAAATGCAAACCACAACATTGCTCCTAAACTGCTGGTAGTTTCTATTGGATAACAAGTTTAACATGTGTTTTGCCATGTATTAATAAACACCCAGGGATGTCACCCACGCAAAAATTGAGCATAAAAAAATAAAAAATAACCCTCAAAGCCTCCCGCTCTCTATAAGATCCATATCAACAAAATCCATAAAATTCATCTTTATACCAAAATCAAGAACTTGACACGAACTACACAATATCTTCAAAAATTATAGCTTGAAAATTGAAATCTTAAAAGACCTAGCCATGCCCTCAAAACTCCTCTCCTGGTACACCACCAAATTACCAGATGCAACAACATCCAAACACGTAGGACCCAACTCTTCTTCACCATAGTCTCAAAGGCACCAAAATGCCCCTTATTGTTTGAAGTTGATCCCAACTCACCCCCATCTAAGAAAATGACAAATGAAATAGAGCAGAGATCCACCGGAAAGGGATAAAAAGGTGGTCCGACGTCAGACTCTTTCTCCCTAAAAGTCTGAAACACATGGAATACCTATCAGCCAACTCAAATTACTCCTTTGAAACATGTCTTCCATAGGAATCTTTATCTTGATGGCCACACATGCAGGAAAATATACTTTGGTTGGAGCTTTAGATTTCCAAATTGGTTCTTCCCTCTCATTCAAGCTTCTTATAGAAGTTATAATTTGGTATCTAATCTCCATTCCAAGAGACCACCTCTTGAACCCTTGCCGCTTTCAAACGAACCATCCTAGAACGCCGAGGCTTAGGTGGACGTTCTCTGCACTAGTCATCATGACAAAACAAGATCTTCACCCTATTTCCACTTTTAATGCACAACAAAAATATTTGGTCCAAGCTACTCATATTGATTTCCAACAACCTAGCCATAGGCATAAAAACTCTTTTTGCTTCACCAGCTGTACTCACGAATCCTGTAAAATTCATCTTAATCTCCTTTCTCCATGAAACATCCTCCACCTTGCCAAACCTCCAAAACCACTTAGCCTTGAGAGTTTCATCCATTCTGCAGAAATGTCTACTACCAAGGCCACCCTCACTTTTAGAAAGACACATCATCCAACTTAACCCATGGAATAACAGTTGAAAACCCACCCCATTTAAAATTCGTACAAGTGTCAAAAATGGGTTTAAATGTGTATTGAGAGGGTTTCAAAATAAGGGTATGGATATGGGTACATGGTTTTTTACTTTTTTCTCCCCATACCCAAATCCATCCTGAAACTATTTTCTGACTGAATTTTAAGGGGGGGAAAATTAAACTAAACATATTTGTAGTTAGTGAGAAAATGAGAGTTCAAACAATACAAACCACATTTTCATGGCTTCCCAAGATGCAATATTTCGTGCCTTAGCTTTCATGCTTTAATTTTATCATTTATTGTAAACTAATTCATCACGGTATTTGAACATGGGTACAGTATGGATTTTAGTTTTTAAGCTTAATCTGTACCCGAAGAACACCTACCAACCCGCCAAGCATAGGTGTTATAACAGGTGCTATTCCTTAACCTGTTTGGTATGGGTACAGGTATGGGTGTCGATTTGGAAAATAGATATGGGTCTGAAACAGCACCACCTGCCCCATTGCCATCCCTAAAAATGACAATATTACGCAAGCCATTTTGCTTCAATCCATCATAGTCTAAAGCTACAAGCTAGTCCAAAGATGCAATGCACACTTTAGCATTGTTTTACAGTAAGAAAAAAAATGTTATAGAATCTGTTATATGACAAAAATTTACAGAGTACATTTACTCCTAGAACCATATGCAATGACTATTCTGAGTGAGGAGTCAATTTTCCCTTTCATACAGAGATAAACACATCTTCTTCATGGAAACATTCTCACAAGTGATCATGTATAAGAAGAAGAATCACGTGTGCCATCTTGGCATAAACCTTTGGCTTCTCCACCGTTATTTTATGCACTTGGCAAATCAATTGAAACCTCCCTGTCCCGTCATGGATTTGGGGACCCATTGTTTCAATAATCTTAAGATCAAAACGAACAGTAAGAATTACGGTTGCCAGAAAGGATGTTGGGTGTCTGACCCAACAAGATCCTTTGACAACACAAGGATCCTGAAGTCATTTCGCTGACGAAAGCATAGAATGTGCACACTACGATCTGTGGCATGCAAGAATGCATAGGAATGGACAACAGATGATGAGTGAAACACGAGAAACACACAGCCAAATTAAAACTGATGCTAGGAACCTTTCAAGGATAATATTATACATGTATCGGAATGAACCTTTTAAAGATACTAGTTCATGGCCTACCAGCAGAAACCATATTTCGTCCTGGAGTTTGACCGCAGATGATACAGCAGATCATATTGTCTTGTTTGAGCCGTTAGAACTGTCCCAAAAACAAATGAAAGCTTACTGAACTGAAAGTGCGAGAATCTGGGTTTACAACAAGATTGACTGATGAAGAGGAATATATCAGCTGTGATTTTGGCACTCACAGAAGGTCTCATCAGCATTTTTTGTACATGTCATCCTTGTGCAAGGGGCATGCAAATCTTCTCTGAATTTACAACTTTATCGGAGACATCCGAAGAGAGGCTTGTCAGATTTTAGTTCTGGGAGCTTGAAGGCTAAAAACTTTTCACTATGCACTTAGTCTGACCATGGACATGCCATAATTGAGCACTCACTACTTAAAACACCCAAGTTCGTCAATATCAGATTTTAAAAATACGGTAATAAATTGAATACCCCTGCATCGCTCTGGTTCCATTCAGGAATGAGGAATACTAGCCTTAAACCCTGGCAGTGGTAGATACTAATTGCAGAAAACAATATACACAGGTTATGATGTTGTTTGGCTTGTTCATACAGAGCCCTAGGAGAGGGGGAAGATAAAATAGGGTTGTTACAACATAAAGAAAGAACCTTCTTAAAAAAACCCATAAAGTTGTATCACAGAACTTTGGAAACTGACGGCCACTGGATGACCTTTCATCCGAGTGACTGTATCAAGAGCACGAATACAAAGACATGAAGCAAATAGACAGGCAAACTAAGATGCACTTTCCCATTTGAGTACGTACCAAAGTGTAGGACTCACCATTTTCTATGCCTTTGGTTAAAATTGGTGCATCATTTTCTACATTCATGCAGGAGTCTTGGAGGCCAAGAGCAACTCCGTAAGGTATAAGAAGATATGAGCTAGCTTTCATATATGCTTTCATGGAAAAGAGAGAAAGAGATGTTAGATATTGCCCCTCATAGCTAATTAGTTGGTTGAGGTTACAGGAAGAACGAGAGGAGGTACTGTCTTGGTTTAGAAAGTGCACCTAGCCTCACAAAAGCTTGAAGCCAAAACTGTTGCACCTTGCTAGGGAATGCCTGCACATTTTTACACTTTAAATCAACGTTCCAAAACCTTTTTCTCACCAAGATGTCAACCGCCAACCGTATCATCTGGATCTTCTTTGAAGGGTAACGCCTCCCTCTTTTCGGGTTATAGCTTTCAAAAAGGATTGTGAGAGGCTATATGGGAGGCAGGGATAATAGTTGGTTTTTGAATGCAAAATCACATTGATTAGAGTTGCGGCTCTTCTGCTGTTCTGCGCTTCCGGTATCTTTCTATGTTCCTCCGACTGTCTAACAGCACAAGAAGACAAAGACTATGATAGGTTGTTTCGGTTTCTGATGGAGGAAAAATCAGAGGCCACTAGCTAGCTAGCAGGAACATGATGATCATCCAGATTTCATTTATTACCTTTAGAAGGTTGTTGTTATCTCAGATGCTACTTGTCGCCAGCCTCTGCTGGGTTTAAAAGTAAAGTCAGGACTCAGGAGATACATGATCTTCTAGGAGAATGTATGGGAGGGAACACTCCAAGCATTGGGTATGTATAGTCTCTTACATCTTCTTTCAACAAAGCACATGCTTGTAGAGGCCTCACTTATGAGACATGGCCTTGGCTATCATTTCAATTAGCAAGCAGCTTTAGTTAGCTTCCTAGAGCCTAATATTCTCGATCTCTCAATACAGAAGCATGAAGGATTCCAAACAAAAGGATTTGAAATCGAAGCTATTTTTTAAAAGTTAAAAAAAAAAATCAAGTTCATAGTGCTCTTTTCCCTAACATAATATAACAAGTTTGTTCTCAACGCTGGAGCTTTCACCAGTGACTCCCGTACCTGAAAGAGTTAACAATTGAATCTCTTGAAGATTGAGGTGCACAAAGACTTCCCCACATATATATGCTAATCGAGATCTACAACCAGAGATTAAGGAGCATTTTTTTCCTGCACCGCTCTCTTGTATAGCAAATTTGGATGAATTTAACTTTAAAGAGAAACTATTTCAATTCCTAGACAAAGGTCAAAGCTTTTTGAGTAAACAAGCAGGTTAAATTCTCTCAAAAGGTACACTGTATTCTGCTCCTATATCAGATGGAATACGAACATAGGATAACAGAAATACAAAATTCTTCCTAAGTCCTAACAGCTTTAGCCTGAATCAAAATTGTCGGTTTATAGGATAACAGAAATACAAAGGTCAAGCTTTTTGAGTTAATAAGCAGGCTAAATTCTCTCAAAAGGTACACTGTATTCTGCTCCTATATCAGATGGAATACGAACATAGGATAACAGAAATACAAAATTCTTTCTAAGTCCAAACAGCTCTAGCCTGAATCAAAATTGTTGATTTATCCGCCCCTTTGGGTCTTCGGTCTTCCTAATAACGTCTTCAATGGATGTCCTTTTGAGTTTAATATTTTTTTGAATAAGATAAGAATTAAGAAAGAAACATAGGTGGCCAAGGTTCTAACCTTCTTTGAACAAAACAGTTTTCACTACCAGACAAAACACCTGTGCAATGGTACTATGGTAGTCAAATATCCATTTTCAGGAACAGCAGTGTAGCAAGGCACTTGAAATGCAAGAAAGAAATTAGAGAACCAATTAGAGATAATGATTCTAAAGTTACCTCAACATCCTCGGAGTTGAAGTTCCCAACACCAACATAATAGTCATAAGATTTTAATATATCCTGCCTGATGGTGCCATTACCTAGGAAAAGAAGCTGCCAAAATCAGAAGGCTCCACCTTGCCATTTAAGTGGATATTGAAGTTTTCCAAAAAAAATAAAAAGGTGGATATTGAAGTTTATTAATTGTTATGATTCTGAAACACCTTCTTAACTCAAACATGTCTTTAGCGGGTTATAAGAGTAGTAAGATAATGATACACTTCTCAGTCTTACCACGAATGACATTCCAGGACAACGCACTATCAGGATATAAAGGATCTTCAACCCATTCAGCCAACCCTTCAATCCCTGAAACACAATAGATCCAGAGTAAATATTAATTAGGCTCCCCTAAAACAAACTAACCTCTTCTCTGTCTGATAATAACTGACATAAATGAGGACCGTAAATAAGAACAACTAGAGTTTCCACTTTCCAGGGGCATGCTCATAAACAAACAACAAAACTCCACACCTCAGAGTTATTCTTCAAAAGCCAAAACAGCAACTAAAGTAAAAATGGAAAACTTTTCAAAAGAAAAAATTGGAAATACCAACTACCAAGTCATACAAGTATCCCATGTGCAGACATCAGTATTTCAGATTAATTTTATACAGACAAGACAAAGGAAATTGCTCAAAATTATGATGATGGCGAAATATCCTCCTCAGAAGTACAATCATACCTTTTGCTATTACAAGTATCAAAGAAGACGAGCTTGGCATGCTGTATGAGATATTAACTTGAGATCCTTCATTCAAATAATGCACCCATTCCTTGTCAATTGAACAAATAGAACAAAGCAACCAAATCAATCAATAACCCAAAGCATGCAAGCTTGAACACCCGCCACACCTTTTTTGTTGAAAGGGGGGTGTTGGAGTTAATCGAACAAAGCAGTCCTTCAAAATTGGCATACCTTGTGACTATCAGGCCTAACTGAAGTGCTTACAGGCAGAGACCATGTCTTTGTGATGTCTAGTGGGGGAGCTTTATAGAAACCATAAACAACTGGAGCAGCCTTCATTTCCTCTGATCCTTCCATCTGATAGAGCATTATTAAGTCACTGGATAAATCCATTGTAAAGGAGGGTTGGAACTATGAGAGTATATCTTTTCTTGAATAAGAGTTCTGCAAGTAAGCCTCAATTTACCTTTAAGTAAGATATAAACAAGGGGTTTGGCTTTAGTAGGATTGAGCTATATGGACCAAGCTGCAAATCCTCCGATCCAAAGATGCCCATAATTAGAGTCATAGACACTGCAAAATGACATTTGACGAAGTTAACATTAACAATGAAGGAACTTCCTCATTACCAAAAAGTCACTGTCCACCAATCCCTCAACTCCTTCCCCCGCCAAAACAAACAAATAAAAAAGTTGTGCGCACGCATGCACACATGCACGTGTGTTGCTAATATGGAGGAAGGAGAAAAGGGAGAGGGATGGTAGAAGGCACAACTTAAGAAGGAATCAAATAGCCTATGTAACAGCCAAGAACAATCTATCAACAACCAAACAATCTGCCAAGAAAAGGCTCCAATCTATCACTCCATTAGTTCTATTATGCCTTTAAAAGAAGCAAAATGGTTTCTACGTTAAGATTGATGAATGAAACAATTCCACTCCACATATTTTCATCCCCTCCCCCTACATATTGTTCAGCCTTATTTCCCTTCCATATTTATGACATGATAACTCTCTTCTTTACAATTTATTTTTTCCCTTCCACTTTAGCTGTACCCTTTCACATCATTTTCAAACATACCTTCCTCCAATTTCACACAGTTAACAAGAAGAAGAACAAAAAAAATTCTAATGCGACCCTATTCAGCAATACGAAATCCCTTTTATTACATTCTATCTACAGCATAAGCTCATATCTGTATTAAAATTTAATTAGTGTAACCATCAAGTAAACCTAAAATAAGGACCCAATTCCATAAGAAAATTACTCATCCCCTCATCCACACATTAGGAAACCAGGGAGCCTAGCACCAATTGAACCACAAAAGCATCATTGACCACGACAACTACAAGGGCAAAGGACAATTCCTGAGCAAATGCTCATTCCAAGACTCTCGTTAAGTTTTGATTCAATGATTGTGAATGTCCAAGCTGAAACGTGTTGAACACAGGTTTTCTTACAATAAACAGCAGTTATAATTTATAAGCACACACTAGTGATAATTTCAGACGCAACCCCAACACAAACATAAGAAAGAAGGAAACCCTTTTTTAGAAAGAAAAACAAGTCTTCTGTGAAGCAAGCAAACAACAATAGAAGGATTAATCTCAATCGGAATCCAGATTGACCAATATTGCAGCCATAATATCACCCAAAATGATCAAATAATAACACCAACAACATCAAATGCCAAACCATTAAGCATAATCAAAAACAAAAACCCCAAACTCAATTGACAAATTATTTACCAATTGCCAAAGCACCAAAACGTGACGTAGTATCATCCAAGATGATCAAATAAAATCAGCAGAAACATCAAACAAACATAATGAATACTACAAAACACAAAAACAATCGACTAACAATAATTACCGAAGAACCAAAATGTGAGGATAACGATGACGCATGACAACGTATCATCGGCGGGAAGATCATCCGTCGCCGTGGTCGCCGACAATCTCCGCCCAGACATCGAGGGAACACGGTAAGACGAGGTGCTCGTATGCTGACGCACAAGCTCCGGCGACATGACGTCATCACCATCACCGCCGTGCTCTTCTCTCTCGCCGTCTTCCGACATGACCTCCGGCGACCTCGCAGGCGGAGCCTCCGCCGAGGTCGACGGTCCCGCCGTAGACGACGACGGCGATGAAGAAATCGCCGCCGTTTTCTCCATCAGCGGAATCTCTGAATCGCGGAAATCAAATCAAAATCGTAAAATAGATTAAAAGGAGGAAGAATCTTGGGGAAAATTGGAAGGTTTTCCGAATTTGGTGCTTGAATTTGATCGATGAACTCCACGTCGTGCTCAGAGAGAGAGAGAGAGAAAAGGGGGGGTCGTTGAAGTCGCAACTGAGAGGTTGATGGGTAGTTAGAAAATTGTGATTTGGATTTTTGTGATAATTAACGTCATAACGTGTAATTAAGGACAACATTACGAGAAGTACTTCTCAAGACGCGGTAGCACTCACCCCATCTCCACCCAATATATATTACATGTATCTGGAGCATATGGTTTGGATATATATATGAGTGAATAATTATATTATTGTGAGTGAATAATTATATTATTGTGAGTGAACAATTATCATATTTGGAGCACGTGCTCCGGGAGCACTTAACAAATTGCGATCTTGACGTATATGTCACCGATACCGTCAAATTTATGGAATTAAGTTTTTAAAAAAGGTTGGTTACTCAACCCATTTTATATTAATTGTTGTATTTGAAAATTGTGCAATTAAATATTATGGGTACGTTTGGTGGTTAAAATTTTGGGGAAATGGTCAATTTTCTCGTGTTGATTTAATTTCCCTATGTTTGGAAGTAGGTTGACGTTGGGAAAAATTTTACGGTAGGTTCACCATTTCCTACATTTTTCCCAGGGAATACTTCCCATGGAAAATTTTCTCCGAGAAATTTCCCTGAGGTTCCTACCAAACGCTCCCTTAAAAATTTTGACCATAAATTTCTTAATATATACAATAACTTGTTAAATAAAATTACTATCATTAGCTTACTAACGAAAAATACTACTATTATCATAAAAGTATAATATTGCAATTTTATCAATCAAAGAATGATATTGAAAATCGCGACAGTCAAATACATAACAGTTAGTATGGAGTAGAGTGAGTATTAATTTTTTAAAATAAATGATAATGAAACTACTCCCTCCTTTTCATATTATTTGTCATATTTAAAAATTATCTTGTCAAACTTTGAAAATTTTGACTATGAATTTATTAATATATACAATGTCTTGTTATATAAAATTATTATCATTAGATTCGTAACGAAAAATATTATCATAAAAGTATAATATTGTAATTGTTAATAAAATACTGTATGAGAAATTATTAATCAAAAGGTGACATATAAGACGGTGATAACAGTCAACTAAAAGATAAATAATACGTAATAAAGGGAGTACAACATAAATTCGAAAAAAATAATAAATAATATAACTCTGTAATTTCTTTAAAATATTAATTAATATCGAAATTGATTATTAAACTATGAAAATTTGGGGGTAACAAAAAACAAAAACTAATGGAAGGACTGAGAAGCATTTTCTTATTTTTTTTGTATAATAAAATTTAGATATACAGACTATACGGTAGGGTAAATTTTTAGGACGAGACCATCTCACAAAAATTATCAGACGAGCTTTTAATATTTTACTATAATTAATAAATTATATCAAAGTAGTTTTTAATATGAATGTGGCTAATAATTTATTTATGGAAAATTCTAATGAAACTTTCTTAATATTAATTTGAGTAAGATAAATTTAATATGTTAAAAAGATTTATAAGATTAACTATTCCAATAAGTTATTTCGATCAATATAAATCAATTGCAATTAATGATATGTTACACTTTTCAACTACAATAGTTGAAAAGTTTCTAATTATGGTAGAATATCCATAAAAATATTAAATTTTATGAAAAAATTTATATCTCGATAAATGTCATTACTTATTAGAATAAATCACTTTGATCAATTATTATAATTTTGACTTTTTAATGGTGGAATATACTTTTCAACTACCATAGTTGAAAATAAATTCACGGTCACCCAAAATAAATCATTAGTCGCTAGACATTCACAAAAACTTATCCTAAAGTTATGTATCTCAAAAATAATTTTATAGTGAAATAGTTTTATATAAAACGTACTATTACTGATACATGTTTGGTATGGTTTGACAAATGATTAAGATAATTATTGAGATATACATTTTAGGGGAATTATTGAAAGAATAATGCATATTCATTGTCTGAATTTTCTTCTCACTTTTTATTGATTGTTGAAGAATTGTATGGTTTGTATGTTCCGAGTATATAATAATAGATAACTTATACTCTTTCCGTTTCTTTTAATGTGCTTTTTAAATCGGATGAAAAAATTTAATATCATAAAAATTTGTATAATAGTTAGAGGAAACATTACTACTTAAATATCTATAATTAAAATTAATTTTAGTGTTTCATTTAATAAATTACTCCCTCCTTTTCATTTTATCTGTCCATTTGGACATGATTTACAAAACCAAAAAAAATCCACTCTAAATTAATCTAGCTCATTGGAAATGTGAAAATGGTGAATAAAATGGTGAATAAAAAAAGAAAAATGTGAATAAAAGGGAAACATGGAAGAAAAAGATGTAATTAATAAGGTTAATTTGATAAACTAGTAATTAATGTGTTATTGGAATTATAAAGTAACAAATATTATGGGAAAAAGAAAGTTCGTTAAAGTGACAAATAATATGGAAAGGAGGTAGTAATTATGTATAAAATAAGAAAACCAGTATTAATATGGATGGAGCAATTCACAAGCTTTGATTTTTGTCAACGTTATTACTTATTAATATGAATGAGTTTTTGTTGGGTTGATGTGTGTGGAGCCTAAATTGAGATTTGGGTCGAGTCTTGAGTAAAGAGGAATGAAAATTCGGGTTGGAAACATCAAGTTTAGGTGCAGGATTGAAGTTGAGCGCCGAAAAGTGAAGAATCAAAGAGGCAATTGTCACCACGGTCTTCCTGTTGTGATGACCATAGACTGTGGTAGACCATCTACTGTGTTTTTTTCCTTTTTTGTTCGGGAATTTCATTGTTTAACCCAATTTATTTATTAGTCGCCTCTTTCATTAACCTAAGTTATTGTCTGAAGCTTAGGTTATAAATAGACTAAGATGTTCGGTATATGATATATGCAATTGAAAGTGTTTCATCTGCACCATAAGAAATTGATTTGTAATATCCGTGTCCCTGAAGAAGTTGCGTGAGGTTCATCAACTGCGAGGATTGAGTTTCGAGTTGTAACTCCGAGAGGGTGTGAAAGATTGTAAAGATATATGAATCTTTGAGACACCATTGCAATCCTCTAATAGTACACCGTTTGTGGGTTTTTTTTCCCTATTCGGGTTTTTTCACGTTAATCCTTTTGTGTCAATCTTTATTTATTATTATTATCATTTATTATTGTTTGTTTACCAACAACGCCCTGAGATCCTATCAACCGGTATAAAAAGCTTTTGGGTTAGAGCATTGTGGATGTGCATACTATGTTGTAGTGGAGGGCGAAAATATAAATATTGGTGAGTTTAATGGGATAGACTATACTTGGTGGATGATGCGTGTTAGAGAAAAGTGAGTAGCAAGGTAACAGCGGAAGCGAATAATAGAATCGAAAACGAGATGACGGATATTACGACAAAATTTAGGAACGAAAAATAAGCGATAAAATCAAACACCAGAATTACGTGGGAAACCGAAGAACTCGGAGAAAAACCCACGGACATGACGAGAAAATAATCCACTATGAGAAAGGAGGAGTACAACCTGATCACTATCACAGGGTGTGATGCGATCCACAAAGGAGATTACAATAACAATCTCTCAACACTCAACTCACAATCTCTAAGGATACACTGAGGAAAATATTGGTGAGACCCCTTTCTCTCTCAATATTTTCTCTCTCTCTCTAGCTCTCTGTGTTTACCGATGTGTTTTTGGTGGAAAAACATGCACCCTATTTATAGGGAGAACTCCCTATAACCTAACTTGACTGCGGGGCCGCAAGCGCGGTGCGTAATGTAGACGTCAAGGTCGATCCACAGGACTCAATTAGCAAACTAAAACTAATCTCTATCGCGATTGCTAAGCTAATCAGATTTTTGGTTTTAGAAGACTTTAGAAAACTAATTAAACTAATAAAGCGGGGAAAAATTAATCACAGGGTCTATCAAGAGAGAAAGATTTCTAGGGAGATGCTAACCTAACAACGAGTTCGATTACTAAAAACTTAGCCTGCACAATCATACATTCAAGAACGAATCAAGAATCGATAACCTCTGAATTCTATCGCCCTTTCGATGCTAAATAGAATTATTCTAAACAACCTAATCAACAACTTTCGTCTGCCTTTTAGGTTAAACAGAATTGAAGGTCTTAAAAGTCAGGTTATCTACTGATTCCCTAGTTTACTACTCCTTTTTCAACTTTCATAAGTCTAGGTAGACAGGTTGGTAGTCAGATTACCCTAATTCACCTTTCAGTACTTCTCAGGTTAATCTCAAACTTACAAATATTCAAGGCCTTAAGAATACTCATAAACATGGAAAACACGACCTTCTATTGATTCTAATCAAGAATTCATGCACAAACTAATAACAAACAATCAAACTACATTGTTTCGGGTTGCAAAACCCTAGAATTCAAGAAATCTACTCGCTCATATTCAATGAAAACACAAAGCAAGTTCCAAACATCATAATCGAATCTCAAAACTAAGAAGGAAATCAAAAAGAAAGAATAGAATTTCGAAGAATACAACCCGTCGAGCCTTTCGATCCCGGGGTAGAACCTTCTCCGCGAACGTCGCTCCTTTCCTTTGCGAATCTTGATCTTGGTTTCTCTTGAATCGATTCGGTCTTGAATCTTGATGGTAGGGAAGAGGAGTAGAATGGAAGTATTAGGACTCTCTTTTCTCTTCTTAACGGCCAAAGAACGAAGGAAAACTGATAGATAATGAAATCCTCTTGAAAAACCGTCGCTTCCTCCCTTTTCTACTCGCGAAAATAACCGACCTGCATAGGCAGTTCGCCCCGGTCCGTACAGTCCATACACCACGGACCGTGGTGATCACCACGGGCTGCCCGAGGTTGCCACTGTCCCGCTTCTTTCTTATTTCCTTCGCCAAAATGAGCTGGGCAAGTCCGCCACGATCACACTACCACCCGGCCGCCAGGTTGCCGCCGGCTATTCCTTGCTGCTTTCCGTCCCAAATTTGTACCACGGTTTGGGTTTGACATGTAGAGGTCCGTGGTATATTCACTCTTGCCTGAAGTTGAGAGAAAGTTGGTGTTTTGGCCTCAAAACCTACAAATTCACATCAAAAACAACAACACCAAGTGTAGTAGGGAAATTGGAATAAAAATCAAGGTTCACACACAAAATTATCCCTAATTCACTATTGAAAACCCCCAAAAACATAGTCATGAAACGCAGTTATCAGACTCCCACTCTAAATAGATTTAGAATCTAATACAATTAGGAAACCCAATACAATAAGGAAACCTAAATAATATCCTAATACAATTAGGAAACAAATAATTGTGAGATCAAGAGATTTGGTGATTTTAGGACACTTTCCTAACAATGCGAATTGAGGATGTGCTCTACCAACAGAAATTGCATCTTACATTCAATGACAAATCAAAAGACATGGAACAGGCGGACTGAGACTTGCTTGACTATCAAGCATTTAGTATGATGAAGTTGACGTTGCCAAAGCATGTGGTTGTCAACATGAGGGACTAGAAAACGACAAAAGGTCTGCATGAGGCATTGGATAACATATATGAAACATTTTGACAATGAATAAGCTACATGTGTTCCGTGATTTTTTTGAGTTTAAGATGCAAGAGTCTGGTGATACGTATGATAATATGAATTCTGTGGGAATTTGTTTTGATGACGAGGCCAATGTCCATATTATATTGGTCACCTTACCTAAGTTTTGTGACAACTTTGTAACTTCTATTACCTCTTTGATTGGAAATAGATACCTTTAAAGTTTATTGAGTTGCGAGAGTACACTATCTTGAGTGAAAGTATTAATAAGAAATATTTTGGTGTGTCTAGATCTTCGTGGAATGTTTAGCTTTTCAGAGGTATAAGAAATAGTGAGAGCTCGAGTCGGGGTTGATCTAAATATAGATGTTGAAATATGGAGTACATGTTGTGTGGGAACTGTGGTGATAAATGTCACTTTCGTATGGATTGTCCTAAAACTAGGGGCATAGGGAAGAGCAATTACAATGGCCATGGTTCTATTAATCCTATTAGGATTTGGGTGATGCCCTCACAGTTAATGTTGACGAACCAGAAAAAAAGTTGGGTAATAGATTTTGGTGCATCGTTTCACACTTCGTCTAATAGGGAGTCATCTAGCAACTTTGTCAGTTGGAGATTTGATAGCGTTAGACTTGCAAACGGTCACAGTCTATAGGTGTTAGGAAGAGGTGATGTGGACATTAAAACTTCTAAGGGTGAGACTTGAATGTTGAAGAATGTTAATAAATCACAAGTCGGACAAAAAACCTTGTATATGTGGGTCAACTGGATGAGAGTGTTTCACAATGAGACGAGGATCAACTATATTTTTTCATTGAAACTCTAACAAGCTTATTCATGCTCGTCAAAGGTGTGTTAGTTTTTATGGAGGGAGAAGGGTACCAGAAACGATAAGGTTTCCGGTCAAGACTCAAAAAACAAATGATTAGCCGAACAGCACATTTAACGTGTGCAAGAGTTCAACATCACCAACGTGATGTGGAATTTCAATCTAAAATTTTCCTAAGTTGTTGGCGAGGATGCGTAATGTCATTGCAACGGCGTGATCAATTTAAGTGGAAGTGTGTTTGAGATAGAGAGGGAGTTGACATGAGGTTAGCTGATACCTGCATTATCTATTAATAGCAAACCGATTAATCGCACGTGAAACTTGTGAACAAAAACTGTCGGTTGATCTCATTGAAAACACGGTTAACTGTTTGTTGGATTTGGTTTATAGTTAACCATGGTTAATAACCAGTTTTTGAGATTTAAAGTAACAATTATGGGAGAAAAGTTAACTTTTTACTTTGAAATTTTATATTTTGCTACTAAAATAATTAAATCGGTTAACCATGGTTAACCGCTTCACAAAAATGCACAACCTAAACCTAAATCGGTTCGGTTAACCTAAATCGCATTTTCGAAAGTCCCAAACGGTTAACCAGTTCTAGCGGTTTGGTTTTTATGGTGTAACAGTTTGGTTTTCGGTTTAGGTTTTTCGAGCCCACCTTTAGCTGAGACCTTCGTTGATATTTGCTGAACAAGATCAAGATAGATGCACTTGAGGATGTGTTGTAGTGATGATATCAATGAAGGTTGCGAATACAATTTGGTCTAGTGGGAGATTGTTGGGTAGATGCAGTTAGCCATCGGTCCCTAGAAATTTAAATTAACAATCAAGCAAGAAAAATTAACATTATGCTATAAAATTTCAATTTTTTGTACAAAATTAATCAAAAGCGGTTAACCATGGTTAACCGCTTCATAAAAATACAAACCCGAAACCTGCAACCATTAACCAATTCGGTCAATATAAATCACAATTTCCAAAAAACCCAAATAGTTAACCAATTTTACGGTTTAAATTCGATTTCGGTTTTCTTGGATACCTGCAAGGTTGTTAAAATATGGATTCTAACTTGAATTCATGGGGTAGTTAGGATCGGAATTAACCTATATAGAATCGTGGATTATATGTAGATAGTATAATTGTATGGAGGATTTTTGACCATAAAATCGTAGATCAGAATTGAGATTTTAATAACTATGAATACTTGTGGCCAACATTGACCTCCACCATCAGTTATACTACGCCAATTCCATTTAAAAGAAAAATAATTTTGGGAGGGAAAAAGCTTTTATGACAAGTTTCACTACTTGTTTCCCTCCGATTTTATTCCTGATTTTCCAGTTTCTACCACCATCACTCCAACACACACAGCCAGCGGCGACGCCTACTCCCGCAATTCTCCGATCTCCACCGTCGCTGCTCATTTTTTCAGTGCGATTCTCTCTCTGCAATCATCAAGTTTCTCTCCTAAAACACGAAGTTCTTTCGAAAAATTCTCATGGATTGTGAGTTTTCTGAACAACTGGAGCAAACTCACCATTTTCAGCGACGAAATTCAATTAGAAACTTCAAATTTCTTAGATACTTTAGTGTTTTTTTGTTGTTTGACTTTGCATAATGCTCATTTTTGAACGAATCAGTTTGCATTGATGACAAATGTTCGATTTCACCGAAGATTTTGTATAATACTGGGTGATTTCTATTGTTTTTAACATGTTCGGTGACGAAATCCAGCGTCAGTTTGTTTTTAACTTCATTTTGTATATGCTATAGATATTTCGCTGTTGTTCATTCTGCAAAAATGATGAAGCTGCCGGAATTTTGGGCTCTAAGACTGCTGATTAATTCATACTATTTTAAACATGTTTCGACGATTGAATCTAGCTTCAATATCTTTGAAGCTTCAACTTAAACAATTTCTTCAAACTCTGCTGTTGTTTTACTCCTGATAGTTATAATCATGTGAATGAATCATCTATGACTGACTAGAAGTCACATAATTCGCCAATTTGTTACTGATTCCTACTTATTTTGCCGCCTATGTTGTACTAAACTGCTAATTCCTTGCCCTGATGACCTGCCTTGAACGATTTACTTATTAGCGGGTTCTAATTTTATGGTTTACATGGAAATAAGTGGGTGCTCTGATAGATGAGTGTAAGGTCTGAAGCAAATGGAAATCTCAGTAGAACTTTTCAGCTTTTGTGTTACCGTTTGTGCTTGCTTTGTCATTTCATAATAAGAAAAAGGGACTGTGAGTGTTTCCCGGATAATGGTCGTTTAAAATGTGTTTCGGGAGTTCTGACATATTAAAATTATGTCAGAAAAATGTTTTCTAACGTTTAAACTTTGTTGCAAACCTTATGAAATTCGATATATAACATGACAATTGATACCTTCACAAGTGTTTTAGACAATGCAAAGATTAAGAAAAAAATCATCTGTATGATGCCTATTATTGGATCTTGTAAGCCAGTTGCCATGTTGATAATTCATATACTTCTAGTATATTGGTGTGGGTTGCTGATAGAAAGAGACATCGTTAGTCACTGGGGTGGATCTGTTGAATTCATATGAATTTATTGCGTGCCTTCATGCCTGGTTATCCTTTGATTCCTTTCTGATGTTTTATAATTATGTGCAGACTTGGAAACTTGTTTATAGTAGGCTGTCATTTGCAAAGAGGTTTTCAGCAGCATGGTGAGTTGACATTTCACTGTGGATTTTTGCTAATGTTGGTGTTGGTTTCTCATTTGAGTGCCTATTTGTTTACATGTTATGTTTTACTTATCATCCTTGGATGAATGAGGAGTAGTTTTAGATTCAATGTCATTTTCTGTGTAAGAGTATTTCGGGGCATTCTTGTGTTCATCAATCCTAAGATCTTCAAATGTTTGTTTTTCTTCACAAGAATAGTTTCTTAAGTGAGGATTCAAGTGCCAACTTACAGTTCGTCTATGATGCTAAGTTGCTAATGATGGATGATTTCAGTGCATTACTATTTTTGGGAATACCTGCGGTTGGTGTTCAAGCTAAATCTAATACTTGGAAAAAGTTTTCGAATTCATGTTCTTTCTGATAGTCCAGTTTTTTAGGCTTGGTTTTGTACTTTTGTGACATTGATTAAAAAATGTGCAGAAACCACGATAATTCTTGAATTCTACACCGTCAGTCCCAAAATTGTCCTCCATTATTACTTTTCTAGATGTTTTTCGAAAAAGGTATTGTTAAGTTTTCCAAAACTATCCTTCTTTTGAACTATTGTGTATAGGAGGGAAATTTGAAATTGTTCATCAACTTATCAGTCTTTTTTAGAATTTCACAATTAAAAAGATTGATTTTCCTTTGTGTGCATGGAAAAACAATGCGGATAAACATTTTGGAATGGATGAACTATATATGGCAGTTATGTCCACTAAAAATTTGCTACTTTTCAAGCTAGAAAATCAGACGATGGAGCTAAAATCTTAGTCGATTGTTATTTTTATAAATTATAATGCATGCTTGACTATAAATTATAATGCATGCCTGACTATAAATTATATTTGGGCTCATTGTTCTGGAGATAATGAAGTTTTGTAAGGTACGTTATTTGGGGAAATGCAGAATTTGTGGAGATAAAGATATGGAACTATTAAGAATTTGAAGATATATCGAATTATCAATAGTATTGGAACATTTAACAGCCCCTTGGTCAGCATTAGAGTACAAAGGGAGCAAACATGGCATGGTTGCTAACTTGCCATTTTGACTGATTATGAACAGTCCTTGTCACTGATTTATGGCAACATCTATCTTCATAATGGGTTCATAGTGTCTCAAGTAGCCTGCTGCTGGTAACAAACAGAGTTCATATGGGCAGACATAGGTTGAGTAATGAAGTAGTTTCAGACTTTCAGGTAGACATTTGGATGTAATACAATTGAATACATTAGGAGGGGGCTGCTTATAGATCCCCTGTCTTTCTTTAAGATCATTCCACCTCCCCTTTCGCCCTCCTTTTGGGTTTCACAGATAAAGCCCCCTGACCCAAGGGCCCTATCTCATTGTCCAATGCCAAGGGCCCCCCTCTTCTTTCATGCTTTGTGTGTGTGGGTGGGTGGGGTGGGGTGGGATGGGGGGGGGGGGGGGAGGGGTTCGCTGTCTCCATTGTGTATGGGTCTAGTGGGATTTGAACTTCCAACATTGAGGTGGCTTGGTGAATGGAGTTTTAATAGAGTATCTGTTGCTAGGTCACGTTCTCATGCACCGATTAGAGCAAGACAGATTCCCTAGATAGAGAAGGAGCAGGAAGAGTAAAAATCAGTCATATGTTAAAATATGGTTAAATGTAGGTTAATTGCACTAGACAAGACACCAAGTGCTCTCCCTTTTCCTGTCTGTCTGCTTTGGACTTGTTTTTCTTTTTGGATGAACTTATTGCTGAAGAACTTACCCTGCTTTATGTATTTTTGTGTGTTCTTACCTTTTGATTCCTAACTTCTGTTGGTAGTCGAAGAAGAGAGGTCTTTCACTGGAAGAGAAGCGTGAGAAGATGCTTCAGATCTTTTATGACTCACAAGACTTCTTCCTTGTAAGTACATAGAATGTTCTCACTCATGCGTCAGTAGATTGCAACATTTCATTTGTTCAGTGAAAGAATAAATTGGCAATGGTGCGGTAGTTTAGATATTCCAATTTCCTTCAAATGAATTTCCTTATTGGAGATATGCTTTGACCTATGAAGCTCAGCTTTGCAGCCGTGTAGAGCTATGTGAGATTTTTTTCGAGGAATATGTTACAGAGTTTACGTTATATGCAACTTTTTAATAATAGTTCCATACTATCCGTTCCAGCTCAAGGAGCTTGAAAAGATGGGGCCAAAGAAAGGTGTCATCAGTCAGTCAGTGAAGGATGTTATCCAAAGCCTTGTGGATGATGACCTTGTATTGAAGGACAAGATAGGCAGTTCTGTAAGTATGCTGGATGCCTTCTAAGATAATGACTAAACTCAAAGTGATATCCCTAGGGCTTGACAGACATCATGAAATGCAATGTTTCATTTCATTGTGCTGACCATTTTGTTTGTCTTATGGCTTCTTGGATAAGTCACTGAGCCTCAGATTGCTCTTCACAAGGCCTTGACAGATAGATGGCATGAAATGGCATGCTTCGTTTGATTATCCCAACCGTTCCTCTTCTTTTTAGGATAATTGGTAATTTATATCGCTATTGTTGTCTCAGATGCAATAATGAAGCTGATATCATTACTTTGCTTTTGCCAGATATACTTTTGGAGTCTTCCTAGCACAGCTGGAAACCAGGTAAAATAAACAAGTAAATATTTTGTCGCTCATTTGGGCTTCAATACAAGGCTTGTTTCTAAACCAATAATGGGGACATATTCTGCTTCAACTGCGTAAATCAATCCGTGCCAATTAACAGCTAAGGAACGTGTCTCGCAAACTGGAATCTGATCTTCAAGCTAGCAAGAAACGCCATGCCGAACTGGTGGAACAGTGTAATGCTCTGAAGAAGGGTCGCGAGGAATCTGTTAGTTTCTAAGCCTCATCATGTGTGTGCTGTTCATTAAATCATGTTATGCTGGGCTTACCGTCTCATTGTGTTGGTTTATTATATTCAAGGATGATAGAGAGGAGGCTTTGAGTGAGTTAAAATCTGTTGAGCAGAAGCACAATGAACTGAAGGTTGGTTACTTTATCATAAAAGTTAACTTTCATGTTGTGAATTGCTAAAATTAATCACTTTGTTCACAATCTAACTACAATTTTTGTACAATTTGATTTTCAATAGGCTGAACTGGCACAGTATGCAGACAATGATCCTGCTGCTCTTGAAGCAATGAGTTAAGGATGCTTGGCCTTTCTCTTATGCCTATGCGATTGAGAATCTTCCTTTTATTATTATGACTTCTTATCAACTTACTTCCCAACCCCCCGGGTGATAATACTCCCTCCGTCCTACCAAAATTGTCACTTTCTAAAAAACAATGCCTTGTTTTTGAGAGGTATAAGTGAGTTTTTCTTTAAAAAATTTTTCTTTTTCAAAACTGTGACAATTTGGGTGGGACAGAGTGAGTAGTAATCTTGAGAGGCATTTATAGCCATCAAATCCTCATATCTCAATGTCTATCTGGGCAGAAAAAGCAATCGAAGTTGCATATTCAGCGGCTAACAGATGGACAGGTTACACTCAGGGACATGTTATTTATGTCTTTATTTTTCGATCTTAGAAACTAAAAGAAAATAAAGTTCTGTTTTAATATTAGCAACCTAGTAGATAAACACATTGCTGCATTTTAACCGTCTTTCTGATTCCTTTCTGAAACAATTTCCAGATAATATCTTCACTTTCCGGCAGTGGTGTGCAAAAAATTTCCCACAGGCAAAAGAGCAACTTGAACATCTGTACCAGGAGGTAACTTTTATTCATTTTTCTTCCGTCTCTCTGTGTGAATGACGTTGTTACGCAAATCCTTCCTCTGTGGAGCTTGTGGGCAGGAGTTACTCATGCAGCTAGTCTTCTCTTCATATATTCCATAGTGACTCAAAATGTGTAGTATCTATGAAGAATGGTTTGTCCTTGCCAAGTTCATATGGGTTGTTTAGGTGAAGTTTTAGGACTGGTAGCCTGAATCTGTTTATGAATGTACAGCTATCCTGAATGCCTATTGCGAAATCCTGTTCCTGGCTCTTCTTCAAGGAATTTTGCCGAGAAACCTACAATCTGATATTGAGGAGCGGACCTAATGTGGGACACTCGGCAAACAATTCCTACACCTGGAAAATCTCTAATTCCTAATTTAATTCAATTCGATTCGATACAATAATATTCAAGCTTAACTCCCTTAGACCTTGTTTTAGTGGGACTAAACTAAGGTACATTGTTGTTCTTGCTGTTGTTCTCGTTGTGTAACTCCCTAGACATACCCCTGGAGTTTAAATGGCGACTGTGGCTTAACAAAGTTTAAGATAACGAAAAGGTAAAAAGAAGATAACTACACCATACAATCTGCAAGTTCCTAAAAGATTATTTCTCTAATACTGCATCAGTGCATCTTGATCTAACAAGAAGTTTTGGACATTGCACTTCTAGCCTCTACGTTCCCAACACATGCCATATGGTGCTGCTTATTCTATTCCTTGCTGATTCTCCCGATGAACAAAATATTCACTTGTCTTAGTTAGATGGCCTTGCCATACCGTGGATTTCTTGTGGTATGATCTGTGTCCTATTTTTATGATGCAGGCAGGAATAACTGATGACTTTGACTATCTGGAGTTACCCACCCTTGCCGCTTCACTGGGCACTCCTGAAGCCTAGAGTAAGGGCCTGCCAAAGTCATGGGTAAAAGGTAATTAAGTAAAAGTTAAGTTTTGATTTTGACTATCTGGAGTTACCCACCCTTGTCGCTTCACTGGGCACTCTTGAAGACTAGATTAAGGGTCTGCCAGATTCATGGGTAAAAGGTAATTAGGTAAAAGTTAAGTTTTGGTAGATTTTGATAAGTTTTGTCAAATTTGCCCTAATATACCAAAATTTAAATTTTGTTTTTTTAGTTCTGGTAAATTTTGATCAATTTTGATAGATTTAGATAAAAACTTACCCTACCCATTTTACTCAGATTTTTGATAGGCCCTAAAAAGATAAATTGCTCTAATGTTGTTTCCCCTGAGAGGATAATATTATCCCAAAAAAAGTCAATGTTTATTTTTTCTCTTTCCATCTCATTTTCCAAGGACCCAATGGATAAATGCAACAAATTTCTTCCATGTGTAATAGAAACCTAGAGCAGTCCTCCTAAGCTTTTCTGCCAAGAGTGTGAGTTTATCCTTTTAAGAACGAGGTTGTGTACATAATTTTGGTGGCAGTAATTCGAATGTTTAACCCAAGATTCTGATGCTGTGATTGTGTTTTACTGCAGATGTAAATCCAAGGGCATTTTTAAGCAGGATGTTCAAGCTGTAAAATCCAATCAGAAGTGAAGCATTCCCCTTCTCCTTTTTACTAGGTTCCAAGGTTTTACTGTTATATATATTGTGTAGTATCACTGCTTAAACTTCAGATCATAGTATTGGACTTGTAATGTGTAACAGCCAATCAGTTCTCAAATTCTGCTCACTTGTTTATCAATTATGCATTTATGCTTATGATGTGATGTGATGTGATGTAATAGCGGGCATGCACCTTTCACAGTTTTACGTAATTACATTACACCCCTTGCCCCTTATCAAAGTAGGAGTAATTAAGGCACCGTTCTTTTGTGCGTTAACCCAATTAACCGCAACGTACCGTAAATTACCATTACTTTTTTTACTATTTCCATCGCAACTTACCGCAATTTATCGCAACTAACCGTAATACAATGTAAACGCAATGCACAAAAGAACGGTGCCTTAAGTTTGTTATCTACGATACGTTCCATTACTTCCATAGATCATTTTATCATGAACAATTTGGTACTTATCATCTATTCTTGGGTTGTATAGTTCGTTCTTTGCACAGAAACATTAGAGATAATAGTATAATATTGTAATAGCAAATGTTTTGCAATTTGAACTTTATATGTTATTTTTGGGATACTTTAATGGATACAGTCATACCATGTAAGAAAGTGGCTTGATGTGCAAGCAATATAAGAAATGCAATGATTAAACAGAGAATAGTGTTATAAAATGTATTGTAATTATAAAGCTTGTCTAATTTTAGGTATTTATTTGTAAATGATTTTATGGAAGAGAAAAATAGAACTTGTCTAAAAAAATGTGAATCAAATGATAATGTGATATTATATGTTGGTGAAATTCCAAATGATAATATGTACGTTATTGTTGATGTTTCATAGAGGAGTATCAATTTTCAGAATAATTGTTGTACACGGTGATATGATAAAATTTTTTGACTTTGCTATTTCTAATCTACATTAAAAGGTATATCATTGGTATATAGGCAATTGCATTAGCTGAAAGCCTGAAATTGAGAGTTGAACAATAATTTATAGTTGATTTATTTGTGTTGTTATCTTCTTAAATTGATAGAATATTTATTTTATTTTAAGGAATAACATTTTCCACTCCTTGTAATTGCATTGCCATTTGTCAAGCTTTTCACTAACATATAAACTAAAATTTACGAGGACTAGGTAGAATCCTTAAAAGATTAATCACATAGTTAATTGTATCATACACTTTATAAAAAACATAATGTACAAGTAATTTTTTAAATGTAATTTATTAAATTTTTAAGTAACTACTCCCTCCGTTTCATATTAATTGGCGTTTTTGAAAATTGTGTAGTCAAACTTAAAAAATTTTGAAACATAAATTTCTCAATGAATACAATGAATTGTTATATAAAACTACTAATATTAGATTCATAACGAAAAATGTTATCATGAGAGTATAATATTACAATTCTTAATGAAATATTATATGATAAATTTTCAATCAAAAAATAATGTTGGAGATCATGACAATCAACTAAGTGACAATTAATATGGAACAAAGGAGATAATTTCTAGAGGAAGTATCATTAATGCATTATTATTAGCAAACAAAAAAAAGTTTGAAAGGTACTAGTAATTTAAGAATTTTCTTGTCTCATACGATTAACATAAACTTGCGGATTGGATGAAAGATTAAGTCAAGTTGACTAAAAAAAAACCAAAACAAAAAACCAGACAAATACCAGTAGTATGTATCATTATCATTTCATTGTGCTTTTTCCATCTTCCTAGACAGCCTGTTCAAAAAATTCCCTCCTTTTCAAACTCAGCTCTTCTAAATTCCCACAATACCCCTCTCTCTTGTCTTTCCTCCCTCTCCCTTCCCCGTAAATTAACCCAATCCTCAACCCCAAAACCGTAAATTCGCACATCCCCAATAACCTCAAGGTCTCCAACTCAGAACATCCCACCACACCACCGGAAAAACAAAAACAAACTCACCACCCCTCTCTCTCTCTCTACTTTCTCTCTCTAAAACCCCCAAATTCAGATCTGATTCGATCTCCAATCCCCTTCCTTATCGATCGAATTCGACATTTCGAAACCCTAATTCATCTGTACAATCTCCCTATGCGATGGGGGATTTCAACCTAGCGTTGTTAATCGTCGCGATTATAGTGTGCGTTTTGGTCCTCATCTTCAATTTCTACCTCCTGGTGAATTACCAGCACCCAGACGATGTCAATCAAGCTTACTTCCCCAAATTCGTCGTCGTTTTGGGGCTCTCGGTCGCCGTCATCTCCATTCTCATGCTCCCTGCTGACGTCGCCAATCGGCAAGCGTGTCGTCACTCTATCTACAATGGCGCTTGTCAGTTGACACTGCCTATGAAGGATCTGTGGCTGGCGGTTTACATTGCGGATGTGGTGCTTGTGTTCTTTGTGATTCCGTTTGCTATCTTCTACTATGAAGGCGATCAGGATAAGTATGTATGGTGGATTTTTTTAGGGTATTATCGAGTTTCAATGTTTCCATGTTTGTGGATTTAAGTGTGTTTTTGATGCATGTAGGAGTGTTGCGAAGAGGGTTCGAACTGCGGTTTGTTGGGTTGGAGTGACTGCCGTTGTTGTTGCTCTTGTGCTCGGAATTCTCTACGGTGAGTCATAGGTGCTTGATTTTTCTTCCTTCCAGATTTAGAATTAAAGCCGGCAAAATTTTGTCCGACCCGAAAAGACCGGGTCTGAACATAGAGTTTTTGTCCCAATTTTGATATTGACTGAATATTTTGACATAAAATTTCTCTTTTTTCTATCGTCTGAAGTCTGAACCCGAATTAGTTTCGTCCGAATTGTCTGGCCCGAAATAAAACTGGGTCTAGACATGAATTTCTCGTCCAAATTTTGTCATTGAATGAATTTGCCTGACCCTAAATTACCAGGACCCGAATTGTTGCCAGTACTATAATTAGAAGAATGAGTATCAGTATTGAGGTTGATTTGGTAGCTGATGCCTGATTGACAGTAGTGGGATTGATTCTCCTGCTTTAGTGATGGTACTTTCGAGTACATTGTGTGGAAACCTGGGGTTTTGGATAGCTGAAAGAATGATATTCGGGAAATTCTCAGTCCTGAATTGTGATGTGCTTAGTTAACCATTGCATTTGACTGTCCCTTTCTGGTTTTATTTTGGGAAAATTATAGCCAGAACACTTGCAAAGCTAAACTATTTGGTGGGCCTTGTTAGCTTTGGAAATGACTTGGGCTTGTTTTCTTTAATATAAGGCTTGGACAATGGAACTAAAATGTTCTTTGCAATTATATCTATACATGATGGAAGTAGACTGTATTATATTACATATAACTAATACAAATATGTAGCTGGAATTTTACTTGTTAGACAAATTGCTTAGCAACTTGACCTTGCATCCAATGGATAGTTTTGTTTTCGCCTTCTGAAACGGCCTTCTGGTTACTTGATATTTTGCACGGGACCACTTCTGTGATTTTCTTGTACTTGAAGTATCAGATAATTGTGTGAATCAAAAGGGATGGCAAGTTGGACAATTACTTTAGTCTTAGTGTTGAAGTTATTATGAGACAGTGTGGTTATCATGTGATTATTACTATGTCCTATGGAACAGATATCTAGGATCTTTTTTGCAGTGCCTGAGTCCCCAAAAAACAGGATAAATTGGAGAGCTGGACGCTCAGTTTGCCATTGTAGGATTATCATAGAAGAATGGGAATCAGATTCAAGAATTTGATGTAGAGTATATGAATAGGCAATATGAAGAATGATTTCATCTATGCATGGTGTAGGTTGAAGTGTACCGGTAATTAACTCATTCCTTCATTCCTGCATGATTGTGTGAGAAATGGACACCTTGTTCTTTATGTTGTAATGCAGAGTATTGGTAACTTTGCTAAAGGGACATGTCTGTCCTCTATATAGAGGTGTCCGAGGAAAATAGGGTAACATATAAATGATGGTGGATTATGCCTAGCAGTGTTAGAAGTTAGATCATATTTGGGGCCACAGAGAGATCTAGATTGTATTATGTGTGTAGATGAGCCAATATTTGATTGATAATGCTGATTTTGGTGTCATAATGGAGGCAAACACTTTAAAGCTGCAGAAAGCAACAACTGGTCATATCCCATATGAGGTCCTTCGATAGCAGAACATGTGAGCAATATGGTAGTATATTTTGGAAATGGTTCTAGGAGTGCAAGTATATCAGCATGTGGGTATGAGATTATTTGTAGTGGTGAAGTCATTCTCTGTGATTACCTGAAGAATGGATGAGTGGTGGGTTCTTTCCAGAATAAATCCAGATCATTGTAGCATATATGGAACAAAAGGTCTTCAATACAAGTAGGGTAATACTTGTTCTGTTGTGTTGATGTGTTTGGGGCCTCTAGGATTGGTGAAAGACTGACATGTTCATAACAAGGACGAGATTTTCACATGGATGGATGGGCACATGGTCATTATAACAACTAGAAGAAACATCTTGCAGCTCAAGTGGCACGGGAGTAGGACCGTTTAACCTTTCTATCAAGGTTCGAATCTTGGGGGCAGCAATCACCATAATGGAATTTGTTAGCTGCTCCTAAAGGTTCTTCGTGAGCCTAAGGGTAGGTGTTGTGCCTCGTTTGGTATTGAATTGCTTCCTTCTCATGCTTTTAGCGTGTTGGGTTTACATCTTATAGAGGGGATCTTATTGTAGTTATTTAAAGCTAGAAGAAAGTACGCAGCCGGTGTGCCACCCCCCTTTGGTTTCTGGAGATGTGAGGGAGGGGGGGGGGGGGGTAGGAAATGCCAGTGAAGACAGGGTGAGAAGTGTCTGGAATAGAAGACTAAATTATTTGAAGCATAAAATAATAACTGTGCAACTTATTACTAAAAAGACCATTATTGTGCCCAAACAAAGAAAATGAAATATGATCTGGCTGAGAGATATCATCAGATAGAGTTTTTGCATGAGAAGAGTGACAATCTAATAAATTCAGGGTGAAGTCTGGGCTTGTGTTTGGCTCTGTATCCTACAGATATTTATGTCCATCATTCTTGAAGTCTTATCCTGTCCTTAATCTGGATAGTTGTAAAGATTATCTTTTCAACTTAGATTGTAAAGGACTAAGGTAAATTGCCTTATTAAACTTCCCCGGCTTCTTTTCCATGGAGTAGTAAATAGTGAATGATTTCTAAATCTTGGATCAACTAGAACCCGTCTCTGTAGATCTTTCTAGATTGCAAAATTTAGGAGTAAGACTACAAAATTCAGGGGTAAGACTGCTACATCCGACCCCTCCACACCTTGCTTTAGTGGGATTTCAAAGTATTGGTTTTGAAATCTTGAAGTCTGATGACATGTTTGTACTCCCATGCCATTAGTCCAGTGGTTGAATAGCTGCTTTCATTCTTTCACATGTCACAAGAAATGCAGGCGTGGCTGAAAACACTTATGTATAGATGGCGGCTTTTCAACACCTTTACCCCTCTCCTTTGCGACACATTCATCCTCCTCAACATGGCCATCCATTGCCCTTCTGCTTTCTGGTTATTAGCTCAAAGTCTATCTGTGCTTGAGCAGTGAGTTAAACTGTCAAAGTTATAGCCAGCAAACTTACTTTGGTGGATGATAAGTTCCATGCATAAGTTTAAGGGGTTTTACTGATTTGCAAATGGAGAGAAGTAGCACATATGCGTGTGAAGCATTCTCCTAGTCTAGATGATTTGTTGGATAAACAATGTCATCTGTGGCGTATCCTCAACAAAAATGCAATGAATTGCACATTTCTGTTACACTGCCTACTGCATACTACTATTCATCAGTTGCGGCCAACTTTTATTTCTTTTTTTCTCGTTTTGTGTGTCGTGTCCTTTTCTATCAACATGACAGGTGTCCATTGCCCTGAACACTTTTAAGAGTTGAAACATGCTTTAGAAAATCTCAGTGGACTGTAGACTTAATACAAAAAATGGATTCATTGATTTGTTATAGCCTATGATTTTAGAACCCAAATTCCTATTTTAAAAATGATTTTCAGATTTTGGAACCCAAACAGAGGTGAATCTAATTCTTATGTAATTTAACGCCAAATTTACTCAAATCTGTTAGTAATTCCTGACATATCACTAATATCAGGTAACTTTTATTTCTTTTAGGTCTTTTGTACAACTTGATAATGAGTGCTTATTACCAACACGCTGCCTTCCCTTGAGTACTTTAGTTAAGATAACTGATATTCTGTGTGTGTGCCTGCCTCTCATGCACTTATTTCAGGGCTTCTTGGTAAGGTGGACTTCACTGTCAGACATCTTTCTTCTGCCACAGAACCATTTCCCAGTTCATGGAGCTTCACCAGTGGTCAGCCATGTATTGGCAATTCACGTCAGGTTATAAAAGACAAGTTCTCTTGAATTGATATATCTTTTACTTGCTGTCCTTCTGGTTTTTCTGCGCTGCTTTAAATTGTTTGTAGATATATTCTTCTACTAGTATATTTCTATTTTCTTATTGTGCTGTTGTTTTCTTTTGTGTAGTGTGCTGGGTATTCAGCTAGTCCTGCATCAGAGAAAACATGGACCATGCGGGCCACTTTCCCAGAATATGTTGTTGCTCTTGCAACAATTGCAGGATCTGTGCTTTTTACGGTATCTTCTTCCTTTGAACTCCCACTGCACTAAAAGTTCTTTGTAGCAGTTCTGTTTGATATACCTTTTTGAAAAATCAGTTCTTTTCATGTACTTGGAACAACAACAACCATCCCGAGTATTGTCCCGCGTTGAGGGAGTCCAGATATAGGCAGTCTTTTCCCCCATGCACGGAAGTGCATGAAGAGACGGATTCCTGTGGACTTTTCATGTACTTGGAACATTTAGAGAAAAATGTATTTTTGTGTCAGTTTGCTAGAAACGTTCTTCCCAGTTCCCTCTGCACTTTCTTGTTGAATGTGACAGTTGTTTGGTAAATCAGTTTTTAGGTCATTGTTTCAGTAAGAGTACATGGATTCAATTTCATTATGTTGGAGGATGATGAGTATGTCAGTCTTACATCCATTTTTCTGAACTAGATTTTTGGCGGTGTTGGAATTGCTTGTCTTCCTTTGGGACTTATATTTTCATTCATCAGACGTCCAAAGGCTGTTATCACTCGCTCACAGTATATTAAGGTACCTCTTTTGTTCTGTCTCTCTGACAATTACATTGAGAACCATATGTTTGTGCCTGCCTTATTTCTTGGAATTGTCCACCAGGAAGCTACTGAGCTCGGTAAAAAGGCAAGAGAACTTAAAAAAGCTGCTGATGCACTTCACCAGGAGGAAAGAAGTGGTAACAAGGGCAGGAAATGGCGTAAAAATGTGAAGGCAGTTGAAAAGGTATGCACTTAATCTCTTTAGTGACTTTACAATGATTTTCTTGTTCTGGTAAATGCATTTTTTAAGTAGCTAAGTTTTGCAAATGCATGAGTGAAGTTGCCAGTTCTCTATGGTATTGTCTTGCCAGATCCTAAAAACATACAAGTCTACTCTGAGTGCAGTAGTCTCATAGTTCTTTTTTTATGATTGAAAAAAAATGTGGGTTCTTGCCCTCCCTTTCTTTCTCCCCTTGCTTTTGTTTGTTCAGTTAAAACAAATTTGTCACTAATAAGTGAGAAGGGTTGGATGCTAAGTATGCAACAAAGTATATCAGGAGCAGTATTTTCCTTTACAAAATACTTAAGTCTTCATAACCTCTAACGTCCTGAAGAGGTTTTTTCAGGTTCATGATGGTTCTCCATTCTGTTATTTCTTGGGTTCAGTGTTGAACCTACATTATATTCACACAAAGAGGAGAAACTAGTATAGCATGAACTTATACTGCAAATTTCTTAACAAAGGATTGAGAAGGTTGTTAAAATCGGGATCCTAACTCGGATCCATGTGGTAGTTAGGATCGAAATTAACCCACATAGGATCGTGGATCGAAACCAAGTAAAAGAGCCTCTTGTTGCAGTAATATTCTGAAGGTCACATTCCTCAATACAACTTTTGAAGTTCTTAATTTCATGAGCAGTCACCTCTCTACCACCAATCCTATCCCTGGGTTCCAAGACATTATTAAAATCACCCATGACACCATGGCCCCAAAACAGTAGCCTGAATTAATTTCAGATGGGACCACAAGGTCCTCCTATGCCCCTCTTTGTTGAATCCATAAACCATGGTTAACAAAAAAACCTGCTTAGAACACAAGCATGTGACATTGCAGTGAACTAATTGAGCATCACTCTCCAAAATTTCCACAGAGTAGGAACTAGGTTTCCAGCAAATCCACTCTTCCAAAAGGGGGTGGTGCATATTATTGATGAAAGACTCCCATCCATCAAACAACTTAGTATAAATCCGGTGAACATTTTCAGCTTTCACTTTGGTTTCTAACAAACCCACTAACCCTGGCTTTAAAAAGCAAGAATATCATCATGTTTATTCGGCTTGGCATCGAGGATTTTGGATCATAAAATCGTAGGATCGTAGATCAGAATCGGGATTTTAATAACTATGAGTCTATGATTGAGGTTTGCTTCTTTTATGAGATAAAAACTTTCAGACACCTTTTCCACTACTTAGGAATTGTGGATGGATTGGCAGTGCTGCCAGAATGCTTCCCCCCCCCCCCCCCCCAATTTATAGCTTCAATACTTATATGCCTATTTGAATTTCATTCTCATGCTATTGATTGTCTTATGGTCTTGTAGGAGTTGCTTTTGTTGGAAGATGATGTAAAGGCTTTGGAAGAGATGTATCCCCAGGGAGAGAAGGTGGTCATCTGTTTCTTAGTCCTTTGGTGCTCATGCTCTGAAACCTAAAGTGATGGTGCTTGTTCTTTATCAGACCCGTCTTTCTAATACTTAAATCATTCTTTCAGGCTGAGACTGCTTGGGCTATGACGGTTCTGGGATACTTGGCAAAACTCATACTGGGAATATTAGGGTACAAGTCAATGTTACTGAGTTTAAATTCTGTTTCTACTTCATAGCATGATACTGGCTGGTTGTGTTCTTGAGCTTGTGAAAGTGTATTGATTTATATTGCTGCTTGTGCGTTAGGTTGATTGTCTCTGTGGCTTGGATTGCACATATTGTGATATATTTGATAATTAAGCCTCCACTGTCTCCTTTCTTGAATTTTGTCTTCACCAAGCTAGACAGTGTTTGGGGTGAGTATGCTTACTCAGATATCACATTCATTATTCTCAGTTATTGGATTGTTGTTCAAAATTTTGTTGTATTACTTGCTAGGGCTATTGGGCACTGCGGCGTTTGCGTTCTTCTGCTTCTATCTTCTGTGCGCGGTTGTGGCTGGAGCAACTATGCTTGGTCTAAGATTAGTTTTCATCACGATTCACCCAATGAAGTAATGATCTTCAAAGTACCTCTTTTATGTATTTGCTATATTGCACTGAATTGTATTTTTCACATATCAAGTATCAACTTTGTTACAGGTGGGGAGCTACTCTCATGAATTCCTTCCTGTTTAATGTTGGCTTGATTCTGCTTTGCTCCATCAGGTGTGAAATCTCACTCGATATTTTGTTTAAACATTAATATTTGTGACAACTATTCCAGTCTTGGTATTACTTGCAAGTTGCAACATGCGATTGTACAGTTGTCTCCTATTTGTTAGTCTCCTTTGTTGTTTGTCTTTGTGATGAAAACATCCTCGAAAGTCTTAAATTATTCATTATTCAACTGCAAATTCTTATGGCGTTTTCCTTGTGTTTTGCTCATGTTTCAGTAGTTTTGCTTTCTATCTGGCCTTAATCTGTTATCTCCTTTCTGTGTGCATTACTACTATTTGTTGGGACAAATCTTTTAGTTTTTTTTTTTTTTTTTTTGGGGGGGGGGGGGGTGGTTGTTTCTGCCTTTTGTTTTATGCCTATGAAATTGCCACTTTGATAGTTCATGTTTTCAGTTACTATTCAAACTCAGAAACTTTGATTTAACTTCTATGTTGTGCTTCTTTGGTACTTTCAGTGTTATTCAGTTCTGCTCCGCTGCGTTTGCGTATTATGCTCAAGCAACTGCTGCAGAGGAAATATTTGGACACACTTTGCAGTCTCTCCGTGGGATCAAATATTTATACAAGTATGTTTAACGTGCTTAATTACATCATTTACTTTCTCATTCCTTGGTTATTGTATACAAAGTGCTTATTTATCTGTCATTTGACCTGCAGATATAATGTGTTTCAAATCGGTTTTATTGCTTTGGCGGGATTGACATTCATATACTATGCAGCCTTTGTAAGTTTACTGAACATGCTTCCCCCTTTTCGATATAGAGAAAAAAATAAATGGAAACAAATGCTTTTAAAACATCGCTTATGGCATTATGGGCATTGACAGTCGTATTTATGATGGTGTAGGGTTGGCGGAGAAAGAGGCCCACAGGAAGGTTCCAGCTCTCTAACTAAGCTTTGAATCGGGCGTAAAATCCATCACAAAAACTCGTGGAGTTTGATACAATAGAGGTTAGTTTTGATCTTACTCCCTCCATCCGATTATAACTGTCACTTTGGCCTTTCTGAAATTGCCAAGAAAATGAGCATTATTGATAAATTATATATGCAAAGTCCAAACTATCCCTCTATAAAGTAGATGGCAAAAATAAAGCGACAAAATATGTTAACTACCAACTAACCATTTCTATGGTATTGAAATTAAAAACAACAATGATTGTGGGAAAGAGAAACCTAGTTAAAGTGATGATTAAATCAGGAGGGGGTAGGTTTGGCAAAATTTTGTCTG
Source organism: Portulaca oleracea (assembly GCA_029582165.1). Classification (NCBI taxonomy): domain Eukaryota; kingdom Viridiplantae; phylum Streptophyta; class Magnoliopsida; order Caryophyllales; family Portulacaceae; genus Portulaca; species Portulaca oleracea. The sequence continues at coordinate 6,578,975 of CM055884.1, forward strand.
ACCCGAATATTCAAATTTGTCCAACCTGGAAAACCGGATATAGTCTTAGGATATTTTCCGAATTTTGACGTTAACGAATCTGACCGAATATTCAGACACATATATTTCTCTTTTTTCACTAGTCCAAACCCAATTCTGACTCGAATTTAGGTTTGACCTGTCTGCTGATGTGGTGCTACATGGAAAAGCTGGGTAATGGACATTAATGTATCGGCTAAATTTTGACATTAACCGAACCCGAACTTTTGGCAGCGCTTGGATGGAGGGATTCTATTCCAGTGGTATTTGTCAATACATGTTTCTCTTTCCCAACTGGCCAACTTAACATACTGGAAACTTGGTTGCAGTTTGAGCCAAGGACGGATAGAAGACTTGGAGGATGCTTTGCCGCTGTCCTTTACCGAGCCAGTTTTTTCTTTCCCCATTGTATGTATCCTTTTCTTCTGATTTGATTTGTGCATTTTCTGAGTCTAGGACTTGTAGAGAGCTTTTTTGCATGCACGGGGGTTCGAGTATGAGCATTATGCTGTTGTAATATATTCTTTGTGGGAAGAAACTGAAGTTACCAAGTGCACTGTGTTGAGATCAGTGTGTTCAATCCCTGTAACAGAAGCTAATTATTATTTCTTTTGAAGACTCAAGTGGGAATACCATGGTTGATCACTCATACTGTTGTTTGTTTCAAATTCTTTTTAATGCCGAAGAAATTCATATACGATCGGAAGAAATGCTGTATTATTTGGCATTGTGTGGATATTTGTGGCCTGTTTTTCATTTTTTTCAACTAGCAGATCTGTCATTTGTAGGAATTACTCCAGTTAGTGACAAATGCTACTATCTCCGTCCCAAAATATTTGTCTTTTTACATGACTCTTTTGTCCCTAAATATTTGTCCATTTTACAATTCCAACAATTACAATTCCTATTATGCCCCTAATAAATACTTTTTTGTTTCTTTTTTATTTTTCTTCACATGAGAAAAGTAAGGACAATATTGGTATATTACACATTTTTTACCCCAATTTTCCATGACTATTGAACTTTTAAATACAGTTGGATGGACAAACAATCTGGGACAGAGGTAGTATAAGAATATGGTTTTGTCCGTCTTACTCCCGAGCAGACTGTAACCATCCATGGATGGCAGGTTTTATCCTCTCGTCATATTTATGTAAAAGAGAAATAATGGGACGGTGTATAAAGAGCAGGGCGTTTCTAGAACCATGTCAAATTCATCCTTGAGATTGTTGTCCAGCTCGAGTCTGGGAATTCTTGATCTGAATGAACCTTGTCTGATTCAAACTGTTAGCTATTGGTGGTAATATCAGGGTACTCGGTTGAATTTCATGGATCCAAGTACTGAAATGGGTTGGAAGGGTATTGGATCCACTCAGTACTGGTTCCTCAATCGGGTACCTGGTTGGAAAACTCGCCTGTTTTTTACCCACCCTTCTTTATATGTATGAAAATTCTTGGATCTTAAGTAGCAACACCCCTTCAATCTTACTAAAAGGATATGTTAGGAGTTTGGACTTGCACCCTCATAGCCTCAAAATCTACATTTTGTGCTAATATTTTTTGTACTAAGCCAATCTCCTCCTTTTTATTTCCTTTTGTAAGGCACATTATGATCATGTGCCCCCTAATCACCCTTTGCATCATGTTCATTCCAAAATTATACAAAGCCATGGCCCATATTTCATATGGGATATATGCATCTTTTACTCTCAAAGATCTTCTTGAGTATTAGGGAGCGTTAGGTTGGAAAACTTTCTTAGGAAAGTAAATTTTTCCAAATTGACAAACTTTTCTATGTTTGATTCTCCTTGCAAGCGCAATAAATTGTCTCCTAGGAGTGGGGGGGGGGGGGGGGGGTTAGGGAAGGTCTTTTCGAGAAGGTTTTTCTTGAGAAAATCTGTCCAAAAAAACTACCTAACGCACCATAAGTTTGGCAGGTTCCTTCCCCACAACTCTCGCTTCCACCTCCTTTCTCTCCTTTTTTTCAGTCAAGTAAACTCAAGTTAGATGTAGATCATTTGAAGCTCCTACTAGTCAAGTGGGTATTACCCAATCTTTTAACCTCCCCATTGGGGTTCAATTCTTGCTAGAAGTGAAAATGCTTTCCATATGGGTGAAAATTGTAGGGTTGATGGACCATGTTTGTTATGATAGTTTGATACTTACCTTTTGCCCTAGTCTGCAAAGCTTACTGGCGTTTATACTTGTGATAGAGGCTAACGAGCACCGAGCAGGCCAAACGTACCGAGTTTAAAAAATAATGTTGATCATTTGAAGAGCTGGATGGGTATGGAGGATGCCTCCAGTTGGGGAGCGATTCCTTGGGCAGGACCTGACAAAATTTGACTTGACACGAAAATCAACTCGAACCCGCCTGAAAGTTGAGGGTTTTGAACATGAATTCCGAACCCAAAACCTAAATGGACTTGTACTGAATCCTATCTGAAACCAACCCGCCTGCCTACCAATCCGCTCATTTTGAGCGTGCTTTGATATATAGAGCTTAGCTAGTTAGCTAGATCATTTAACGGGGAGATGGTGTAGCTTGTAAGGTATATCAGGACTCCATTCTGTTACGCTTGAGTAATACATAACGATGAAGCTTATTGAAATTTATTTAATTGAAACTCATGAGTTGTATTAATTAAAATCGAACCAGAATTTGTTGTGCCATGCTACATGAAAAAGTTCAAATAAATGACTAATGAATCTGGAACCCTTGAGAAGTCATCCCTGTTTTTTGGTTAAGTTATTTTCAGGTTTGAATAGATAAGTTAGGATAAGTTGCGATAAGTTAGGATAAGTTATGATGCTTTTTTGGAGAATTGTGTTTTTAGAGTGGATGCTTTTTTGTGGAATTGTATTAGGTTTGGATAAGTTAAGAGAATTATATCCGACCTAACCAAAGAATAGGGCCATACAATTGATTGATCGAGACCTATTTTGTGAAAAACTATATTAGCTTTGCATGATCATGATATACTACTTCTGAATAAAAAAAAAAAATATCCTAATCACAAGCAAATCTTAATTATAGATTAGTTTTTCAGAGTTCAAGATACTCCTATTGATAAGGTGCAAATAGATATTTTTTTCTTCGATTATTTAAAGTCCAAAATACGTTACAAGAACAAGATTAAGCTTCTGATATAATACAAATAGATATTCCAGGACCTTCACGTTTCTTCAATTGATATTCATATTACAAATAGAATAATAACGCTTATGAGGAATTGTATAAGTTTCATGAATATAATACTACATGAAAAGATAGCTCAATAATAATTTAAGAGCACATAGTATTGTACTCCCGGGTGTACAGTCCAACCACTCACTTATTAGGGAGATCCTCATTTTCCTCAAAGAAGAGCTCTTAAAAGTAAAATAAATTATACATAAGATAATTTGACGATAACTTACTATAAAACTGTTTCAACACAAGAACTGTTTATTCAAAGTAACAATAACTTACTATAAAACTGTCTCAACACAAAACCGTTTATTCAGAAGACGTGTTTACCAAAACGTTTGTTCCTCTGTTGAAACACAAGCAAGGCTTTCTCAATCTCATCCCTTCGAAAATCAGGCCACATTGTACTTGTGAAGTACAACTCGGTGTAGGCGATTTGCCATAGATAGTAATTGCTAATTCTAACCTCACCACTCATTCGAATGAGCAGGTCAGGGCTAGGCACGTCGTCGATGACCTTTGTTTGAAGCTCTTGTTCGAAAATGGAAGTGGTTATGTCTTTGAGCTTGAGCGAGCCGTCCTTCACCTTGGATGCAATGCTTTGACATGCTTGGACAATGTCATACTTCCCACCATAGCTAATTGCTAGAACCATGTGTAGTTTGGTGTTGTTTTTGGTCGATTCTTGTGTACGTTTTATTTGTTCTTGTAGGGAAATTGGAAGGGAATGCATATCTCCAATGACTGAAACTCGTACTCCATACCTGTCGTCAATCAATGCAAGAACACTGATTTTCAATATGGATTTCGCTTATACAGAATCTGAAAATATTTAAACGAAAGTTACTCTAAGGGATCCACATTAGTCTCAGGGTCAATACGATAATAAATTAAATCAATGCCCTCTTCTTTCAAAGTGTAGGATATTAAGAGGGTGGGTGGAGTGAGAAAGGTTATGTAAGAGTTGGTGGGTAGGATAGTATTTGAGAAGATAAGTCATATCAGCCACATCATTTAAATATATAAATTTTTAAACTATATCATTATAATTTTACTAAGGAATTGTGAGTGAAATAAATCACATCAGTTATATCATTTATTAAATATATAAATTTTCAATAAATATTATGTAGAGTAAGTACAAAAGTGTGAGTAGTTTAGAAAAAATATAATAAAGTAAAAGTATGATAGATAGGATAAATACATAAATTTATCCTACCTAACAATAGAACATACCCAAATGTGTAAGATTTTTATATTGTACCAACCAAGGTCAATACAATAATAAATTAGATCAAATACTGAAGATTTGTATATTGTAACAAACTAGGTCATATGTGATCTACATTCTAACCTAGAGCAATATTGTGTGCTATACATTCCCAAATATGAAATATAATTATATATGTATGTCTCGCCCCTATATGGAAATGAACTACAATTATTTGAATAACAAGGTGTAATACGATATCAAAAAAAAAAAGGTGTGATATAGGAGTTGATGTGAGATGATTTGCCTTTTAAGATGAATTTTTAAAGTATTAAGATCACTATAGATTGACTTTGTTACGATCACTCTTAAATAAACTAGAAATCTGGACAAATATATTTATCTCGATCAGTATATGTCTTATGTGAAACATGCTTTTATATAAATAACAAACTTCCAGCAAAAACATGTTTTTTTTTTATTACAATAAACATGTTATTTTAGTAGTTTAGTATAATTATCCAACCAAACAATTAAGGTAATAGAATTTTCAAACAATTAGTAACAGTTTTCTGTTGCTCTAAATAAAGTGGAGTTCTACTCATGCATAATAATAAAACCCCGTTATTTTATGTGGTAACTTGCGGTGTCATACCACATCATACAGCACAACTCAATATTTTACCACATTTTACCACATTCCACCATACTTTACCGAGTCAATTATATTTACCCTACCTGAGATTTGCTGTAATAATTTTTACACACTCCACATTTGTGAAATAATTTTTACCTTACCTCACATAAGTTCTGAGTGTTTTTTATCCTACTTGAGATTTGTCGTAATAATTATTATATAAACCACCTTTGTGAAATAATTTTTATCCTACCTCACAATAGTTGTAAGTGATTTTTACTTAACTTGTTATGGCAGTAAGTGTTATTGAAAATCTAGATCTTCCATATCCACCTTTACTGTTGAAGATCGAGAATCCAAAACAACATTTGAATGTCATGAAATGTCATCCTAGGAACCAAATAGGAAGTAATCTACAATGAAATCTCAGTCTCCATCATCTATGCTCTATTAAACTTTCCCTAACCTCTCATTCCTCCTTTACTACCCTATGCACTGTCGATCATGTAGATCAATCCTAAACCCTTTCGCATTTGTCGATTTCCACCAAAATGTGAATCTACCCATACATAGCTAGTTATTGATTCATACATCATGATTTAAGTTATTCAGAGTAAAAATAAAGAACAAAGTGATAAATAAAGAATACCCTAACTCCTAGCTAAACGCTTCATTATATAAGTTATCGGTCATGCGAAATTTTTTTTGTGTCCAATACGATATAGATCGCTCTGTTAAGTCGTGACATCCTTCTTATGTTGTAGTGTTGTAATAACATTTACAACAAACCTCAAATAGGGTAAAACTAACTTACAATTTAGGGTTTTTGGCCACAAATAATCCGTACTGAGGAGCTTGTGACTGGGAATAATTCAAAGTGACTTTTTAGCCATCGACAGTCTGTACTTTTTCACTATTTTCTTATAACACTCCAGAATCAATTTTCGGCACCGGAAAGCTGACGTGGCGACCAGAAAGTATGTTTATTCATCCTTCAAAATGGAAATTTCCGGTCGCCACGTCAGCTTTCTGGTGCCGAAAATTGATTCTGGACTGCTATGAGAAAATAGTGAAAAAGTATAGACTGCCAATGGCTAAAAAGTTACTTTGGATTATTCTCAATCACAAGCCCCTCAGTACGGATTATTTGTGGCCTAAAACCCTACAATTTATGTGAGGTAAGGTAAAAATTATTTAACAAAAGTGGAGTGTGTAATTATTATTACGTCAAACTTTAGGTAGGATATAAAACACTTAGAGCTATTGTGAGATAAGGTAAAAATTATTTCACAAATGTGGAGTGTGTAAAAATTATTACCGCAAATCTCAGGTAGGGTAAATGCAATTTACTCACACTTTACCACAATCATTACCAAAATATCTTCTTACTTTTCTCTCTCCTCACTTTTCTCCTCTACTTTTTACATTCTCTCTCCTCATCTACCCCACCTACTACAACTCCCACCACAACTCACCACAACCCACCACACTTACCACATTTTTTCAAATTTGAAAAAAAAAAGGCATGCAAATTTGATATCTAGTATGGGTGAATGATGAAATAATAGCAATACTTGCCTGGTAAACATCTTTAAATCTTTCAGATTTTCCTCATAAGCCCACATCAGGCAGTCAATCTCTTGCTGTCAAATCGAAGAAAACGAACAAGATGAACTACTCCCTTCGTCTCTTAAGAGCACCCGTAATGATGAGCATGAGTAATATTCACTGGATGAGGTGGAAGCAGTATGACCCACCAAAAAAGTTAGAGTTAGAATCTCCATATTAACTTGTTTTCCAATAGTGAGTGCGAGTTTGATTAAAATAAGTAAAAAAAATGTGTATGACCCATATTTAATAGTTTAAATACACTATAACAGAAATAAAAAAATGAAAAAATATGTCAGAATCTCGTCCTCGTCCTCGCGCGGAGAGCACGAGTTCGAGTTTTTCTCACCACCGACACTCGTCCTCGCCGCTGCACAGTCTTTCTCGTCCTCGCCCACGCGACATCAGCGTCATTTCAGTCTCAAACTCGCCGTTGCGGATGGTCTAAGTACTGCTCACTCCGTTTCATATTAATTAATATTTGGTTGATGATCATAGTTTTCATTGTTAATTTTTCATTGATAATTTTTTTATGTAGTATTTTATTAACAATTACAATATTAAATTTTTTGGGTAATATTTTTTGTTGCGAATCTGATGTTAATAATTATGGCCCTGTTCTTTTCTGCGGTATTTTGTGGTATGGTGTGGTATGATGTGGTGGAATTGTGGTGGATGTGATGGAATTGTGGTAGGTTATTGGTATGTGGGATAGGTGAGGAGAGAGAATGTAAAAAGTAGAGGAGAAAAGTGAGGAGAGAGAAAAGTAATGATTTGCGGTAAAGTGTAGTGAGTTGTGGCAAACTGCGGTATGCTGTGGTATGTTGTGGTAGCGCAGTTTGTCAATCGCAGAAAAGAACAGGGCCTATATATAACAATTCATTGTATATAATTAGAAATTTATGATCAAAATTTTTAAATTTTAATTACACAATTTTTAAAAATGACAATTAATACGAAACACATGGGGTAATAATTTCCAGTTGTAAATTATAATGATTGCCTTTGGTCTTTGTGATGGATGAAAGGACATTGATGACTAAATAATACTCTCTCCATTCCATATTAATTCTGACTTGATTAATTGTCACGATCTTTAATATTATTCTTTGTTTGATAATTTGTTATATAATATTTTATTAACAATTCTAATATTATACTTTTACAATAATATTTTTTGTTACAAATTCAATGGTAACAATTTTATATAACAAGTCATCGTATATATTGAGAAATTTATGGTCAAAATTTTTAAAGTTTGACTATATAATTTCTAAAGATGACAATTAATATAGAACGGATGGAGTGTCCAGTAAAGTATCACTACAAGGCTATGTATTAATTAATCTTATATATTGAATCTAATCACGGTCTTGTGAATAAGTCTTAAGAGGAGACGAGTTTGGACCCCCGACTCCTAACTACCCAAGTAATTTCCATTATGTGTGTGACCGTGTTACCTTATCTTTGTTTCCAACAAACTCAATGCTTAATTAAAAGGTAGAGAGAAGCTAAAACTCTAACTTGCTTAGTACTCCCTCCTTCCCATATTATTTGACACATTAGACATAATTTAGAAAATTAAAAAAACTTCCATTCTATATTAATTGATCTCATTGGAAATTTAGACATGTTGAATAAAATGGTAAATAAAAAAGGAAAAAGGTGAATAAAAAGAGAAATTAAGGTTTTATTATTGGGTTTTTGGTTGGGAAAAATTCGTATTGAGGCCTTGTGATTGAGAATAATTTAAAGTGACTTTTTGGCTAGTGACAGTCTATACTTATTCATTACTAGTCTTAAACCCGTGCGATGCACGGTGTATGATAAAATAAATATTATTTTTAACAAAAAAGAACCTAAATTATTATTGTACATATAAATTAAAACAACCACAACATAAATTATATAATTAAATTAAAGATACAAAAAATTGTTCAAATAAGGCTATGTTCTTTTATGCGGTATTTTACTGAATAGTGTGGTGAGGTGTGGTGGAATTGTGGTAGGGTGTGGTGGAATTGTGGTAAGTTATTGGTATGTGGGGTATGTGATGAGAGATAATTTAAAAAGTAGAGGAGAAAAGTGAGGAGAGAGAAAAGTGAGGAGAAAGAAAAGTGAGGAGAAAGAAATGTAATGATTTGCGGTAAAATGTGGTGGGTTGTAGCAAATTGCGGTAGGCTGTGGCACCGCAGTTTGTCAACCGCAGAAAAGAGCACGACCTAAAAATATATAAAATTAAAAATACATGTAGGTCAAGAGTTTAAGTATTCCCTCCGTTCTTTTTTATCTGTCATTTACGATTTTCAGTGCCAATTTTTAATCAATAATTTCTAATATAAAATTTTTATAAAAAATTATAATATTATACTTTTCTAATAGTATATTTTATTATGAATCTAATGACATCAATTTTGTATGATGAATCATTATACAAATTAAGATATTGACGGTCAAAATTTTTAACATAATTTCCTATGCGACAGTTAAAAAAGAACGGAGGTAGTAAAAAATATCGATGAATTTTAAAATAATATTGACAAATTTACATTGAATTTTATAATAATTATTGATGAATTTATTAAGAAATTTTTAACACTTTGGTAGACATAAGTAGGTATTACATAATGTACCATATAATAATCAATGCTATAATTGGTTGATGTTGGCGGATTGCTCTTTGTATAATTGGGAGTCCTATGTCATACCAAGTAAGTATTACATGGTGTACCGTATTATTATTTTTATTATTATTATTATTATTATTATTATTATTATTATTTTGCCAAAATAATTACTGATATTTAGACCAAAATAATTTAATTCAGTATATATCTATTTTGTGATTGTTCAAAATCCCTACAATTAATCTCCTTTCTCCATTTAGCGGGACCCAAAATTCTTATTATTAACATTATATAGATTATTATTATTATTATTATTATTATATAGATTATTATTATTATTATTGTTTATTATTATTATTATTATTATTATTATTATTATTATTATTATTATTATTATAGGCAACACCAAAATAATTATTGTTATTTGCACCAAAATAATTTAACTCAGAGTCCAAAGCAGTTAAGGATTAGTGATACTTTCTGGTTCTTTTAATTTTAAAATAAAATCTGGATTGAAAATAAAAAAAATGAAAATAGAAAAAAATAATACGTTGTAATTGGCCAATTCCTCTACAGTCTCTCATGTGGCTCTATTTCGTGGGACCCACAAAGATTTCTATTATAATATATAGTTTATTATTATTATTGTTATTATTATAGGCAACACCAAAATAATTACTCTTATTTGCACCAAAATAATTTAATTCAGAGTCCAAAGCAATTAATGATTAGTGATACTTTCTGGTTTTTTAAATTTTAAAATAAAATCCGGATTGAAAATTAAAAAAATTGAAAATTAAAAATTGAAAAAATAATAATTTTCTACGTTGTGATTGGCCAATTCCACTCCCGTGGCTCTATTTCGTGGGACCCACAATGATTTCTATTATAATATATAGATTATTATTATTATTTTGCCAAAATAATTTAATTCAGTATTTATCTATTTTCTGATTGGTCGAAATCCCTACAATTAATCTCCTTTCTCCATTTAGCGGGACCCAAAAACCTTATTATTAACATTATATAGATTATTATTATTATTATTATTATTATATAGATTATTATTATTATTATTATTATTGTTGTTTATTATTATTATTATTATTATAATTATTATTATTATAGGCAACATCAAAATAATTACTGTTATTTGCACCAAAATAATTTAACTCAGAGTCCAAAGCAGTTAAGGATTAGTGATACTTTCTGGTTCTTTTAAATTTTAAAATAAAATCTGGATTGAAAATAAAAAAAATGAAAATAGAAAAAATAATTTTCTACGTTGTGATTGACCAATTCCTCTACAGTTTCTCCTGTGGCTCTATCTCGTGGGACCCACAAAAATTTCTATTATAATATATAGTTTATTATTACTATTGTTATTATTATAGGCTACACCAAAATAATTACTGTTATTTGCAGCAAAATAATTTAATTCAGAGTCCAAAGCAGTTAATGATTATTGATACTTTCTGGTTTTTTAAATTTTAAAATAAAATTCGGATTGAAAATTAAAAAATTGAAAATAGAAAAAAAAATTAACGTTGTAATTGACCAATTCCCCTACAATCACTCCCGTGGCTCTATTTTGTGGGACCCACAATGATTTCTATTATAATATATAGATTATTATTATCATCATCATCATCATCATTATTATTACGGATAACACCTCAATAATTACTGATATTTGCACCAAAATAATTTAATTTAGATTTATTTGCTTTTTGATTGGTCAAAATAATTTAATTTAGTATTTCGTTTCTCCATTATATGGGACCCACAAAATTCATTATTAATATTATATAGAATATATATAGATATATTATTATTATTATTATTATAGATAACACCAAAATAATTACTAATATTTGCACCAAAATAATTTAATTTAATATTTATAATTTAGTATTTATCAGCTTTCTGATTGATCAGAATCCCTACAATCAATCTCCTTTCTCCATTCTGCGGAGACCATAAACTTTACTATTAATATTATATAGATTTTTTAATTTCTTTAATTGTAAAAAATCTAGAAAGAAATAGAAAATAAAATACAATTTAAATTTAAATTAAAATGGAATACTACTGTTTGAGACTTAGTATGACTCGTTTTAAATGCAACTGTTGTCAAGCAGACGTGGATTAAGGATTTTTAATTTCTTTAATTGTAAATAAAATCTGGAAAGAAATTGAAAATAAAATACAATTTATTGCGCTGTGATTGGTCTAGACTGTGAAAAACGCTCCCGTGACTTTATTTCACGGGACCCACAATGATTTCTATTATAATATATAGATTATTATTATTATTATTTCGCCAAAATAATTACTGATATTTAGACCAAAATAATTTAATTCAATATTTATCTATCTTCTGATTGGTCGAAACTCATACAATTAATCTGCTGTTTAGTCTTGGGGAGGGGGGCTGTCTTCTCCCCTTTGTATGTTGGATGATCTTTTGTTTTGTTCATGGAATTTAACCAAAATTTTCCCAAAAAAAGATATATTATTATTATTATTATTATTATTATTATTATTATTATTATTATTATTATAGGCAACATCAAAATAATTAATGTTATTAGCACCAAAATAATTTAATTCAGAGTCCAAAGCAATCAAGGATTAGTGATACTTTCTGGTTTTTTTAATTTTAAAATAAAACCGGATTGAAAATAAAAAAATTGAAAGTAGAAAACAAAAAAAATAATTTTTTACATTGTGATTGGCCAATTCCCCTACGGTCACTCCCGTGGCTCTATTTCGTAGGACCCACAATGATTTCTATTATAATATATATATTTTCTCGTAGCATTTCAAATAATTAATGTTGTTATTATTATTATTATTATTATTATTATTATTATTATTATTATTATAGGCAACATCAAAATAATTAATGTTATTTGCACCAAAATAATTTAATTCAGAGTCCAAAGCAATCAAGGATTAGTGATACTTTCTGGTTTTTTTAATTTTAAAATAAAACCGGATTGAAAATAAAAAAATTGAAAGTAGAAAAAAATATATAATTTTCTACATTGTGATTGGCCAATTCCCCTACAGTCACTCCCGTGGCTCTATTTCGTAGGATCCACAATGATTTCTATTATAATATATATATTTTCTCGTAGCATTCCAAATTGAAATTCCGGTACCGGAATGCTGATATGGCAACCGGAGCACATGCCCTTTTAATTAAGAGCATGCCACATCAATTTTTTTTAAAAATTCTATTTTATCGTTTAACTTACATTATTCACCTAAAACTTACATTATGGGGGAAAAACATTAGCAATGAATAAAAAGCATGTCACATCAATTTTTTTTAATTCTATTTTATCGTTAAAAAAAAATTAAAAAAAATATAATTAAAAAATTGACGTGAAATGCTTTTAATTAAAAGGGCACGTGCTCCGGTTGCCACATCAGTATTCCAATTTCAATATGGGATGCTACGAGAAAGTAATGAATAAGTATAGATTGCCACCAGCCAAAAAGTAATTTGGATTATTCTCGATCACTAGGTTGTTTCGTGATAGTCAAGTGTCTTCATAACTTGTAGAAGGTTGAACACTTTTTGAAATACACTTTGCAAAGAGAAAAAATAAATAAAAAATTAACATCTAAGCAACGACAAACTATATAAATGAGTTAAAAGGACAATCAAAATTAAGAGAAGACAAAAATAAGTACATGCAATGTTCGTAAGTTGTAAAAAAAGGAAATCGAAGAAAAAGGCATTAAGGTTTTATTTCCTATTCAGTTGTTTCGTGATAGTCAAGTGTTTTTATAACTTGTAGAAGGTTCAACACTTTTTTTGTTTATAGTTTAGATTTTTGCTTATGATTTTGATGCACCCAAATTGTAGAATTGGTCTAATGTGGGGTAACTAAAAATAGTTTGAGAAAAAAAAAAGATGAACTTCCATAGCTTATAAACAGTAAATTAGACCTATCAAAAAAATAAAATAAAATAAACAGTAAATTAGAAAGATAAATTGCATTAGGGTTTAAGCTCCACCAGATGAATCTCCATGATTGTTGTCTGATGCTATTTGACTTCAAAGTATTCGTCCAACTCAAGCCTGGAGTCTTTAAGGAGAACCCAACAATGACAGGCAACGTGTAAAAAAGACGTAATAATATCAAAATTAAAAGGCAAAAAACCTAAATTTGTGAGAACTCTTCCCATTATCACCTTGAGGACATTTATAAAATTAAATAAGTATTACTAAAATATAACATAGAATTGAAAAAAATAATGAATTAAATAAAACTGAGGAAAATTGGATTATAATAATCCCAACTATTATAAATTGGACAACAATAATTCCTACTGTCGATTTGTATTCTGGTGGTCCAAAAAAAAAAATGGATTGTAGTGGTAACAAATCCACATCCACATTCTTTTTATTTTTTCATTCCTAACTCATATTGTTTTTGGTTTTTTTTTTCATTCCTGCCCCCAAAAAGGTAATGTAGTATAGTTACTAAAATAATTTTAAAATTATTTTTTTGAAACCCCGAGTAATTATTATGATTTTTTATAAGGAATAAAAGTGAAAAAAATAGTAAAAAATTGAAAAAATTGAAATAAATTGGGAGAAACGCCGTATATTCAATAAAAAACATGGTAAAGTGTTATGTCAAGTTTTGAATAAAATGCAACACAAAATCTATGATATTTAAGGTCTATTCTCGATGATGTCCCACTTGAATCCCAATTTTATTTTTTTGGACCACCAAAATACAAACTGAAAGTAGGGATTATTGCTGTCCAATTTATAAAAATTAGGATTATTAGAATCCAATTTTCCTAAAATTAAACATGCATTGCTTAATGTACTCTAACCTCCTCCAACTCCCAAGTATCATTGTTATCTATGAATTCATCAAAGCTTGAATCTTGGCTCTTGTAAACCCCAAATCTAAGATTAAGAGAATGAAATCGGGATCCTACTCCGGATCCATGAGTGAGTTAAGATTGGAATTAACCCACGTGAGATCGTGGATCGAAATGTAGACAGTAGAATCATGTCGAGGGTCATGGATCATCAAATCATAGGATCGTAGATTAGGATCGGAATTTTAATAACTATGACTGATCGAGTGTCTTCTAGTTTCTACATATGCGATTTGAGAAAACTAATGTAATTTGGTGTTGGTGATGTGTTAGGGAAGAGAGAGAATTGAAGAAGAAAACTATTAACAAGATTTTCAGAGTTGGAATGTTTGACTAGGAGTGACAATAAAACCGAATCCTAGCAAACCTACCATATTTAAAACGAATTAGAGTTTGTAAAAGTTCGTAGAAAACTTGAATCCAAACATACTCGAAAAAATGGGTATGGGGCAAAAAAATTTGTTCCGGTCATTTCAGTTCCAGACTAATCGGATACCAGATAAAAAGTTGACGTTCAATACCTAGTTTGTTTTGCATATTTTCCAGGTTGACAATTCGGACAAGCCTAAATTCGGGTATTTATCAGGTTTGGTCAATAAAAAAAATGAAAATTATTGTGTCCGAATTTTTATGATATCGATCGATGTTAAAATTTAGACAAAAAAAAATCTAAGATTGTCCCCAATTAATCGGATATCCAGTTAGACAGTTTTCGACAACCCTAGTTCAAGCTGGCCCCATCCCCACATGGTGTATGTATAGGTGTAGCACTGACAACATTTTGTCTGACAAGAACATATGAATTTGTCCAACTCGGAAAAATCAGTTTTGGCGGTAGATTTTTTCGTCCGAGTATCGACATTGATTGAATATCCAGACATAATATTTCACTTTTCTTATTGAGCGAACCCGATTTTGATTGGGATTTAATTACTTATGAATTGTCCAACTTGGTCTGACCTCAAAAAAAGATTAGACATCGATTTCTTGTCCGAATTTTGACGTTCATCGAAATTGATCGACCTGAATTTAAAACCAAATTTTCGGAAGCACTAACAGGTGCTACTCCCTCCGTTCTATATCAATTTTCACTTTGTTGACTATCACTGTCTCCAATGTTATTATTTGATTGATACTTTCTTTATATAATATTTTATTAATAACTGTAATATTATACTTTTATGATAGTATTTTTCGTTACGAATATAATGATAATAATTTTATATAACAATTCATTGAATACATTGATAAATTCATGATAAAAAAATTTTAAAGTTTGACTGTATAATTTTTAAAGACAATAATTAATACGGAAATGAGCGAGTAAAATAAAATTCAGCAAGCATATCCTGGAATTGCAGAACTGGAATAAAGTGCCCCCTGCCCAGAGATGTATTGGGCCCGCGCATAGGAAAAAGCCCAAAATCAAATCCCCCCCCCCTTTCAAATTCTTTGATTCAAACAGAGAAAGATTTTTAATAATTTCCAAATTCCCTTTTTTTTTTCCCATGCTATTTTTTTTATGGATATATTTATAAGCTTTGGGGTCCGCTCCACCTAGTTGCTGCTCTCTTGCTCCGGCGCCCTGAATCTTCATCCTCCGATTTTCCGACCGCATTTCTCGTCGCCGGCGAGGGTTCCGGTCACCGTCGTCGTCGCACTTAGAGGTTCGCCTTTCAACTTCATCTTCCTCGTTGCGCTATTTCTTGTTGCTTTCGGTTGAATGTTTCTAGGGTTTTTAGGGTTTTAATTTGCTTGCTTTATCCCTGTTTGATGTGGTGTTTTTCATGTTCTTGGTGTATTTTTTTCGCCGATCTGTCGTTATTTAGGGTAGAAGGTTTGAGTTTCCGTAAAATATTGAGATTCTGATGCCTTTTCCGCTTTGAATACGGTTTGTGATTGTGTTTTTGGTTGGGTTTAGATTTTGTTTATCTTTTCTAGGTTTTGTGCTTGGGTTTTGCAAGATCCTTTTATGTTCAGTTATTTCGTTGTAATTGATGCGGTATGATAAATGCAAATTTGTTCAGATTATTTGAGGAGGATTATGAAATGACCAATGCTAGGGTAAACTTGCAAGTTGCTACTGAATATTGTTTGACTTATTTGGTTAAGGCCTGCATAAGTTCTTTTCAACGTTTTATGATTTGGGTGTTTTTTCAACCTTTTGTGTTTAATCTTCAATTGTTGGTTGGTGCATTTTTGGTGGACAAATTTGGTTCCCATTTAAGATGTATTGGTTTACTTGTGCACATATCTGGCAATCTGTATGATGAGTTATAGCCATTAAAATATGGACTAAACTGAGGTAAATTGATTTTAAACACTGATCTTGTTTTCGTTTGGTTTTTCGGAATTTTATGCAAGTAAGATTTTGCAGTAAAGGTGCGGTCAAATAAATTAAGTGGGAAAGTGAACTTATCTTGTTCGCTTCAGTTTGTCAGACTTTTTTTTTCCGTTTTTAAAAACTTGGGGGTTATTGTTACATGAGCTCCTCATTTGGTTTGTTGACAATTGACATTGTTGAATGGGACTTGCCAAATAATTGGATTAAATGAAATTAAGGGGGAAAACACCTTGTTTGTGATCATGTACCTTTTGTTGCACGGGCTTTTCTTTTTACATGAACCGCCTGTATCAAATTTCTGATGCATAATTCGTTAAGTACTCTTTGAAACTTTGATTTGAGGCAAAATGATGTAAACTTTGATCTAAACTCAGCCGTGGGCTCATGGCATCACTGGGTTCATGATATTGTCTGTCTGTAATATAGATTGTGCAGATGTGGTTGAGGAGGCGGTTGAGAACCCTTCCCCAACTCCTCCCCTGCAACAAAACAGAAACAAAAAAAACAGAAAAAAGAAAACAATGAAATGTCATTTGTTTTGCTGTTGATTACCGGGGTAGTGGGTGTTGTGCTATTCTTTTAACAGTTCTGTGCCCACCATATATTTTTGTAATTTTAGTAAGTTTCTGACAACAAAGGTATAACATAGTGGCATGTTGTGTTGCCAGGTATTTTCAAAAAATGGACGCAACCCAAACAAATTCAGAGCGCCGTCCGATCTCCATTAAACTATGGCCTCCGAGCCAGAACACGAGGATCATGCTTGTCGAACGGATGACCAACAATCTCTCCACTCCAACTATCTTTACACAGAAATACGGTAGTTTGAGCAAGGAAGAAGCCGCAGAAAATGCCAAGCAAATTGAAGAGATGGCATTTAATGCTGCAAATCAACACTTTGAAAAGGAACCTGATGGTGATGGAAGTTCTGCAGTTCAGCGTTATGCCAAGGAATGCAGCAAACTCATCTTGGAAGCCCTGAAAAGAGGTCCTAGCAAAAAGTTGGACAGAGAAGTGCCTATTTCTTCTGAGACTTGTTTTGATATATCCAAAGGTGCCCGTGCCTTCATCGAGGCTGATGAGGCTGAGGAGCTTCTCAAACCACTAATTAAGTTAGAAGGGAACTCGTACACAAAGATATGCTTTAGCAACAGAAGTTTTGGCTTAGGTGCTGCCCGTGTTGCAGAGCCCATCTTGGCATCCCTCAAGGATCAGTTGAAGGTTGTCGATCTTTCTGATTTTATTGCCGGCAGACCCGAGGCGGAAGCCCTCGAGGTCATGAAGATATTTGCATCTGCTCTCGAAGGTTCTGTTTTGCAGTCCCTCGACCTCTCAAACAATGCTTTGGGCGAGAAGGGAGTGAGGGCGTTCGGGGCGCTTCTCAAGTCACAGCGTAGCTTGGAGGAGCTCTATTTGATGAATGACGGCATATCAGAGGAGGCAGCGCGCGCAGTATGCAAGTTGGTCCCTTCGACGGAGAAGCTCAAGGTCCTTCATTTCCACAACAACATGACGGGCGACGAAGGTGCGGTTGCCATTTCCGAGGTTGTGAAGCGTTCGCCATTGCTCGAGGACTTCAGGTGCTCCTCGACAAGGGTAGGTTCCGATGGAGGGGTTGCTTTGTCGGAAGCACTAGAGGGATGCACTTATTTGAAGAAACTCGACTTGCGGGACAACATGTTTGGGGTTGAGGCAGGGGTTGCTTTGGGCAAAGCCCTATCCAAACATGCAAATCTCACTGAGGCTTACTTGAGTTACCTGAACCTCGAAGATGACGGGGCAATTGCCATAGCAAATGCCCTCAAAGACTCGGCTCCGTTCCTCAAAGTGTTGGAGTTGGCTGGAAATGACATCACCCCGGCCGCTGTCCCTGCCTTGGCAGGGTTCCTGTCGGCCAAGAAAGACCTCTCGAAGCTGAACTTGGCTGAAAACGAGCTCAAGGATGAGGGCGCCATCCCGCTCAGCAAGTCATTGGAAGGGCTCGACCAGTTGAAGGAGTTGGATATGAGCACGAACGCCATCAGGAGGGCGGGTGCTAGGGTTTTGGCCAACATGGTTGTCGAAAAGCCCGGTTTCGAGATGCTCAACATCAATGGCAACTTCATCTCCGACGAGGGGGTCGACGAACTCAACGAGATATTCAAGAAGTGCCCCAAGAAGTTGGGGTCGTTAGACGAGAATGACCCGGAAGGCGGAGATGAAGATGAGAAGGAATCGGACGAGGAGGGGATTAATGGGAACGAAGAGGACACCGAACTAGAATCCAAAATGAAGAAACTCGACGTCGAAGAGGAGCAATAGTAGGTCTGCTCTGTTCTGTCCTGTTCTCAAGTAGGGTCGTTGTAGCTTATTTTTAGCCCGCAAAATCCCCAGTTGTCCGCTTTTACCGAGGGCAACAGTTCGGATTCAGCGGCTTTGTTAGAGGATCTTCAGGTTCATCTTCGATTAGGGTTTTTCATGTTGTACCCTCATCCCCCCCTTTTTATTTGGCAGACAGTAGTGGAAAATGTACTCCCAAGTAGTAGTTGTTTCCTTTGCTTACAGGCACTCGGTGTTGTGGTCTTTTGATGGTGGGGGAAATGTTTTTCCTCATATTTTCCTCTCAGTTAGGGTTAGGAGCTATCTTTGATCGAGAAGGTCGGCGTTGTTCAGGATTTTGCAATACCATTGCAATGGATGGTAGGCGGAATTCTGCTGGTCTGTAAACTTCACAGTTTGCAACACGATTCCGGAGTGCTATGTGTTTGATGTTTTTGTATGTCAATTGTCAAGTTGTCATTCTCTTAGGTAATTGTTTCGTATGTCAAGTTGCCAACATTATGTGTTTGCAGAGCTTGGAATGGCAAGAAACATGCATGTTAATGGTTTTGTATGTCAAGTTGTCAAGACTATGTGTTTGCGATGAATGGTTGGAGCATGGAATGGCAAGAAGACGTGCATGTTTAATGCTTTTGTATGTCAAGTTGTCTAGAGTCTAGACTATGCCATGTTTAGTAATTAGCTGGTAACTATTTGGATTAATTGATAGTAGGAGATGTGTTTGGTAAATTAATGTCCGAAAAGTTATATCAAAAAGGTTCTTTAAATAGCTTTTTAAAATCTAACTTATTTGGGTCCAAAAAAGGTTATTTATCAAACAAACACTTCATATAGCTTCTTGACTTAGGTAAAGAAAGGTAACAATGTTTAAAAAGTTAAAAATTATCCCAATAAGAGTGTTTTCTCCATATCTTCCATCACTTTGGCTTTTTGTCATGCCGAAGGGTTTAAATTAAAATCCCTTATGATTTAACGTACATCTTGTTTCCTAGCTACTAGGAATTACAACATTCTCAATTCATCAACGTACCTATACTATCTATAATCAAGAACGTGCATGTAATAATCAAGTAAATTATAGGACCATCAATTCGAAAAATTTTCCATAGGTCGCGTAATAGCGACAGGTTTATGTGAAATCGTCTTATCATAAATTTATTATTAGATATAAAACTTTGTGGCGGCTACTTTTTATGAAAATAGGGATGACTAATAATTTATCTGGGGTGATTTTGGTAAAAGTTGCCCCTTGATAAATTATTAGGTCCTGTTCTTTGGTTAGGTTGGATATAACTCTCCTAACTTATTCTAACTTATCCAAACCTAACACAATTCCCAAAAAAACATTCACTCTAAAAACACAATTCCCCAAATAAATTATAACTTATCCTAACTTATCCCAACTTATTCTAACTTATCATAACCTGAAAATAATCTAACCAAAGAACATGGTCTTAGTCACATTCATATTAAAAAGTTATTTTTGCCAATATCATTTATTAGTCATAATAAAATATTAAAATGTCACATCGTAAGAAGTCTGTCTCACAAACGCCTCGACAAACTCATCTTTCCCAAAGTCAGGCCAATATGTTGTCGTAAAATACATCAGTGTAAGCAGACTGCCACAGATAATAGTTGCTAACTCGAAACTCGCCGCTCGTTCGAATCAACAAGTCCGGACATGGCACGTTGGTAACCCTAGTTTGAAGCTCTTTTTCAATTAAAGGCTTGGCGATATCTTGAGGTTCAAGTAACCCATTTTTCACTTTGGTAGCAATGCCTTGGCAAGCTTGGACAATGTCATTTTGCCCTCCGTAACTCATGGCTAACAGCAAAGGACCTTGATAATCATCTTGACTTAAGATGATTCTTAACCATTTTGAATTGTTCATATTTCACATTTTTATAACTTTTATTAATATTTTCTTTAATAATTATATATATTTATCAATTATAAGAATATAATACTTATCAGCCTGGTCAAAAAATATAATAATAGACTAATTTTATCAATCATAGTAGAAAATGCATGTTTTATACATAGTTTTATATTTATGAATATTTCATAAATATAAATAAATAATTATTTTTAAATTGTTTATAAGTTATAGTAACCCTGAAAATAATGAAATATACCTTTAGAATGATTTAAATACATTTACATTTGACTTTATTAGTATCTTAGAAAAAATGCAAGATAATTAAAAAACCATCTTATGTCAAGATGTTTATCATTTTCGAATAGTAAATGACATTTGGTGCCATTTTTCGTCTCATTTTCTGTGTTTTTGATCTGTTCTTGGAGGGAAATTGGGAGTAAAGTTGTGACTCCGATGACCGAACTCGAATTCCATGTCTGTCAATCATGAGTTCAAGCAAAATCAAATGAAAGATCATGGTGAGAATGGAAACTGTAATTACAGTACAAAGTACTTGTAAATGGTGTAGAATAACATAGTTCCATTTTATTAATTGTGTGTTTACATGCATCCAAATACACATAAATTTAAAAGTTTTCCGGTAGAATTACGCCAGCCAGTGTTGTATTTTTCTGTTCCATATTATTTATCATTTTGGAAATTATGTCGATCAAACTTTAAAAATAATAATATATTATATAAAAAATTATATTGAATTTACTAAGTGATAAATAATATGAAAGGAAGGAAATAATAACATGTTGGCTCATTGTCAAAGCATAATGAGTTAAGGTCGGGTAACAACCCTAACCAAGAAAAATAAAGTTTAATAAATTATGAGGGAAACCAATTAAGTACCATATTTATACTTACTTCACAAAATGGCCTATTTCATTCATCCCATAAAGCTTCTTCAAAAGCTTGCATCAAATAATCAATTTCCACCTGTAAATTTTCAATTGCAACAAAAAAAAAAAATCTTATTAATAGTTAAACGTAGGTTATGCAATGGGGTTGTCATTCAATAATACACTGAACCATTAATTTTGACATGAACTTGCACTCAAAACAATACACGGCATATTACTTATTCTATTCATATTAACAAGTCATTCTAGTATGACTTTCTCATCATAACGGTAAGAGAAGACAATCTCACCTTAAAATTTGCATGTATATATACGAAAACAAATAAAATTCAAAATAATAAATACAAGAATAAAAGCTTGATCACTTGAGGGAGACACCAATTTTAAGAGAAAAACATAAAAAGAGAGACAATAGGAATATCCCACTTGACACACATGCCTAAAAACACTCTTATACTAACAAACCCAGCTCTATAGCCCTCAACAAAGCTAAGTCCTTTCTTCCTTGCCCACCTTCTATTTCCATCCAAAATCGCCGCCACATGTACCGGCATGAGCTCTCGCCGGAGCCCAACCGGAAACCCTGAACTATCTAAAGTGACATCATCGGGTGATTTTCTCCACCTCGATACAAGTGACGCTCCGATTTTATAAAACAATCTCCCCGATAGATGTGTCCTTATTGACATTAGTCCAACCAAAAATAATAATAACAATAACAACAATGATATCATCAACTCATCCATTTTTTAACCGCTTCCTATGTAAAATTTGAAAAAAAAAATTAAACAAATTAAAGAATAAGAGTTTTGCAACCTTTGTTTGGGACTCCTAACCTTTTTTTTTTGGTTGTATTTTGAGTGCGAAGAAATGCATGCAGTTTGGACATATTTATAGAAGTAGTTTGAAGGGGAATGATCATCAACTTGTAGTAATTAATTAAGAAAATTGCATAAGTAATTAAGGATGAATGATAGAGAACTTGTTTCCCTGCATGCATGAGTATTTTCAAGCATTCTTCCCATTTTTATGACCAAAAGCACTCCCATCATTTTCAAACCCTTTGTCATTTTTTACGTAGTTACTAAGAAATGACAAAAGTAGAAATTACATTAGGGTTTTTATGCATTTTGGACCCTAAATTATAGAGTAATTAATTTTCTGGACCATTGGTTTTCATTGTTAATTTTTTGGACCCTAAAGTTTATTGGCTGAATAAAAAAGGGCCTTAAAGTTTGCAAAGTTTTTGGACTTAAAAAATGGCTCATGTATTGTTTTTCTTTTTCTTCCCATGTTTGAATTTTTCTCCCGATTGGCACCAAACTTCATGATTAAGGTTAAACTTGATATTGAAGCTATAATATTCCTCTCTTATTCATGTCAGAGCTACTTAGACCCTAGGTACTCAGGGGTTTAAGTAGCTCCGACGTGAATTAGAGAAGTGTATTATAGCTTAAATATTAGTTTTAACCTTAGTCCTGAAGTTTGGCGCTAATCGGGAGAGAAATTCAAATATAGGAAGAAAAAAAGAACATGACACGCCTTTTTTTCCCCTTCACAAACTTTAATGTCCTTATTTTTCAGCCTACAAACGTTAGGGTCCAAAAAATCAATGTTGAAAACCAAGGGTTCAAAAAATAAATTACCCTATACTTCAGGGTCCAAAATGCAAACAACCCAATTACATTATGGGGTCGTTTGGTGCCCAGCAGTTGGCTGTTGGCTGTTTGTAGTTTTTAGCTGTTTAGTTAACTATTTGACTTTTGGCTATTTCATTAGCTGTTTTTGTCAGCTGTTTGTATTAGCTGCTTGTATAAAAAAGTGTTTGCTAGAGTTAGATGTTTGTAGGATACCTTTTTCTCCTAATAACCCGAAGTCAACCCGCATCCAATCATGGGGAAAATAAGTTAATCCGGAAAAATTGACAATTTCCCCGGAGTTATTGACCAACCAAACACACCCTTAGTTTATAAAGGGTTAGGGGGATTAACCCATTTTACAATGAGTTTTTGGTTCAAAATAATCCAAAGTCATAGGTGAATGACTGAAGATGATTTAAACTGATTTTTTGACTAAAAATGTGTCAAAATTTTAACTTTGAATAAGTCAAAATTGAATTCTTACATCGTAAAACTGACTTGACATCCTTAAAAAATTTTAAGATACAATGAATTAATATTTGGTTCAGTCTGTTTATATTATTTTCAGTCAAAAGTTTGAACTTTTCAAGGGCGCCAAGTCAGCTTTGTGACGTCAGAATTCAATTCTGATTTAGTTAGAGTAAATAGCTTAAAAGTTTGGCACATTCTCAGCCAAAAAGTCAGTTTAGATCATTTTCAGCCATTCACCTCTGATTTCGGATTATTTTGAGTCAAAAACCCTTTACAACTGCAATTTATTAGGTGCTCTGAAAACATAGGAGTGATGATTGTTTAATATTTTGTTAAATTTTTCATTATAAAGTACATTTTTTTAAGTATGTGTAATATATATTGTTTCACAAGTCACAACAGTTGAGAGGAGTCGGGAGAGATTGGTGGTCGATGAAATGAACAAACCCTTTGTTAGAGAAAAGTGAGTAGCAAGGTAACAGCGGAAGCGAATAATAGAATCAAAAACGAGATGACGGATATTACGACAAAATTTAGGAACGAAAAATAAGCGATAAAATCAAACACGATTACGTGGAAACCAAGAACTCGGAGAAAATCCACTGACGGCGACAAATGTAAAATAATCCACTATGAGAAAGGAGGAGTACAACGATCACTATCACAGGTGTGATGCGATCCACAAAGGAGATTACAATAACAATCTCTCAACACTCAACTCACAATCTCTCAGGATACACTGGGGAAAATATTGGTGAGACCCCTTTCTCTCTCAATATTTTCTCTCTCTCTCTAGCTCTCTGTGTTTTCTGATGATATTTTTTGGTGGAGAAACATGCACCCTATTTATAGGGAGAACTCCCTATAACCTAACTTGACTCCCACTCCAAATAGATTTAGAATCTAATACAATTAGGAAACCCAACACAATAAGGAAACCTAAATAATATCCTAATACAATTAGGAAACAAATAATTGTGAGATCAAGAGATTTGGTGATTTTAGGACACTTTCCTAACAAACTCCACCTTGGACTAAAAATCAACGAATCATCGGTCCAGATAAACATCTTGAATGTCGCCATCAACACGCCCCTCAGGCGTGGCCAGGCTCTCACATGCTTAGAACACCAACTAAGTCCAAACAATGTTCGAACTTAGCTATAGATAGAGGCTTGGTTAATATATGCGAGGATTATCGAAGTATGAACCTTCTTCACCACGATCTCTCCCGCAAAGAATCAGTATCTGATGAAGTGATACCTAACACTTATATGCTTGGTCTTCGAATGATAAGTGTCATTCTTTGTCAGATGTATAGCACTCTGACTGTCTGAATAAACCACAGTCTCGCCCTGTGGTACTCCAAGCTCCAAGCTCCATGACCAATCCCCTCAACCAGATGGCCTCCTTCACTCCTTCCGTTGCAGCAATATATTCATCCTCTGTAGTAGACAAGGCTACTATAGATTGAAGTGAAGCTTTCCAAGATATTGCTCCTCCACACATGACGAACACATACCCTGAAATTGAGCGTCTCCTATCCAGATCTCCACCATAATCAGCATCAACATAACCTGCAACATTAGACGTTGCAGCACTACCTCTATCATACAGGATGCCCTTCTCTAAAGTACCCTTCACATAGCGAAGGATCCACTTCACTCCTTCCCAATGCTCCTTCCCTGGATTCTGCATATATCTACTCACCACACTAACTGCGTGGGACAGGTTAGGTCTAGTACACACCATAGAATACATCAAACTACCAATTGCACTAGCATAGAGAATATTAGACATCTTCCTTACCTCCAAATCAGATTTAGGACAGTTCTCACCAGACAACTTGAAGTGTGCAGCTAAAGGAGTTGAAACTGCTTTACAGTTTCTCATGTTGAATCTGTCCAACACCTTCTTCAGATATTTCTTCTGAGATAGGAACAGCTTCCCTGCCTTTCTATCCCGTTGGATCTCCATACCCAAAATCTTCTTCGCCGCTCCGATGTCTTTCATCTCAAACTCCTGGTTGAGTTGAGATTTCAGCTTCTTTATTAGTGACATGTCCCTGGAGGCAATCAACATGTCATCCACATACAATAATAAATAAATGAAAGACCTTTCTTCAAATTGCCTGTAGTACACACAATTATCATAGTGACTTCTTGTGTACCCTTGCCCTACCATAAAAGTATCGAACCTTTTGTACCACTGCCTGGGTGTCTGTTTAAGTCCATACAAGGACTTCCTTAATCTGCATAATTGCCTCGCTACCAGAACGATGAAACCTCCGTCGCCTCATATATATTTCCTCCTCCAACTCGCCATGGAGGAAAGCTGTCTTGACATCAAGTTGCTCCAACTCCAAATCAAATAGAGCAACAAAGGCAAGCAAGGTGCGGATCGACGTATGCCTCATGACTGGCGAGAATACTTCGTTGTAGTCGATTCCTTCTTTCTGGTTGCAACCCCTTACCACTAATCTGGCCTTCCACCTTGCACTTTCTACACCAGGGATACCTTCCTTTCTCTTGTACACCCACTTCGCAGTAAGAGCTAGTCGCTCTTTAGGCAACTCACATAGCTCCCATGTATGATTTTTCTGCAAACTCTCCATCTCCTCTTGCATAGCTCCTATCCAATTTGAGGCATTCGGACAAGAGATGGCCTCCTGATAGGTAGAAGGTTCAGCACCTTCAGGAGTCTCCTCTGCAACACTCAGCGCATAAGCAATCATAAGCAATGCATGGTTGTTCCTCCACCTGAGGAACATTCGTCTCAATCTCAGGCTCATCAACCTGAGTTGGTTCAGGAGCATCAGTAGTTTGCTCCTGATTGCAGGTTCCAGCAGCTCCACCTTGAGCCTGCTCCACCTCGAACACCATTCTTCCTGCATCCTTCTCCTGATTTCCTGCATCATCAGAAGTACCGGTAGATTCCATTCCAGATAACATAGCAGTTTCATTAAAGGTTACATCTCTAGACTGAATAACTTTCATCAAATCAGGACACCACATTCTATATCCCTTAGACTCAGACCCGTAACCTAGAAACATGCATTTAACAGCCCTGGGAGACAGCTTCCCATCATTCACATGGACATATACAGGACATCCAAAAATTCTCAAATTAGAATAGTTAACTGGATTACCTGTCCATTCTTCCTCCGAATCGTATTCGATAGAGGCAAGGTGATCTGTTCACAGTAGAGCGTGAGATATCACCTGCCGTAACGATTTGTTCTTCCAAAGCCCGCATTCGAGCATGCGTGGGCTTTCTCCAAGAGTGTCCTGTTAATTCTCTCGGCTACCCTGTTTTGCTGAGGCTTACCCACCAAGGTTCGATGCCTCGCAATCCCATGCTCCTCGCAGAATTCAGTAAATTCAGAATCAACAAACTCCAACCCATTGTCAGTCCTGAGTTTCTTGATTTTCCTGCCTGTCTGGTTCTCCACCAAAGCTTTGAACTTCTTGAAAAATGAGAATGCCTCATTCTTGTGCCGCAGGAAATAAACCCAAGTCTTCCTCGAGAAGTCATCCACGAATGTCAACATGTAGCACTTGCCACCCAGTGATGGCACTCTAGCAGGACGCCACAAATCTGAATGAATATAATCAAGGATCCCTGCTGTTGTATGTTTAGCCCTTGAAAAGCTAACCCTCTTACATTTCCGTAGACACGGTGATCGCAAAACTCCAACTCCGATCTTTGCGCTTCAAGGTATCCCTTCTTGCTCAACATTGACATTCTCTTCTCGCCCATGTGGCCTAGTCTCATGTGCCACGCTTTGTGTTGTCGGACTCATCAAGATTTAGGATCGCCACGCAGATCCTCACATCAGAGACCCTGCAGGATGTATAGACCGCCTTCCCGATTCCTTCATAAGAACCATGGAACCCTGCACACTTTCAAAACACCATCTTCTCCTTTGTACTGCACTGCTAGCTTCAAGAGTACCCAAAGAAATTAAATTTCGAGTCATGTTAGGGATATGACGAACCTCCTTGAGAGTTCTAACGATGTCATCATGAGTCTTGATTTTGATGCTACCGATTCCTGCACCTTGCGGTGTCGTTACCCATGACTACGACCCCGGTGTCAACACTCTCATAAGACTCGAACCAGTCCTTATGAGGACACATATGATAGGTGCACCCCGTGTCAAGAACCCACTCATCTCTAGCTATCCTACTCGATGTGGTAGCCAAGGCATCATCCGTAACTACAAACCCATCACCATCTGACTTGGACTCTACGCAGTTTGAGGTACCAAGTTTGGTGTGATTATCCTTACCCTCCAGCTTCTGGTCTCTCTGTTTTGCCCAACAGTCTCTCTCTATATGCCCCATCTTACTACAGTAGTTACACTTCTTATTCTTGTGAGGATTCCTAGACTTTGAATGGTGTTTAGACCTCCCTCTAGACCCGTTTCCCTTACGTTCAGTATTTCTCCCCCTTACAACCATAGCATCACCACCCTGGTCATCACCATCGGTATCAAGTTTCTCCTTAGACAGTAAATTAGCCTTTACTTCACTAAGGTTAAGGTCACCACGATTCCCATACAACATGATTTCCTTAAATTGTTTATGTGATGCAGGTAGGGACAGAATTAAATGAAAAGCCTTATCCTCATCAGTGTTTTTTATATCCATTGATTCCAATTCAGTAATAATAGAATCAAATTCACTAAGATGTGTCTGAATAGAAGTACCTTGGGGCATCTTCAACCTGTAGAATTTCTCCTTCATTCGGTACTTGTTTGCATGACTCTTCGACATGTCTGACTTTTCCATTCGTCCCAGAGCACCGAGGTTTCTCGATATGCATCACCTCTCTCCGAATGTGCTCGCCAAACACAGTGAATCCTGCCAGAGTCTTATCTTCAAGCTTCTTCCACTCCCTTGAGTCGATTCCCTTGATATCCTTCTAGAGTTTTGGAATTCATCATCGCTCATTGTCGCATCGGTCTCGTGGGATACTCAATTACATCCCATAACCCGTCTTGAATCGAACCGCCTTCATCTGCGGTCTCCACATAGTAAAACTCCTCGTTCCATCAAATTTTGGAATATCGCACTTCATGATTGAAGCCATCTCCACCTTGCTCGATACCACTTGTTAGAAAAGTGAGTAGCAAGGTAACAATGAAACGAATAATAGAATCGAAAACGAGATGACGATATTACGACAAAATTTAGGAGCGAAAAATAAGCGATAAAATCAAACACTGATTACGTGGGAAACCAAGAACTCGGAGAAAAACCACGGACGACGGCGATCGAAAATAATCCACTATGAGAAAGGAGGAGTACAACCTGATCACTATCACAGGGTGTGATGCGATCCACAAAGGAGATTACAATAACAATCTCTCAACACTCAACTCACAATCTCTCAGGATACACTGGGGAAAATATTGGTGAGACCCCTTTCTCTCTCAATATTTTCTCTCTCTCTCTAGCTCTCTGTGTTTTCTGATGATATTTTTTGGTGGAGAAACATGCACCCTATTTATAGGGAGAACTCCCTATAACCTAACTTGACTCCCACTCCAAATAGATTTAGAATCTAATACAATTAGGAAACCCAACACAATAAGGAAACCTAAATAATATCCTAATACAATTAGGAAACAAATAATTGTGAGATCAAGAGATTTGGTGATTTTAGGACACTTTCCTAACACCCTTTGTATTCTTTCAAGTAGCTAGTCTCTTTGGACTAATGAAAACATCCCATTTACACATTTTAGGCAAACATAATACTCTATCTTTTCCATTTTATCTATTCAATTATTTTACGGATTTTAATGTTTATATTTGATTGTCAATTTCTAACATAATATTTGATCAAAAAGTTACGACATTATACTCTCGTGATAGTACTTTTCAGCACGAATCCAATTATAATAATTTAATATATACGGTAAGGAATTAATAGTCAAAGTTCTAAAAGTTTAATTGATATGTAGATGCAAGGTGACCAATAAAATTGAAAATGAGAGGGTAGTATAATAGTGTAGCACTCAATAGGAAACACATGATGAAATGAATCACATTACAATGAACTTGTTCTTTTCAAGGCTTTATTCTAAGAACACAACACACATACAATTATGAAAACACTTGATCCAACAACAATGTCCACAATATTCAATACAAAGAAGAAATAAATATAAGCTTCATTCTTATATATTCTATTCAAGGAATTGATCCTTTTAATTCAACCTGCTTAGTTTTGTCCAAATCGTCTCCCTCGTTTTTGAAACGAACGCAATGCCTTGACAAACTCATTTTTCCCGAAATCAGGCCAAAGTGTGTCCGTAACATACATCTCAGTGTACGCAGATTGCCATAGATAATAATTGCTAATACGAAACTCCCCGCTGGTTCGAATGAGCAAGTCGGGGCAAGGCACATTGGTCACCTTTGTTTGAAGCTCTTGTTCAAACAAGGATTTGGTGATTTCTTCAGGTTCAAGTAACCCATCTTTTACTTTGGTGGCAAGGCTTTGACAAGCTTGGACGATGTCGTTTTGGCCACCATAACTCATTGCTATGATCATGTGGCATTTAGTGTTGTTTTTTGTTGCTTCTTCATCGTGTTTTATCTGTTGTTGTAGAGAAATTGGAAGTAAAGTGGTGTCTCCGATGATTGAAAGTCGTACATTATACCTGTTTGTTATCCATTCATCAAATAAATAAGATCTTATGCTATGAAATTGCATCATTATTATGAGACTATCATTTGACTAATAATTCTTTGAGAATAATTCATTGATTTTAATACAAATGGACACTCCATAAATTATTGATTCTTGATATGATCTACGACATAATATCTTTCAAAGATACTACCTCCGTCCCAAAATGTTTGTCCGCTGACTAAATTTTAACCGTTAATTACTCACAAATTATAATGAGTTACAATATAAAATTACCGTCATTGTAATCTTCAGCAAATTATCTTTCTAATAGTAGTGATTTCATATTTTAATTCATTATAATTTGTGAGTAATTAACAGTCAAAATTTAGTCAACGGACAAACATTTTGGGACAGAGGTAATACCTCTTATAAATCGAGTTTATATTGTCCCACTACACCATTTTTTTTAAGGAAGACGATCTTAAAAGTTTGAGTTGCTCCAGTTCCAAAGTATTTAATTGAGGATTATTTGGTTATTTAGCTAGCAATTCTTATCAAGAAAAATGTATAGTTCACTGATTTATTTCTCAAGGTTAAAAATGGTATCCCCAAAATGTAGTCTCAATTCCTAAATATTTGTCAACTTAAAACTGTAAAATTTTTAGTATATAATAATCTATTAGGAGAAACTATTATCACTAGATTAACAATGAAAAGTATTTTTATAAAAGTATAATTTTATAATTAGTTCAAATTCTATTATTAGAATTTAGATACCGATGGTCAAAAAGTTTCGTAGGGTTTTTTGCATTTTGTATCCCAAACTTTAGGGGTATTTATTTTCTGAACCCTTGATTTTCAACTTTAATTTTTTGGACTCTAAAATTTGTAGGCTGAAAAAAATGACCCTAAAGTTTGTAGGCATTTCAGTGATACAGAGAGTGTATGCTAGTTAATGAAAATGGGAAATCTACTTGCCTCATAAAAAGGTCGACATCCTTTAAGGCATCTTCAAAAGCCTGCATCAGATAATCAACTTCTACCTGCAAATTAAATACAACAGATAAAAGTTCAAAATTACGAAAGTTTAAAATGATAGGGTTAAAATAATTGTTAAGTGCTCTATAAAAATTATATTACTATATTAAATTGAAAAACATATAATGCAAGTGAATAAATATATTATTATATCTAAGAAAATGGATCACATGACATGAGCGTGCCTCGAGTGTAATTGAGGTACTGTTCCTTTGTGTGGTTGATAAGATGTGGAAATGATGTAGACCATATAAAAGAACAGGGCTTGAATATCAAAGGAAATTAGACATTGCTTTGAAGGACATAAGAATTGTCATTTGTTCAGGACTTCATGTCTTATTTAGAAAAATATCCAAAAAAAAAAAAACAATCTTAAGAGTCACTTCTTTAATTATGTTAGTCAATTATCACATTATCCATAATGCTATTTAATTTATTATTTTCCCTCATATTTTCAACTCTTAACTTTTCAATATTTATCTAACTTTATCAAACCTTACTTCACCCCTCTAAAAATCAGGCTAGAGGATTCTTTTTTTAGCTGATGGTGTTTTATGAATGACATATTGCATGGCATACCAGAAGATCTTGATCAGGAACTCGTAATTTTCCAGCCATATTTGACTTTGAAAGAAAAATCTTTTATTTGTAATCAAAAAATCTTTCATATATATTGGGGAGATCCAAGTCAGGAGTCAGCTTTAATCAAGATTCATGGTAATATGTTAAGTGACGTTTCATCCTAAAATCAATTGGTATTAAGAAAAATAATTCACTTGGTTTATATACTATGGCTCGCTTTTACTTTTCCTATGTGGGACGTCTTATACATGGGTGGATCCTAGGACTATCAAAAAAACTATTTGATCCAGATACTCGGTTCAGTCTGACCCGAAAAAATTGGGTACATTCTCGTCCATATTCTAACTTCGACTGATTTAATTGAAAATCTGGACACAATATTTTCCATTATCGTATTGACCAACCCCGATATCAACCTGAATCTAGGCTTTCCGAATTGTTCTACTCCGAAAATACCCAAAAAAGCTCAGTACGGGTTTTTTGTCTACTATACAATTCATGCGGACCCAAAATGACCAACTTTGATTTTTTGACAGCCTTATTCCTAAGGTTGAGTATGGTCCGGTCCGTACCGAAAAAGAGACTGGACCGAGGGAAGTTTGGTCCAATTCTTGGTCTAAGAGATTTTGCTTTTCGGGTCCTTGGTCCAACTCATGGATCAGATTGAATGACCAAGGACTGGACCGAAGGACCGAATAAAAATGGTTCAACAACAAAAATATTAAAATTTCTTTTAATCTTTCTTATAATAGTTGTGTATTGTCCAATCTGGACTGCACCGAACACTGGACCAAATAATGTTCACTCGATCCAATCTAGGATCGAAAAACATTCGGTCTATCCAATCCGAACATTATTCGATAAGTTTTCAGTCCAACTCAATCCTCAAGTTTGATCCTTGATCCATTCAATCCAATCCTGAACCGATGATCAACCCTGCCTATTCCCAAATTCCCAACAATATATCTTCAAACAAATAATAACTCACAAATATTACCTTAGGACGACGCCAATTCTCAGAGGAGAACATAAAAAGGGACAGAATTTGAATATCCCACAAAACACACATAGCCATCAACTTTTTGATAGCAACAAATCCAGCTTGGTAGCCTTCAACATGAGTCAACCCTCTCTTCTTTCCCCACCGTCGATTTCCATCCAAGATCGCCGCCACGTGGCACGGCATCAGCTCTTGCCGGAGACTGGCCGGAAGCCGTTTTCCGGCGAACTTCCGGTGCAACGTTGCGTCGTCCGGCAATTCGTTCATATTTGCCCAGCATGATGACATCACTCCCCCCATTGTATATTTTTCACAGTGAAAGAAAAATTCAAAAGGTTTTTTTTTTTTTTGTTGTGGTTGTAATTTGATGGGAAATTACATATAGTGAAATGATCATGTATATATATATATATATCCTTTGAAGTAATTAATTAGTTGGGAAGTGAGGAATTAGTTAGGGTGTTGCATGCAAGCAAGTCCAGATCATTAACGTGTCGTACATTAGAGATAAATGTAAATACAAGCCAGAGTGCAGGTAGCACATGCAAATCTTCGTTAAATTCAGGTCAGTCAGAACTATCAGAATTTGGATAAGAAATTGATGTTTAGACAGATTTTTCGGGTCGAAAAATTTGAACTTAACTAAATTTGAGTTGAAATCGGGTTTGAGTTATTGAAAAAGGAGAAATATTGTGTCCAAATATTAGGTCAATTCGAACAATGTCAAAACTGGGTTCCGACGACCAAACCGGGCTATTTTCGAGCTGGACAAAATTTTGTCAGCGATAAATGTATGGTTGCTCAACTAGACTTTGTTATTTCATTGGGTACGTATAGAGCTAGGAAAAGTTGACCCGACACGATTACTTACACGAAATTAATTAAACGGGTTGGGGTATAGATGTTCTACCCGCTTAATTAAATAGGTTGACAAGATAAATCGTTTAAATAATTGTGTAGGTTTGGGTTGAGAATATTAACACAAAAAATGACACATTTAACCCATTTAATAAATGGTTAATGGGTGACTTGTTTATTGTGTACCATTTATTATTCAAGTAGGATTTTTTTTATTTTAGATTTCAGGAAGGAAAAAAAAATTGATTTTGGCTTAAATAATTATTATTATATTGGTATCAGCTTATACTACTAAATCTCAGTAATATAGAAATTAATCAACACCCAATAGATTGTACGTCTATTTTGGCCCTGAAAAATGAGTTGGTAAATAATAAATAAATGATGAAAACTAATGCATTTTGTCTTTTCAAGTTGATAGTTGTTAAATAATATATGTGTTAAAGGCCAACGGGTTACTCGGACTTGACCTGTTTTACCGATTTTGGATGGATTTGATTGGATTGGATTGGATAAGTTGTTATGGTTTTTTGGGGAATTGTGTTTTTAAAGAGATAATTTTTTGGGGAATTGTGTAAGGTTTGGATTGGATTAGATTGGATTGGAAAGAGTTACCAATCCAAAGAACATGGGTTAGGTTCAGGTCAAGAATTTCAACCCGTTTGTTAAATGAGTAGGTTTTAGGCTAGAGGTCCTCCAACCCTTTTTTAACTCTGACACAAACACGAAAACTGACTCGACACGACCTGTTACCATCTCTAGATACGTAAAAGTTGGATAAATTAAGGTTGGGTAGTTT
This sequence comes from Portulaca oleracea, assembly GCA_029582165.1. Lineage (NCBI taxonomy): Eukaryota > Viridiplantae > Streptophyta > Magnoliopsida > Caryophyllales > Portulacaceae > Portulaca > Portulaca oleracea. The sequence goes on from CM055884.1 coordinate 6,613,665, forward strand.
TAAAAGAAATGGGTAGACATATGCAATGAGTTTTTATTAAAAGTAGGAGAGTTTAGGTAGGTTTAGTTAGTGTTGGGTAAGGAAAAAAAAGTCGAATTGAGTAATATAGTGGGTAAAATTGATCAAGTAGCTATACTATGAAACAACATGGTTATAGTTCCCTTGGGAATTTGAATTCTTCCCTTAAAGAGGTAGAATTGTTTGTTTAAGTTAGTTACCGCTGGAAAAAAACTTTCCAATATGATTATTTGAATTTATTCGACCTAAAAAAATATAGAGCATGGTCACAATATTTTTGTCTGAATTTAAAATTAGGATAACTGGATGTAATCGCGTTTAAATCTGGGTTTAGTTAAGGTTTTTGAGAATTCGGGTCCTGATTATTAGAATTCTAAGAGGGTTTGGGTTTAGATAATTAGACAATCAGATTCGAATATGAGAGCAACTTGGTTTTATTTATGTGTACACTTGGGAGATTACACTTTTGGCAAACACATAAAACCAACTTTTTCGAGGGATGCATTTATAGTAGTTGTAACCATGACAACCGTCATAAGTAAAATAAATCTTACTCACACATGTGTCAAGTTTTATCTTGAATGTTAGTTTTTTTTATTTAGTATAAATTATAAAATATATTTTTTTTAAATTTTAGTTTATTTAAAAAAAATTTAAAACAAATATTTTTCAAAATATATGCTTGTTTACTAGAGTTAAGATATTTAAATTTTAAAAAGTTCCGTAAAAAAATTAATTAAGAAAATATATTTTATAATGTTGTATTAAATAAAAAAAATGAATGGTGAATATAAAAATTCACACATGATATAAATGAATGAACATTGTTTTCATTGTGGTGATTGTCATAGTGGATAACCACTATAAGTTTTTCCTTAAAGAATAGACATCTTTGCAATTTATTATTATATCTACGTCCATGTTTTATGGAGTATGAACAAAGTTTACAATAAGTAGCCAAAACCAGGTTCCATGGAGCAAAAAACGTAACACCTTGATTTTCAAGAAACCTAATCCGTAAGGTTTGCTGATGATAAAGGTTTTCATTTAAAGAGAATATCATGGAGTATCTGACTTCTCCTAGCCTAAAACCTACTCATTTAATAAACGGGTTGAAATTCTTGACACGAACCTAACTCATTTAACTAAATCGGTAAAGCAGGTCAAGTCCGAGTAACCCACTGGCCTTTAACACATATATTATTTAACAACTATGAACTTGAAAACACAAAATGCATTGGTTTTTACCATTTATTTATTATCTACCAACTCATTTATTCAGGGCTAAAATAGACGTAGAATCTATTGGGTGTTGATTGATTTTCATATTACTGAGATTTAGTAGTATAAGATGATATCAATATAATAATAATTATTATTTAAGGTCAAAATCAAACTTTTTGTTTCCCTCCTAAAATCTAAATAAAATAAAAACTTCTACTTAGAACAATAAATGGTAAACAATAAACAAGTTACACGTTAACCATTTATTGAACAGGTTAAATGTGTCTTTTTTGTGTTAACATTCTCAATCCAAACCTAACACAATTATTTAAACTCCTACTTGAACCCGCTTGCGAGCGTCCGCCTTCTGTCCATGTCGACTCCTCTACTGAAGGGCACCTTTGACTTCTTGTAGTTCACTTTTTGGCCTGATGCTCTAATAAATGAGCTACATAGTCTATGCGCAAACTTCTGGTGGGGCTCAACTCGAGAAAGGCGTAGGATTCACTGGAAAGGAAACTATGCAAGCCAAAATGAGCAGGAGGGATGGGGTTCAGGAGACTCGACCGACGGGGAAGGCAAAGACATAAGCCAAAATGAGCAGGAGGGGCAAAAGCATTTGGAGGGACAAATGGCTCATAGACGGGGAAGGCAAAGGAGTCACGATGCCTCGACTGACGGAATCCCTTTTTGACAAGGTCAGCGATCTGATTGATGAAACAACAGGTTCATGGAGAGTGGGAGTAATAGAAGACACTTTGATCGGGACAAAGGACTAATCTTAGAAATCCCAATTAGCCTGAGGTTACCAAAGGACAGACATGTGTGGTGCTACTTGAATAAAGGGTTATTCAATACCAAGTCGGCATACATGTTGGGCCTGACCATAGTAGAAGAACACTGGCAAATTGTGTGGAAAGCAAAGATTATACTGAAAGCCAAGTCCTTTTGGTGGATATGGTGCTCAAATATATATCCTTTCGGTGAGAACCTGTATGAAGCATCGACACTTGATGGAGGATGACATGTGCGAAAGATATTGCAAGGAGGATGCCGAGGACGAATAACGCGCATTTTTTCATTGCCCGCGGATCAAGGCGTTATGGGAGAATGTACAGGAGAGGGGGTTGATTACCAAGGAGAACTACACAAGTCTAGGTGACCTATGTATAGTCTGGGGAACAGTGGCGGATTTGTATGTGGGTTAGGCAATGCATACATGCACCTAGAGCATGTACTCTGTGTAGCTATGAGTGAACAATTATGCTATTGAGAATGAACAATGGGTAGATATGAGTGAACAATTATGCTATTGAGAACGAACAATGATCATATTTGGAGCACATGCTCCAAGAGCATGTAATAAGTTGCATGGGTTAGGAGTGTCCACCCCTAGCAAAAAAAAAATGTGATTATCTAATATTATTCGGAAGAAATTTTCTTAATTGAAGCAAGTTGACACTGTAAAAAAAATACCAGAAAATACAATAGGGGTGTCCACTTTAGTAGCAACCCAAAAACCTTAAAATAATACTCCCTTTGTCCAAAATAACTTGTCCTAGTTGACTAATTAGGTCAAATTTTTTAAACTTTGATCGTTAATTTATCAAATTATATGTTAAGTTATTATACAAGACTTCCACTATTAGACTTGTATTGAAAAATATTTTATCTGAATACAATATTATTAGTCTTGCTAAGATAAAATGTGAAAAATTAGTGGTTAAAGTGTTATGTCAAAGACCATGAAGAAGTAAACTGGACAAATTAACTGGGACGGACGGAGTACGAAATTATTTTTTTACAAACAAAAAGTGTAAGTCAATGAATTGGGTAATTGTGTATCAGTATAAGACTATAAGTTTAAGATATAAATATCTAAATTAATGTGAAATTTCAATTTATTTGGTTGACATATTTATATGATGATGTAAAATTTTGTTTAGATTGTGAATATGCCATTTAACATTTATTTTATTTTTATTGTTATTTATTTAATTTTATTATTTTATTTTTTAAAAACGCTTATGTAATAACAAATATATTGGATACCCCTGAATTGAATGTTTGGATCCGCCACTGCTTGGGAAAGCTGGAGGAGGAGAAAAGCATAGAGCTTTTGACTAGGGGGTGGCTAGCCTGGTACATGAGGAATTTCTAGGTGTATAATGGGTAGGAGCTAAGCACTGAAAGGATCAAACAAAGCGCAAAAGTGATGGTGGAGAAATCTAGGAGTGAGGCTGACAAAGAAAACCGAGAGAAACCGACTGGGCAAGCACAAATTATGGCAGTGTGGGAGCCACCGGCGCCGGAGAACATCAAACTTAACCTGGATGCCCACATCGATCGGGATGGTTGGGTGGGACTCGGAGTAATCGCTCGAAACCATAGAGGAGACGTCACGGCAGCTGCAGTGCGTCGGGTCAAAGCCAATTGGACACCGATGACGGCGGAGGCAGAGGCGATTTTGATGGGAGTACAATTAGCTAAAAATGTATAAACCAATGCTTCCATAGATTCGATTGTGGTTTACAATTATAGCTACCATACCTGTTTACTTGGAATTATTTTCCCGATAATGATAAAAAAAAAAGAAAGAATAAAAAAAATGAAGGGCGATGATTCAAATTAAGATTTCTCTAATATCCTATAAAAAAAATGATGAAGTATCATTTGACCACTTTTCCTTTTTTTTCACTTCCATAATTTTAATTAAAAAAATAAAGAAGGAAAAAAAAGATTTTTCATTACTCCAAAAAAGGGTCTAAAAAGGCAGGATCCTTGTTTGATCTTTCTTTTATGAATATCCTCTCTCTCCTTTTTTCTTGGGTTGTACTAGGACACATATATGAAAAGTTAAACGTGCAATTTGAATCAGATAGAATGAAGATTTAATTATAGAAGCTATTTTAGATTTTAGTAGAGTTTTCATTTCTTGTTCGTGGACCCATGTGAGGAGGGAAGGGAATTACACGGCCTACCACCTTGCAAGGGTTGTTCCTCTGGAAGTAGAGCATGTTTGGGTAGATGTTTGCCCAACACAGATCTCTAACTATGTTTTGATGGAGAAACTTTCGATAAATGATAAGTGATAACACCTTTTCTCTCAAAAAAAAAAAGTTGGTTCCATTTTAAAATGAAAATTACTTGGCATTTCTTTCCAAATAAATAAATAAATAAATCATGTGAATCAAAATCAGCGAAATATATTTTGCTTGTAAGTTATAATGAGGTTCCATTAAAAAATGAAACATCATATCGCATTTCTCTCTGAATTTTAAAAAAAAAACATAAAGAAATAATGTGACATTTATACTTTATAGTTTAAGAGGGAGATTGATAGGGAAAAGCCAAATAGGTCCAAAATATTTTTTTAAAGAATAAGTAATAAATATTTAGGTTGTCTTTTTTTTCGAGGGATCTACTCAGAGCGTTCTTCTATGGGATGTTACAAACTTATTACTAGAACTACAATTCCATGCAATCGAAGACTTAATTTTATGACCAAACTTGAAAAGTCGGTTTGTAGCTCTATTCCCTTGACAGAAAGTATGAGAGAAAATGACCAAGTCACAAGTAGAAATAATTAAGTATTCGAATATCTGGACCAAAGTGAAGATCTTGCAAGGGATGTGGAAAGAGCTCTTTGCCTGCATTAATGAAAACAAGATTATCATTCTCAAAATGAATATTGTGGAGATCAGCTACTATTACATCCCAAACTCCAAGCCCCAATGCAATGGATTCTGTGACAAGTGTTAGAGGAAAGGGAGTATAAGGTATAGAAATAATGAAACTCGCTTAGATATCGCTAAGATTCGTGGATTGTACGGACTTTCCTTAGAACTATTTACTGTACCGTAAATGTTCAAAGGGATAAAGCTTAGCACTTGTAACACTCAAGAAAAATGGTTTCTCGCTTGAATCACTCAAGTATAGTTGCAGTCTAGATAAGAATGAGGATGAGATTAGCTTAGAATTGTGTGTCTCAAATGGCTTGGAATGTCTCCTATATATAGGAGATTTCCAACCCTAATGATATCCTTTAGTCAAAGGATAATCAAGAGACTTAATCAGGGATTAACACCTTAATATGACCTTGACCAAATCAAGTCATATAGCTGTTGGAAAACCTTAATAATCGTCCTTTAAAACGATATCAAATACTTATTGTATAAGATTATATAGCCGTTAACATTAAAAACAAGTTATGGGTTCCAACACGGTCCGTGTTGGATCAACACGGTTCGTGTTGCCTCAACACGACCCGTGTTGAGCCCAAGATCATTTTCTCAACTCTCTGGAGACCAACACGACCCGTGTTGATCTCAGATTCATCCGTGTTGATCATATTCTTAATGTTTCACTTATATATAATCCTTATATTTATTACTTATGATTCCTTATGCTATATAATCAACTTGTACCTTGAAATAATTCCAACAATCCCCCGCCATTTCAAGAGTATGTAAAACCCTTGAAATAACTTTACTTAAGGAGCTTTTTTTTTTTGACAAAAACTTTACTTAAGGAGCTTATACCCCCGCCATTTGAGATATACCTTAACTTGTAATCACCAGAGAAACCCACAAAACAAATGCCTAATGAAAAGTAGATTGCTCTTTGAACTTTTCATTTAGTGTATACGAGCCAAAATTGAATCCAAATCACAAAGTAGACATGTCTTTGAACTTTGGATTTATATTAACTAACTATACTCATAACACACATACATTTTAAATCTTGAGTGTAAATACCTTGACACTTTTATCTGGTCTTGTGTCCTTATCCTTCATAAGTGTTTCGGAACTTTAGCTCATAGTTACTTTATGCGGTCACACATAACACTTACATAGGTAAACTTTGTAATATATCACCCCTGTAATTAGGCTTTCCACAAAGTCTGCTAAGAGTAGTACTACTCAACCTCTTGTCATTACAGATTTCTAAGCATCACTTGACCTTGGGATAAAAATTGATGTTTCCTACTAATTAAGACAACTCCGTACTCATTTGAACTTTAGAAATTGGTGGTATTCCAATTCGTAAAGTTCATGCTTTGTTGTGATTAGTAGAAATTTGAGCTACACTTAAACCCATCCCCTTTGAAGTGCCTTTTATCAAATCTCTAGACAATCCTTTGGTTAAAGGATCGGCTAGATTTTCTTTTGATTTGATATACCTTGAAGTCACTACTCCATCCCTTATAAGTTGATGTACATAAGCATGCCTTAAACCAATGTGTCTTGACTTACCATTGTAAACATGACTATATACAACATCAAGAGTAGTTTTGCTATCACAATGAATTGTGATTGGCACCATTGGCTTATACCAAATAGGTACTTCCAATAATAAATTCCTTAACCATTCTGCTTCCTTACAAGAAGCATATAATGCTACTAATTCTGAAGACATAGTGGAGTCCGCTATATTAGCTTGTTTCTTAGATCCCCAAGAAACCGCTCCACCTCCTAATAGGAATACTCATCCACTGGTAGAAGAAAAATCCCTTTATTTATCCAACTCGCATCCGAGTATCCTTCTAGAACCGAAGGTTCTCCTTTATAAGTGAGTTGGTAACTTTTAGTACCAGCTAGATATCTTAATACCCCCCCCCCCCCCGAATTGCAAATCAATGCATATAACTCGGATTACTTGTAAACCTACTTAACATGCCAATTGCATAAGCAATATCTGGCCTTGTACTTGTCATCGCATACATGAGACTCCCTATTACCTTAGCATATTCAAGTTGATCAACTGGAGAACCCATATTCTTCTCTAGTTTCTTACTTGAATCATAAGGAGTTCTTACCGGGTATACATTCTCACCCCCGAACTTATTCAAAAATTTTCTTAATGTAATGCTCTTGAGATAAACTTATTCCATCATTATTTCTAATGATCTTAATACCAAGAATTACATCCGCTTTACCCATGTCCTTCATAGAGAACTTTGAGGATATAAATTCTTTGGTCTTATTAACTTATTCCATGTCGGTCCCAAAGATCAACATGTCATCAACGTATAGGCATATAATCACCCATTTTCCATTCTCAAACTTATAGTATATGCACTTATTAGATTCATTGATCTTATATCCACTCAAAAGCACTACTTCATCAAACTTTTGATGTCATTGCTTAGGTGCTTGCTTAAGTCCATATAAGGACCTTATAAGTTTACAAACTTTCTTCTCTTGACCTTCAACAACAAACCCAGCCTTCGGGTTGTTCCATATATACCTCCTCTTCTAGTTCTCCATTTAAGAATGTCGTTTTGACATCCATTTGATGAAGAACTAGCTTATGGATAGTAGCTAAAGCCAACAACACACGTATTGAGGCTACCCTAGCTACCGGTGCATATGTATCAAAGTAGTTAATACCATACTTTTGAGTAAAGCCCCTTACAACCAATCAGGCTTTATACCTCTCAACGGTACCATCTACTTTTCTATTCCTTTTAAAAATCCATTTAGAGGTAATTTGTTTACTTCTCGGAGGAAGGTCGACCAATATCGAAACATTGTTTTCCATTTCTCATCTTGTACCGCTTCTTTCCACAAAGAAACATCATGAGATTGCATATCTTCTTTAAAAGTTTTTGGGTCTTTATCTATGTTGTACATACATAGGGTCTCTCTTTCAATTGAGTCCCTCGATCCTTCTACCAGATAAACGTAGAAGTCTGAACCAAAATCCTTTGGTTTCCTTGATCTTTTACTCCTTAATTCAATACTTTCATCTTCTTCATCATGAATAACATCATGACTCAAAAGATCATCTTGTATGGATGTACCCTCATGATTTACATCTTGAGGCTCAATTAGAGGAACAATATCTTGAGTTATATCTTTAGGTCTAGGAATTGAAGAGAACCCAGTCTCATCAAAAATTACATCTATTGATTCCATAATGGTATTCACCGATATGTACTCATTTGGCTCAACCACCAAAAACCTATAAGCTTTGCTATCTTGAGTATAGCTTATAAAGATACATTCAATTCCTCTTTCACCTAACTTTCTTTTCTTAGGTTCCAAGACCCTTACAATGGCCCTATAACCCCAAATCTTTAAATACTTTAGATTTGGTTTCCTTTTGTTCCATAACTCATATGGGGTACTAGAATTCTCTTTGTATGGAACTCTATTTAAAATATAACAAGCCGTTAACATGGCTTCACCCCAAAATCCATTACTTAAACCGGAGTTAGACAACATAAAATTCATCATTTCTTTTAAAGTTCTATTTTTTCCTTTCCGCAACCCCATTTTGTTGTGGTGTATACGAGGCGGTTGTCTCATGAATAATCCCCGTTTCTTGGAAAAACTTTGGATCATAAAATTCCCCTCCCCTATCGGATCTTAAAGTCTTAATCAAGGTCTCACATTGAAGTTCACTTCTAGTTTTGTAAACTTTAAACTTTTCAAGTGTTCATTTTTAGAACTCAAAAGATAAACTTGACAATATCTAGAATAATCATCAATGAAAGTCACATAATACTTCTTACCACCCATAGAAGGTGTACTATGAAAATCTTCTAAATCACTATGAATTAAATCAAGCAATTTAGAAGTTCTTTTTATACTTGAGAATGAACTTTTAGTGATTTTATTAAGCATGCATGTCTTACACTTTTCTATGTCATCACTCAATTTAGGAATCAAATCAAGATTAAACATTTCCTTCAACTTTGTAAAGTTCACATGTCCTAATCTAGCATGTCATAGAAAAGACTTATTCAAACTAGACACATGCATATAAGCGAAAATCATGCCATATTTATTATTGTTAGCATTCAATTTAAACATCTCTTCATAAGCATATCCCTTCCCTACAAAGGTCCCTCCCTTGGAAAGTACATAGTTATCTTCATCATAAACTTGCATAAAATCAAACTTGCTAAAAAGATAACCGGATACAAGATTCTTACAAACTTCCGGAGCTAGATACACATCATTCAAAAGCAAAGATTTACCGGAAGTGAAAACAAGTTCCACTTGCCCAATGCCTTCAAATTTGACCGGATGGTTGTTGCCCATGTAGAGTTTCACACCATTATATGCCGGTTTGAGAGTCTTGAATAAACTCTTGTCAATCCAAACATGCCTTGACGCACCCGATTCTATATACCAATCGTTACAACCAATGGAAACCATGTTAATATGATCCTTAATCATGGCTACAAAGGAATCGGGTTCCTTCTCCTTACTCTTGCCCTTAGATGTAACTTTGTTCAAAATACCATGCTTCTTTTTCCATTGGTAACGCTCTCTCTTTGTGTGCCTCGGTTTGCCACATTCCAAACTTGCTTAGGCTTTTGAATTCCCTTACTAGATTTGTTGTGGCTCTTGTTCTTATTCTTGTTTCCCTTATTCTCTTGCACCACATTGACCTTAGATTGCTCTTTGGTACCATCTTGTAGGCGTAACTCTTCTTCAATCCGAAGATGGTTAGCCAAACCCTCAAGCCTCTTTCTGCTGCATGAGTGTCCTTTTAGTCTCATTCCAAGAAGAAGGTAACTTGTCAATAATAGAGGATACGATTATAGATTCATCCATGTTCAAATTGTGTTGCTTGAAGTTACTCAAAATACGTTGAATCTCATGAAATTGATCTAGAATTTTCCTATTATCATCCATCTTAAACTTCATGAATTGACTAACAAGAAAATTCTTACTTGACGCATCTTCCGACATGTACTTAGCTTAAAGCATCTCCCAAAGCTTCTTTGTCGTCTCCACATGTTGATAGACATCGAAGATAGTATCACTCATCGCGTTGAGAATGCATCCTCAACAAATGTAGTCGTCATTCTCCATCTTGAGCCTTTGTCGAGAAGCCTCCGCATCTTCCAAGGGCGTCTTGTCCTTTCCTTGTTCCTTGCCTTTATCTCCATCACACGTGGAAGTCTTGTCGGTTGCGTCATCCTTAGGAAGCTACTCGGTGGTCACCTTCTCGGTCGAAGGGTCTGGATTCACCTTGGGAGAAATCTCAATGTTAAGCACATAGGCCACATTGAGAGTCATTAGCAAGAAATGCATCTTGCTTTGCCAACACCGAAAATCCACTCCTTCAAAGCAATCTAGCTTTTGGAAATTACTAGACATATCACGAAGCGAGGCCATTACTAAATAGTTCTTAAGATTGTTAGAGGAAAGGGAGTATAAGGTATAGAAACAATGAAACTCGCTTGGATATCGCTAAGATTCGTGGATTGTACTCACTTTCCTTAAGAACTATTTACTATACCGTAAATGTTCAAAGGGATAAAGCTTAGCACTTGCAACACTCGAGAAAAATGGTTTCTCACTTGAATCACTCAAGTATAGCTGCAATCTAGACAAGAATGAGGATGAGATTAGCTTAGAATTGTGTGTCTCCAATGGCTTGGAATGTCTCCTATATATAGGAGACTTCCAACCCTAATGATATCCTTTAGTCAAAGGATAATCAAGAGACTTAATGAGGGATTAGTACCTTAATATGACCTTGACCAGGTCAAGTCATATAGCTGTTGGAAAACCTTAATAATCGTCCTTAAAACAATTTCAAATAGTTATTGTATAAGATTATATAGCCGTTACCATTAAAAACAAGTTCTAGGTTCTAACATGGTCCGTGTTGAATGCAACACGGTCCATGTTGCCTTAACACGACCCGTGTTGAGCCCAGGATCATTTTCTCAACTCTCTGGAGACCAACACAACCCGTGTTGATCTCAGATTCATCCGTGTTGATCATATTCTTAATGTTTCACTTATATATGATCCTTATACTTGTTACTTATGATTCCTTATGCTATATAATCAACTTGTACTCTTGAAATAATTCCAACAACAAGTATTGACACATCATCCACATTAAATGAAGACACCTGGATCAAGGAAGTCGCCTCTATAATCCCTTATGATATAACCTCCTCCTATAGCAGAACAGTTTAGAACCATCAAAGTTTATTTTAACAGTTCTCAGGGATGGCTTACTCCACGAGATCCACCGCAAACTCCGGGTTGAAGAATTGTGATATCCAACAAAAACCTAAACCGAAAATCAAATGGCAAACTCTGAACCGATAAAACTGGTTAACCGTTTGGATTATTTTAAAACTACGGTTTAGGTTAACTAAGTCAGCGTAGGGCCGGCGGCCCGGAGGGCACGGTCCCCCACGGAGTGTCGAGATCGACATAGAGTTGCTTATTGCTTCCTAGGGTGCTTTTTAATTATTTTAAGCACTAATATTTATTTTATTGAATTTCTATGTCATGTAGTTAAAATTTAGTCTAACCAAGTTTACTTTCTAACAATTTTTGGTAATACTGACATAATATCACAGCCCGGGGCCAAGATCGGGCTCTCTAACTGGGGATCCTGGCAGATCCCACATTCAAGAGGGTCCCGAGCTTGGCCAACATCATGATTAGTCTGCTTGGGGTTAAGACAAACATCGACCCAAGCCCATGGATTGGGGATCCGCGAGGATCCCGAGCCCATGATATTGGGTGATCTCTTGTCCAACTTGAAGCAGACTTTTCATGTTACAATATTCCCCGTAAATCATCTAAAAGAAAATTTTGTTAAACTAAAAACAAAAATGCATGAAATAAAGAACGGAGTAGCCAGCTAGTTTTTAGAAAAAACAAACAAAACAAAGAAAAAAAAAAGAAAACTCCATGAACTACGAACCAAAAAAATGTGCTCGGGGGTAAATGTACAAGTGTACGAGGGTTGCTCCTAGATCGCCCATCAAAACGGCCTTTACTCCGTCGGGTTCTTTAAAAAAGAAGAAAAACGGGGAAAAAAAAACAAAGTTGTCACAACATTTGTAAATTAAAGCATGCGAAGTACATAAATTCAACAGTTCAAACAAGTACTATAAAAAGAAAAAAATACAGTGGACGAGATTAAGATCTACAATATTACAAAAATAAAAAGAAAAAAAAAGGAGAAACACGGGAACTATTACCGACCCTAGAAGCAAAACCGCCCTGTAGCTGCGATGATCGAATTTGTGATGACCCCAAATACAAGATGTTGGGTTTTGGATCCGTGAGGACATGAAAGCAACCCTCACTAAAAGTGTAATTTGGAAGACTGGCCCTTTCGAATCCGCTAGGATCCCATTAAAAAAATTCCACTTGCCGTAAGTGTATTATTTGAGGGTGACTTGTAGAGTGATAGTAAAGCCCGTACAATAGTCTGGACATTATCCTCCCTAAATCTGTTCATTGACATCCTTTTTATAAGCCCTCCTCCAGGATGTTACCGGCAGTTGAAGGAATTGGCATAAGTCCATGGGATCCGCGATGGGATCCGCGAGGACCCCATAGTGATCAGAAGCAGTTTTTGACTTTCAGTTAAACTAAACGACAGTTGTCACTTAAGTTGGATTCAAGAGTTTCTCAGCAGACCAACAAGAGTTTGGGACCCGCCAGAATTCGCTTTGGTCGGTTGACTCGGAATCCCTATGGAACCCACTTTTGGGCCTATCATGAATATGTGAAGGTCTGCCATGAACATTGGAATTGAGCCGGATCTTTATTGGATCCGCCAGGACCCTTGTATCTTGTAATGAGATCGGCAGGGAGCTTAAAACATGGATCCCCAAAAGATCACTTTAAACGAGATCAACTATTAACCCATGGAGTGAGATGCCTCTTTGTCGGTCGATGAGAGAGTTGGGCATGAGATATGCGAGCATCTAACTTTTGCATTGGACTCGGGATATGCGAGCATCCCGATTTTTGCATTGGGCTTGGGATCGGCGAGCATCCCATTTTGTACGTCGGGCTTAGTCATCTTCTCTGTTGGGTCGGTGAGGTATCTAAATATTGGATCAATGAGGAACCCATGTATCATATCCACGAAGGACCCGAGTACTAGATTCGCGAGGGACCCGAGTATAGGATCCGCGAGGCACCCAAATACTAGATCCACGAGTAACCGTTTTGGGTCTAATTCATTTGTATTCGCGAGGACCTGTGAGTTGGGATACACGAGGACCCTTCAACCCGGGTTGACCAGGAGTTGACTTTAACTTGACCAAGAGTTGACTTTGATCAAGAGTTAGTCTTGACCAGGAGTTGACTTTGACTTGACTTTGACTAAGAGTTGACTTTGACCGAGAATACTAGATCTGCGAGGGACCGTCTTGGGCCTGATTCATTTGGATCCACAAGGACCTGTTGAGTTGGGATCCACGAGGATCCCTTAACTCGGTTTGACCAGCAGTTGACTTTATAGCCCAAAGTCCTTGAGGACTCTAACAAGCCCGAAATCCTCAAGGTGCTTATTGAGTATTATTTTTTGTGTCTATAGCCAGCTTAATGGTTTCGGTTTCGGTTTTGCATTTTTGTGAAGCGGTTAACTACGGTTAACAGTTTTAATTAATTTAATACCAAATTTTGAAATTTTTTATCAAAATGTTAATCTTTTATCCTTGGTGATGATTTTAAATTTATAAGAACCGATGGTTAACCACAATTAACGGTAAACCTGACCCAAAAAGCGATTAACTATTGGTTTCGGTTTCTAATTTTCAAATGTAGTTAATCGTATAATACGGTATAGATTCATGTTTACAAATTCCTGAAACCACAAAAACGGTTAAACGATTTTAGACATCCCTATCCCACACCACCATGGCAAACCTGCAATGGAGGAAAAATAAGATCCTCTCGCAAAGTGGTAATGCCTTTTGGCGGAGCTACAAGAGGAAAATTCAAGTTTAAATTGAATATCTAAGTTCCAAATCCACCTGAAATCCCAGGGGACACTAGATTGCAAGTTATCATAAGCGATCGAGTCAAGAGGCTGATTTTGTGGAAACTTCTCCTTCATTAGAAAGGCCCCAACAAATAAAATCCTCTCGACAATATTAAAAGGAGTCAGAGTATTCAGAATACGACAAACGAAATCTATCCTTCTTTAATTATTTTATGGTCTTCAATAATGCACTAGGTATGAAGCCTCTTAACAAGGAGACAACAATGAAGGGAAGATGTTGAAGGAGAAAAGCGTCAATAAACTTAATAAGGGAAGATGTTGAAGGGAGAAAAGCGTCAATAAACTTAATTGGGTTTCTTTAAGTATTTCTTTAGCAACTGTTATTTCAATAAAAACGTTAGTTTATGAAATGTTAGGGGATCAACACATTTTATGAATGAAATTAATTATTAGATGCTCAAAAACTGAAGGGCAACAATTATTCACTAGTTTGTTGCACGGTTCACTATGGAGTATAATCTTTAAGTATATCTAATATATATTGTTAGAGCATCCGCAATGATGAGTATGAGTTATACTTATTGGATGAGGTGGAAGCAGTATGGCCCACCAAAAAAGTTAGAGTTAAACTCTCTATATTAACTTGCTTTCCAATGGTAAGTGTGAGTTTGATTAAAATAAGTAAAAAAAAATGTGTAGGCCCCATATTTAATAGTTTAAATACAAATAGAAATAAAAAAATGAAAAAAATATGTCGAGAATCTCGTCCTTGTCCTCGCGCGGCGAGCACGAGTTCGAGTTTTTCTCACCACCGACACTTGTCCTCGCCGTTGCACTGTCTTTCTCGTCCTCATCCACGCCACATCAGCACCATTTCAATCTCAAACTCGTCATTGCGGACGGTCTTATACAACAATTGAGAGGAGTTTGGAGAGATCGGTGATTATATACTAAAACGAGCAAACCCTTTGTATTCTTGCAAATAGTCTCTTTAGACTAACGAAAACATCTCATTTACACATTTTTGGCAAACATAAAGCTCCATCTTTCTCATTTTATCTATCATTCTTTAATTATTTTATGGTCTTCAATATTTATTTTTGACTGACAATTTCTTACATATATTTTATCATAAAATTATGACATTATATTCCAACGATAGTTTTCTCTTCATGAATCTAACTATAGTAATTTTGTAACTTGAATGATAAAATATTGTATATAGCGAGAAATTAATGGTCAAATTAAAGCTTTAAATGTTTGAATGATGCAAGATTTAGGTAAAAGATAAAATAAAAATGATAGAGTATAATAGGGTATCATGCAATAGAAAACACATGATGAAATCAATCATATTAGAATCAAAAAATTACTCGGAGGTACCCCAATATTTGGGAAAATTACTTTTCGATACCCTAACTTTTCAAAACTCATTTTGAGATACTCTTAATTATTGGGTTAGTAATTATTTGGTGTTTTTCCTGCCATCAACTTTATTAAGTGACCAAAATACTCTTATTCTTCTTCTTCAAGGGTATTTCATAAAAAATGGAAGAATAAGGGTATTTCAGTCACTTAACCAAATTGATGACCGGAAAAACACCTAATAATTTCTAATCCAAAAATTAAGGGTACCCCAAAATTAGTTTTGAAAATTAAGTAGGGGTACCTGAAAAACATTTCACCAAAAGTTAGGGTACCTCCGAGTAATTTTTTTTTGTAAAGAATGAATTTCTTCTTTTTCAAAGTTTTATTCTAAGAACACAACATACATACAGTTATGAAACACTAGATCCAACAACAATATCCACAATATTCAATACAAAGAAGAAACAAATATAGGCTTCAATCTTATATATTCCATTCAAGGAATTAATCCTTTTAATTCAACTTGCTTAGTTTTGGCCAAATCGTCTTCCTCGTTGTTGAAACGAACGTAACGCCTCGATAAACTCATTTTTCCCAAAATCGGGCCAAAGGGTGTTTGTAACATACATCTCAGTATACGCAGATTGCCATAGATAATAGTTACTAATACGAAACTCTCCGCTGGTTCGAATGAGCAAATCGGGGCATGGCATATTGGTCACCTTTGTTTGAAGTTCTTGTTCAAATGATGATTTTGTGATTTCTTCGGGTCTAAGTAACCCATCTTTAACTTTGGTAGCAAGGCTTTGACAAGCTTGGACGATGTCGTTCTGGCCACCGTAACTCATTGATATGATCATGTGGCATTTGGTGTTGTTTTTTGTCACTTCTTCGTCGTGTTTTATCTGTTCTTGTAAGGAAATTGGGAGTAAAGAGATATCTCCAATGACTGAAAGTCGTACATTGTACCTGTTTGTTATCCATACACCAAATAAATAAGAAGATATTATGAAATTGAGATATTCGAGTATAGTCAAAAAAAATTTCGACTACAGTAGTTACAAAGTGTAATTTTCATTAACTCTATTTATAGAATAAAGGGAAATCATTATATATGACCAAAGGACTTTTTGCAATAAGTAATCCTATTTATCGAGATATAATTTTTTATAAAATTTAATATTTTTAAGGAGATTCTATATAACTGATTTCTTTTCAACTATCATAGTTAAAATGTAGAGATAACATTATATCTATCTTAAAAATATTCGAAATCAATAATGTATTGATCAAAATAAATTGTTGAAATAGTTAACAGTATTTATTGACACATAAATTTTTTTAATGAATGAAATTTATTTTAGACATATTAATAGTACGAAATTTACAACTATCATAATTGAGAAAAAAAATTACTAAGATAAAAAGTTCATTTGAAATTGCATTGCTTTAAATTTATCATGGGACGATCACTTATAATATGTTGCATCGATATTTTTTTTAGGATAATTCTGATAAAAAAAAAAACAAATGTTCGCGATAAAGTAGTCCCTCCTTGTCAAATTATGTGTCACCTTGGACACAATTTAAAAGACCAAGAAAACTTCTCATCTGCATTAATTTAACGCATTGGAAATGTGAAAATGTTGAATAAAATTTTAAATAAAAAAATGAAAGAAATAGATGTAATTAATAAGGTTAATTTGATAAATTAGTAATTAATTTGTTATTGAAAATATAAAGTGACAGATATTATAGAAAAAAAATAAAATTAGTTGAAGTGACAGATAATATGGGAAGGAGGGAGTATAACTCTTAATATGATTAACCAATGACAATATGACATAATATCCTTAAAAGTTCAAAGTATCTCTGACTACCTCCGTTCTTTTTTATCTGTCATTTATGGTTTTCAGTGTCAATTTTCAATCAATAATTTATAATATAAAACTTTTACAAAAAAATATAATATTATACTTTTTGAATAGTATTTTTTATAACGAATCTAATCATATCAATTTTGTATGATGAATCATTATAAAAATTAAGATATTAACAGTCAAAGTTTTTAACACAATTCCCTATGCGACAGATAAATAAAACCTGAGGTAGTATAAATTGTGGTTATGTGGTCCTCCAAAAGTTTAAGTGAGACAGTGTTATGTGTCCAAAAGTTTGTGTTGCCTCAATTCCAACGTACTTCCTCCATTCTTTTTTATCTGTCATTTATGGTTTTCAGTGTCAATTTTTAATCAATAATTTATAATATAAATTTTTTATAAAAAATTATAATATTATAGTTTTTAAATAGTATTTTTTTATTACTAATCTAATGATACCAATTTTATATGATGAATCATTATACAAATTAAAATATTAACGGTCAAAGTTTTTAACACAATTTCCAAAGCGACAGATAAATAAAAACGGATATAGTATTTAATTGGGGATTGTATTTGGTTATTTACTACCTCCGTCCCATTATATTTGTCCATTTACCTAACTTTAAGTATATCAATGTATATTGGAAATTGACAAAAAAATTACTGGGAGGTACCGCAATATTTGGAGAAACTATTTTTCGGTACCCCAACTTTTTAAAACTCATTTTGAGGTACCCTTACTTTTTGGGTTAGTAATTATTTGGTGCTTTTTTGGCCATCAATTTTATTAAGTGACCGAAATACCCTTATTCTTTTTCTTTAAGGGTATTTCTTAAAAAATGGAAGAACAAGGGTATTTCGGTCACTTAACCAAATTGATGACCGAAAAAACACCTAATAATTTGTAACCCAAAAAGTAAGGGTACCCCAAAATGAGTTTTGAAAAGTTGGGGTACCTGAAAACATTTCACCAAAAGTTAGGGTACCTCCGAGTAATTTTTTGGGGAATTGATGTGAAAAGTTTGTAATTTACCTAAATTACCCCTACTTTAATTGAAGATAATAGTTGTTGGAATTGTAAAAAGTGATAAAATGAATTTATTAATTAGGGTAGAAAATGAATTACAGTTGTTGGGATTATAAATGGAACAAATATTTTGGGACAAAGAAGTTAGGTAAAAAGACAAATATTTTGGGATGGAGGTAGTAGCTAGCAATTTTTATCAAGAAAAATGCATATTTTGCTGATTCTATCTCGTAAGGTCAAAATGGTAATTCCTCCATTGCTTAATATTTATTGTCACAAAAATTGTGCAATCAAGTGTTATAAATTTTGATGGTAAATTTCTTAAGGATTATTGGATGATAATACACTGAACTTTAGAAATATCGGACAATAATGCACTGAACTTTTTTCTTGGACTCTAATACACTGAACTTTGAGGGTGTTAGACAATAATACACTCAGACCAATCAGGTGGTGGTTGACGCGGTGACTATCCTACTTTGAGGTGTCGTTTTTCTAATTTTTTTCAGAAAATTTTTTACCGTGTAAAAAGTACACATAAGCGAGATGACTAATATATTTTTTTTGGAAAAAAAAACGACACCTCAAAGTATGACAGTCAGTCAGTCAGTCACCACGTCAACCACCAGCTGAATTGGTCTGAGTGTATTATTATCCAATACCCTCAAAGTTCAGTGTATTAGAGTTCAAGAAAAAAGTTCAGTGCATTATTGTCCAATACCCCCAAAGTTCAGTGTATTATCGTCCAATAATCCATTTCTTAATATGTAATGATTTATCATGTCAAATTATTATCGCGAGGTTCATAGTGAAAAGTACTTTCATAAAAGCATAGTTCTATCTAACAATTCAAATGTTAATTCAGTAGCATTAATGCAACAGCTTTCCGGCTCTGGTTGTATCGAGGAGGTAAGGAGATTAAATGAGCAAACCAATGCTCTAAAGGATGAGTTAATCAAGGCGTTAGGAATGCAAAGGTGGATTGAAGTTGAGCAGATGCATGATGCAGAATTAAGGAGGCAAAAGGAAGATGTTGAGACTACCTCTTTTAACGAGCAGTCCCTTGCATTGGTACCAGTGATCAATGATCAGCAACTCTTAATTGCAGAGGCTGAACTTGGAGATAAGGAGATACAAGGTTTGCAGAAATCAGTCGAGGTAGTTAATGACATTGAATCTCAACCATTAAGTGAGGAGGTTGATTGTGAGGAGAATCACTCAATTTCTTCTGATAATGAGTCTGTGGTAAGGGCTAGGGAGTTGATTGTGTCTAAAGCAATCGAATTTGGGGAATCTAGTGGATTTATGAGAGCAAAGAAGAACACAAACCCAAAAAAAAGCACTTCAGTAGTAAGCTCTCTGCAAGAAGGAAGAAGAAGCTCAAGGAAAGTGAGAGAAGGAAGAAAAACTCAGATAATTCTAAGCTGCCCTTTTGTGACGGGGGTGACCAACAAATATGAGAGTTGGAGTGTGGAATGTGAGGGGCATTGGTGATAGAGAAAAGAAGCGCTACATAAAATCCCTCATCAAGCAGGAGAAAATGGACATCATGGGATTAGTAGAAACAAAACATCACACTTTCAATGAGAGGGGAATAAGGCAACTGTGGGGTATGCAAAATGTTCTCTTTGCAGATATTGTGGCAGATGGCAGAGCTGGAGGGGTTATTATTATGTGGCTTCAGGATGAATTTGTGGTGTCATTGATTGAGAAAGGCGATAACTGGATATGTATCATTGGACATCATGCTCGTTGTAAACTTGACTGTCCATTCACAGTCCTCTATGGTGCTCAATCATCACAAGGTAGAAAACAGCAGTGGGAGCAACTTCTACAGCTAAGAGGAGGGATCCAATGTCCCTTCATCTTAATGGGGGATTTTAATGAAATTTTAGCTCCAGAAGAAAGAAGGGGGTGTACTCAGTATTCCAACTCTATGATTGAGTTTGCTGACTTTATTCAAGCAATGCAGCTTCATGATGTTCCTCTTCATCAACAATACACATACATCAGAGCCAATGCTGCAAGTAAGCTAGATCGTATCCTTATTGATTTTAGCTTACTAACTCTTTTCTCTAATCTTGAGGCTTACTGCAGGCGTAGAAGATTATCAGATCACTTCCCTGTTTTATTAAGGTCCTCCAATTTGCAATGGGGCCCCAACTCATTTAAGATGCTAAATGTGTGACTTGATGATCCTCGCTTCAAAGTGATCTTTGAGAATGAATGGAGCAAACTTGGGAAAAAATCCGCCTTTGATAAGCTAAAGGCAATGAAAGGTCCTCTTAAACAATGGAATAAAGAGGTATTTGGCAAAGTGGAGAACAAGATGAAAACCTTAGAGACAGAACTTGAAAAGTTGGATCAGAAAGAGCTCATTAGTGCACTGGAGGAATGTGACATACTCCAGAGAAATGCTGTGAAGTCTCTCTTGCACAAGACTGTTATCAATCTGGAGAGAATATGGCAGCAAAAATCCAGATGCAAGCTGCTAAAGAGTGGTGACAGAAACACCAGATACTTTCATACTATGGCCACCATCAGAAAGAGACAAAATTCTTTGCAGAGAATTTGCATTGAAGGTGACCTAATCGAGCAACAAAGCCAGATTAAGAAGGCAGTAAGGCAATCCTTCTTAAATCAATTCAAAAAGAGGTCTAGGGCCTTTGAATTTGATCTCAACCTGCTCAACTTAAAGAAACTACCTGTGGAGGATTCTGAGTGGTTAGAACGAAATGTCACTAGAGCTGAAATCTTTGAAGCCATGAAGAGTTGCAAATCTACGAGTGCACCTGGATATGATGGTTTTAATTTCAAATGCATCAAAGAACTATGGCCAATTATTGAAGAAGACTTTTGCAAATGTATCATGGAATTCTTCGACGATGGAATTCTTCCTGAAGTCATAAACACTACTTGGGTTGTTCTAATTCCCAAGAAGCAAGGGGCAGTGGATATCAAAGACTTCAGACCCATCAGTATCATTGGAAGCATCTACAAGATTATTGCCAAGATCCTCAGTAGTAGATTGAAAGGTGTGATGCACAAGCTGGTTGGTGAAGCCCAAACAGCTTATATTCCAGGCAGACAAATCCTTGATGGTGTGATGGTAGCGGCAGAAGTTGTGCACTGGTTAAAGAAGAAAGGTCGGTCAGGAGCAATATTGAAATTAGACTTCCAAAAAGCTTATGACTCTGTGGATTGGGACGCGCTTGAAGAAGTGCTCATTTGCATGGGTTTTGGTCAAAAGTGGATCTCTTGGATTATGAAATACGTTACAACTGCAAGGATATCAGTGATCATTAATGGGTCCCCTTCTAAGCCCTTCCACATTGGTAGAGGCTTAAGACAAGGAGACCCTCTATCTCCCCTTCTGTTTGCTCTTCTTGCAGAAGTGTTGAACTGTTTGATCCTGTGGGGAGTGCATCGAGGTGATTTTAGAGGTCTCACAGTAGGTGGGAAAAAATTGAGAGTTACTCACTTACAATTTGCAGATGACACAATCATCTTCTCCCAAGCCAATGAGGATGAACTCATCAACTTGAAGGTCTTGCTACAATCTTTTGAAGAGTTTGCTGGGTTGGCCATCAATTATTCCAAGTCATCCCTGATTGTTTTGGGCAAAGATGAACAGTGGGGAAAGTCAATGGCAAAGAAGTTGGGCTGTGAACTCACCTGTCTGCCTATTGCCTACCTTGGCATCCCACTAGGTGCCAATATGAAGAAGAAGAGCTCCTGGACTCCCATCCTGAACAAAGTGCAATCCAAGCTTTCTTCTTGGAAAGCTTGCTGTCTCTTTAAGACCGGTAAACTAGTCATCATCAAGTCGGTACTCAACAGTCTACCACTTTATTATCTATCCCTTTTCAAAATTCCCAAGGCAGTTGCTAAAGCTATTAATCGCATTCAAATGAGATTCTTCTGGGCTAAAAGAGTAGACAGTGATAAGAGAGTTTCAGCCCTTGTGAAATGGGAAGTCATACAAAGGCCAAAGGATAGAGGTGGTCTTGGGGTTGGTGATTTGCACCTAAAAAACATGGCATTGTTATTCAAATGGTGGTGGAGATACATAACTGAAGAAGGAATGCTATGGAAGCAGGTGGTTCATTCGATACATGCTGAAGACTTTGCTCTCATTCCCTCTAATTGTAAGCCTTGGTTGGCTAGCCCCTGGAATGACATAAAGAAGGTTGTTCAAGAAGACCCCATTATTCAGCAAGTCATTAATGAAAATCTGAAAATCAATCTAGGGGATGGGGCTAGCATTCACTTCTGGCTGGATGCTTGGCTAGACAATTGTGCCCTTAACCTGAAGTTTCCAACACTGTTTCAACTTGCTGACAACAAAAAGGGCTCCATTCAAGATCATGGATGGTTTGAAGGCTCCTCTTGGAGATGGGTTCTAGCGTGGCAAAGGGAACTCTCTCTGGAAGAATTAGAAGTTGAACTGCAGCTGAAAGGCTTGCTGTCAGAAGTTCTCCCCAACAAAGATGTTCAGGATTATATCAGTTGGCATGGATCCTCCTCTTTCTCTGTTCATACTGTTTTAGACAAATCTGAAGTGATTGTTTATGGTGCTGCTGGTGTTGACACTGTGGTATGCTCAGTTTGGCAAAATCTTGCTCCCCCCAAAATTGAAATTATGCTATGGATTGCCTTATTGGGTCGACTTAATACAAGAGAGCTTCTAGTCAGAAAGGGGATCATTGAAGCATCACTCAACATCTGCCCTCTATGTGACAATGCCTCAGAAAGTGACAATCATCTGTTACTTACATGCTCATTTGCTTGGTTTGTGTGGTCTGAAATCATGCAATCTCTGGGTCAAATTCTGCCACAGCAATCAACTCTAAGAGGAATGTTTGAAGTGTGGATCCCTGTCAAATTGTACAGCAAAATCAGGACCTCCTGTTGGATTGCTTCATTCTTTACTGTGGTCTGGTCTCTGTGGTCTCACAGAAATGCTGTGGTATTTGATAATCAAGTTAGATGCAAGGAACTTGTGGTGCAGAAAGTGAAATGGAGGGTCTCATTATGGTCCAGTGAATGGAAAGACAAACATCCCTACTCTGTGGACATGTTGGCTGTCAACTTTCATCTCATTCCTATTGTTTTCAATAGGTGATGGCTGCCACTGAAGTTTCATAGTTGGTTTTTAAACTGTCTGATGCTACTTCATTTAGTACTGCTATTCTGGGTTTGTTCTGTTGCTTGACTAGAAGCTCAGTTCACCACTGATGTGTGAAACTACTCATTGCTGTCATTCAGCTTGGTGCGTTTTAGCGCCTTTTGGTTGTTGAATAAAAGGGCTCTTTGGCCGCTAATTATCAAAAAAATAATAATAATTTGTTCGAAAATATATTGTCAGAATTTAGAAATTAATGGTCACAAAATTTGTGTTAAAGACTAAGGCCGAAAGTAAAAAAGTCCAGTGCATTATTGTCCAATACCCCTAAAGTTCAGTGTATTATCATCCAACAATCCATTTCTTAATATGTAATGATTTATTATGTCAAATTATTATCGCTAGGTTCATAGTGAAAAGTACTTTCATAAAAGCATAGTTCTATAATTTGTTCGAAAATATATTGTCAGAATTTAGAAATTAATGGTCACAAAATTTGTATTAAAGACCATAAAAGGCCGAAAATAACAAATACGGAAGAATGAAGGTACCAAATAAGTCGAAATGGAGAGAGTATAATTAAATGGTAGAAAAAGTTTATGCTAGTTAATGAAAATGCGAAATCTACTTGCCTCATAAAAAGATCGAGGTCCTTGAAGGCATCTTCAAAAGCTTGCATCAGATAATCAACTTCTACCTGCAAATTAAATACAATTGGAAAAACATTTCAAATTACGAAATTTTAAAATGATAACTAGTAAGTGTCTCATAAAAACTCTATTATATACATATATATATATATATGTATATACATATATATATATTATATATATATATCAGACTCATGGAGGCGATTTTCATAGGGTTTTTCTCCCATCACTTGTCGCGGCCGCTACATCGGCTGCCACGCCCTCTACGGCAAAATCCGGAAGGTTCCCCCTCGTGCAAGACAACGCGTCAGGGCTACGACGACCAGTGTCGCGCCCACGACGAGTCTGCTGATTCGGTTTTTTTCCCTTTCTTCATTAAGTGTAGTTTTGTCTTTTCTTTCCTAATCAATGTATTTATGTTTTAAGCATTTTTCTTCCCAATGTATTGTTGGACTAGATTAGGCTTTGAGATGTAATTAACTCTTGGGTTTATGATCCTTTTTGTGCCAATCTCTCTTGGGGTTCTATCCTTATCCTCACCTATATATGGGTAATTGGAAAAGAGATATACTTAACTTTTGGATGAATGAAAATGGTATTTTTGAAACCTACTCAAAAATCTCTCTAAAATTTTATGATCTTAATCCATTGCATTGTTGATGGTGGTGAAATCAAGTCATTCCTTTACTGATTAGTGGTGGTTTTTGTGAAAATAATGGACTTGAGTCCAATTCAACCCTAAAAGCTAGCTTAGGAGGTTGAGGCACCCAAGCCATTATAAACACCACAATATGGATGTCAAAGGCCGATGTGGAACAACTCTACACGCCGCCCTCACCCTGAGGCGCAGACAACTGCGGGCGCGACCCTAACATCAATGACCCTGGCTCTGATACCATGTGAAAATAATGGATTTGAGCCCAATTTAACCCCAAAAGCTAGCTTAGAAGGTTGAGGCACCCAAGCCATTATAAACACCACAATATGGGTGTCAAAGGCCGATGTGGGACAACTCAACAATTTTCCTTTATCTAGTCATGGTGGTTTGTTAGTTCTTGATGGTAGATCATCCTTTATTCAAGAACATATCAAGTTTCATGGGTGATTAAGCTTTTTGGTGCATTTTCTTGGGTGTTATTAATATCTTCCTCTTCTATCAAGTCTATGGTTATTCATTTCTCCAGAATAACAATGGCATTATCAAGTCTATGGTTATTAATATCTTCCTCTTCTATCAAGTCTATGGTTATTCATTTCTATCAAGTCTAAGGCCATGTTCTTTTCTGCAGTTGGCAATGGCACCGCAGTTTACCACAACTCTCCACATTCTATCACAAATTATTACTTTTCTCTCTCCTTACTTTTCTCTCTCCTCATTTTTTTCCTCTACTTTTTACATTATCTCTCCTCACCTACCTCAAATACCAATAACCTACCACAATTCCACCACACCCACCACAATTTCACCACACCATATCACACTATTCCGTAAAATACCGCAGAAAAGAACAGGGCCTAAGCACACACTCCACATCTCCTTTACTTTAACTTTTCCAATGTGAGACAATAAACCCCAACAATATATTTTCAAACAACCAAATAAACAAACTCAAAAATCTTACCTTAGGACGATTCCAATTTTCAGAGGAAAACATAAAAGTAGAGAGAATTTGAATATCACATGCAACACACATGACCATCAACTTTTTAAAAGCAACAAAGCCAGCTTGGTAGCCTTCAACATGTGTCAGCCCTCTCTTGCACCCCCACCGCCTGCTTCCATCCATGATCACTGCCACATGACGTGGCATCAGCTCTCGCCGGAGACCCGCTCCGGCAAGCTTCCGATCCAAGTTTGCATCATCATTTGGTAATTCATCAACATTTGCCCACCATGATGACATCACTCCCCCCATTTAATTTGCTTTTTCACAATTTTTATTTTTAAAAAAAAAGTACAAAAGGGTTTT
This sequence comes from Portulaca oleracea, assembly GCA_029582165.1. Classification (NCBI taxonomy): domain Eukaryota; kingdom Viridiplantae; phylum Streptophyta; class Magnoliopsida; order Caryophyllales; family Portulacaceae; genus Portulaca; species Portulaca oleracea. The sequence continues at coordinate 6,639,665 of CM055884.1, forward strand.
TTCTTTTTTTTGGGTTTTCTTTTAATTTGATTGTAATCTGGTGAGAAGTGAGTTTTGGGGAGATGAAGTATATATATAACCAAGAGATGCTAATCCTTTGAATTACTAATTAATTAGTTACTGGGGAAGTGTGGAATTAATTACAATGTTGCAATTTGCAAGCAAGTCCAGATCATTCATGTGCATTAAATTAGAGATAATTACAAATATGTCCTAAAATATTTGTCCTTTTATATAATTTCTTTGTCCTGAAATATTTGTCTCATTTACATTTCCAATAAGTATAATTATTTTTCTACCCCTAATTAATAAATTCATTTATCACTTTTTACAATTTCAATAACTATTATCTTCAATTAAAATAGGGGTATGTTGGGTAAATTATAAACATTTTACTCAATTCCCAATATACATTGGTCTTCTCAAATTATGTAAATGGACATATATAATGGGATGGAGGTAGTACAATCTAAAGATGAGAGTGTTGCCTAGTGTAGCTTCCTTAAGGCTGGCTATGGCTGTCAATATTAATCTGTCCAACATGATAATTTAAAGGGTTTTGGCTCAAAATAATCCGAAATTGGAGGTCATTGGCTGAAAATAATCCAAACTAACTTTTTGGCTGAAAATAATCCAAACCTGTAACCTATTTACTTAGACTAAACCGGAATCTATTTTCGCCGTCGGAAGGCTGATTGGGCAACCTGAGCACGTGGTTCTTTAATTGATTTTGGTTTTGATTTTTTTTTAAAGCTTATTTAGACCCCAACTCACTTAAATGACATGGCAATGGATTAAAAATAAAAACACTTTAACATAATAAAAGTTGAGTCCGAGTTTTTTTTATTTTTAATCTATTGTCATGTCATTATAAGTTTAAGTGAGTTGGGTCTAAATAAGCTTTAAAAAACAAAATTCAAAACCAAAATCAATTAAAGAAACACGTGTTCAGGTTGTCCAGTCAGCATTCCGACGTCGGAAATAGATTTCGGTTTAGTCCGAGTAAATAGGTTACACGTTTGGATTATTTTCAGCCAAAAAGTAAGTTTGGATTATTTTCAACCAATGACCTCCAACTTCGGATTATTTTGAGCCAAAAACCCTAATTTAAATTCCGAAATCAAAATCAAATCCAAAAAAATACCCTTGCACAATACTCCCTCCATTCCATATTAATTATCGTCTTTGGAAATTGTGCAGTCAAATTTCGAAAATTTTGACTATAAATTTCTTCATACATACAATGAATTACTATATAAGATTACCACCATTAGATTTGTAACGAAAAATATTACTATAAAAGTATAATATTGCAATCGTTAATAACATATTATGTGAGAAATTATCAATCAAAAAATGACATTGAAGACCGTGAAAGTTAAAATTATGGCAATTAATATGGAACTGAGGGAGTAATATTGTGTTCAAGTTTAATTATTCGATTTGTCCAATTCATATATGATACCAAACAGAATTTTTGAGATCTACACAAAAAATTTGGGGTCTTAAAATAATCTTTGCAATTTATTATTATATCCACTTCCATGTTCAATGCAATGGAGTATGAACAAAGTTTACGATAAGTATCCAAAATCAGGATCCTGGAAGCAAAAAGCCGCAGATACCGATCATCGGCATCGGGCACATATGCTTCATAATATTACGATTGTTCATCCACAAATTATTATAATTGTACGCTTTTATTATTATAATCGTTCACTTTCAAAATAATTGTTCATTTTTTATTATTGTAATTATTCACTCTTAAATATCTAAAGGACATGTTGCGGATACATGTAATATATATTGACAAAAAAAATAATACCTTGATTTTCAAGAAGCCAAACTTTAAAAGGTTTGTTGATCATGCTCTGTTCTTTTGTATGGTGGGTTATCTACAGTTATGGTGTAGTATGATAAAATGTGATTGGTATGGTGAGATGTGATTATTTATGTTTGAATTTGTGGTAAGATTGATTGGTGAGGTAAGTTGATAGGTGGGATACCAAAAAGGTAAATGTCTGAAAGGTAACAAGAAAGTGAAAAAAGAGAAAAGTGAGGAAGGGGAAAATTACGGTTATATTAAAATGTGGTTGAATGTGGTTATTTATAGTTAAAATGTGGTTGCCCAGTTGGTATGGCATGGCAGTAAACAAAAGAACAAAGCATTTTTCTTGTAACTTGAATCATTTTAAAATGAAAATCACCAAGTGTTTCTTTCCAACTAAAAATAAATAAATCACATGAATCAAAACCAGCCAAATATATTTTACTAGTGAGGGGTTCCATTGGAAAATGGAACATCACATATTCACATGTTCACATGGCATTTCCTTTTGAATTTAAAGAAAAAAAATAAAGAAATAATAATGTGCCATTTATAGGTTTGGAGAGAGATTAATATGAAAAAAGCCAAAAAGATCCCATTTCATTGAAAGGGTAAGAGCAAATACAATGATGATCCTGTTTTTGAAATGAAATTGGCGGTCCCTTCCTTCCACATCACCCATAATTCCTATTTTTTTAGAACTTCATTCCATTTATTCTACAACAAATAGGAACTCATTCCTACACTTTACTATAAAATATTTATTTAGCCAGTTTACTTTTTTCCTTTTACCTATATTAATGCCACATGTTACCTTTTAATTTGTTGAAAAAGAAATTAATGGTGAAGTTCCAAGAACTATGAAGTGTTCCCAATTTTGCATTCCCAAATTTTCATTCCCTATTACACTAGAACTTGGGAACTTGGCATATGTTCCAATGTGGTATTCCCTCTGTTACATTTGGTCTAAGTAATAAGCCTTTTTTTACTTAGAGATTTACTTAAAGCATCCTCATGCAGGATATTAAAAAATTCATTATTATGTGCTACAATTCCATACAATCGAAGATGGAACATTATGACCAAATTTGAAAGCTAGTTTCGAGATCTATTGCCCCGGAAAATATGAGTGATAATGACAGAATCACAAATAAAAATAAGCGTACGAATATCAGCGTACGAATATCTTGCACCAAAGTGAAGATCCAGTGGTGAATCTCGACTTTCAAATTAGGGGTGTCCAATTAACAATAAATTCAGTAATGTTAATATTTGAGCCTTTTTATGGGTGTTCATTTAACACATACTTATATTTTTCCTTTCCAAGTAATATAAGCTAGTTAAACTTTTTCTGGGGCCAGGGGTGTCCATGAACACCCTTATCATAGCCCCAGATCCGCCAATGTGAAGATCTCCCAAGGGTTGCGGGAAGAGCCCTTTATCGGTTTAATGAGAAAAGATAATTACTCAAGATATGAATTTTGTGGAAACCCTATATTATTGCGTCACGAACTAAAACTTCATTCCTCATACAATGGCTTCAAGGCAGCCGTCTCCGTGGTCTTTGATGATATAAGCTTCTGTTGCAGCCGACGTAAGCTTAGAATCGTCAAAGTTGATTTTGACGGTTCCCAGGGAAAGCTTACTCCACGAGATCCACCGCGGACTCCAGGTTGATGAAACCTCGATGATGGTTGAATGAATTCGTGAAAGGAATGAAGATCTTATATCTAATTTTCCACTCCTTAGGCGAGTGCTTAGCACAAATATAAAAGTGCTACAATTGTTAGGCCAGTTCTTTTATACGGTTGGTTGCGGTATAGCAAAAATTTGAAAATTGTGGTGGGTTGAGGCAGGTTGTGGTGGAACGTGGAAGGTTGTGGTGGATTGTGGAATTTTTTATTGGAAAAAATGAGATGAAATTTTTTATATTGAAATGGTAAAATTGTGATGGGTTGTGGTGGATTGTGATGGAATATAGAAAATTATGGTGCGATGTGAAACCGCAACCGACCAGCCGGATAAAAGAATGGACCCTTAGTTGGCTCATTGAGGCAAACAGTCACGCTCCTCATTTCCCAGATGCTCCAAAATAGAACAACAAAACGGTCTAGATTGACAAACCTAACTTCACATTTGAGGCAAGATAAAATTTACAAGATACGGGCAAATTAATTAAAAAAAAAAGGGGGAAATCAAATGGGGTAAACGCAACTAACCGCAACGCAACATACCGCAAATTATCATTACCTTTTTACTATTTCCACCATAACTTACCGCAACTAACCGCAACGCAAATGCAACGCACAAAAGAACGGGGCCTAAGTTTCAGATTCGCCTAAAATCTTAAGGGACAGTTGATTGCAGGTTATCATGAGCGAACCAAATGACTGATTTTATGAAAAACTCCCCCCTAGTAGGACTCTAACAAACAGAATCATCGTCGAGATTATCAAAAGGAATCAGAGTATTCAAAACAAGTTGGATAGATTCTTCATTCACATAAGTTTACAATCCATGAATATCCCAACACTTCTCCAGAAGAATGAAGACAGCTACTGCTAGGTTTAGGTCAACCAAATCCAGATTTTGAATGTTACTAAGGGGCAAAAGGTTTATATTTGCGCACCAATTATCTTGCCAGAAATTGACCTTTCCCTACACGCCATCTCAAACTCTAGCATAAAGAGATTTGATCTAAAGTATATAACGCCAGGCCCAAGAATCCGCCTGCTTAGCTTCACCCACGAAGAAATCCGTATTCGTAGGATACTTATTTTAAGATCCCAAATATTATAGCCAATCTATAGACATATCTATCGTTTCAAAACAATCCTTTTTTTCATTACATTGAGTGTAAGTACACCTGCCCTCCTCCCCATATTAAAATAATTATCAGTAAATTTTACAAACTAACAAGCAAAAGTTGTCTATGGCAAAGCATTGAATCATAAGACAATTAACTTCAAGATTTCTACACCTGGAAACTTTTTACTTCCACGACCCCACCAAGATTTGAACCCGAACTTGGAAGATAGTGGTAATAATCGACTATGCTGTCACCTGAGAGGTTGTTATTGTTGTTGTTCAACTATACTGCCACCTCTCGTGCATTATATCCCACTTCGTCGTTAAATCAATAATTAATGACGAGGTCAAGCGGGCATTTACCATTTTACTAGTCACAAAACAGTAAATCGGGCAATTTCTCGTTTGAGTCATTTCTACCATCTTTGAAAACGACTGATAGCAGTACTACAATGACACACCATTGGCATAAAAAATATTACCTGAACAATTGCCCATTGCCCTGGTGGTAAAGTCTGCAACCATATACTCTCTACTGTGATTGCCCACAGCATCACTATATCCCACTCGAACCTCCCACAAAACAACCCCGGGGGAGAGTAAAACAAAGCTAACTAACACCGGCATTCGATCGACTATTGCATTGGAACCCCAACTGTCGGACCAAATGAGTAGCAAAAATAAGTGGATTTGCAACGGGAGAGTCGCAAATAATAAGATGAGATGAGGTTAGAGGCCCTGTACTGATTCCAGATTGTATTTCTCGGAAGCTTCTGCAGCACTGGTTTCTTCGGTCGCCTGTGATTTTGGCTTTTCCATGACGTCGATGGTTTGAAGGTAAGCGTAGGAAGCAGTGTGCTTCAGAGATGGGCTTGTGCTTGGATTACTTATTCGGCTGGCAAGAAAACGGCGAATTAGGCCTCTTAAGAATGGAGCCATCGTGTCTGGCTCGTGTTCTAGATAATACATGATCCCGCCCATACATGCACAAAATAAAGCCACCTGTATAATTGAGAAGATGTATCGCGTTAGTGAAGCATGGGCAACTGATCTTACCTGGCATCATAAATTTCAAACAAACCAAAGTATTTGCCGATTATTCTATGGTGAGGAACCATGTTGTATTTTGAGACTTGAGAGTCGGAAGTCTCCAAGCACATTTGGGTGTGTGCTTTTTAGGAGTATGGGAATGTTGGGTAACAATAAAGTGAGGATAGTTAAGTTTAGGTAACACTTGGAAAGTTGGATGAAGGAAATTAAGAACGATGGGTAAATTTGGGTTGGGTCAGGTAGAAGGCCATTAACCCCTTTTAGAACACGCCCAAAATGAACAAAACTGTAATGAGCAACTGTAAAACTTTATCGGAAAGCAAGCCATCAAATGTGGGTATACCCTTCAAAAGGTCACCTAAGAGTTACGATAGCTACCACATAAACAGCATTAAAACAAGTACAGGAAACTTAAAAGAGAGTAGTCCTCCGTTAAGTGATTTATCCACATTTAGAGCTGCCAGGAATTTAGGAAAACTCCAGTTTCAGTCACAACAAGAGCAAAACGAGGAAAGTACAACCTAAACAAGGACAATCTGAACCCCGCCCTTGTGGGTAAAGCTTTACTTCACACTCCAACTCCAAATGACAAGGTATGTATAAACCTCCAACGGATCTGCCCATTAGCAGATCCCCAATTCTATCCCCATCCAAAGCACACGCACACCCACCCACCCACCCAACCCCCCCCCCCCCCCCTTCAAAAAAAAAAAAAAAGAAAAAGGTCCACAGTAAATTTCAATAGGAGATGAACCTGCAAAGTTACAGTGATTTTGCAGACATTTCAGGCCACATCGTAGAAGCATAAGACAACCACATCTTAATACTTGTGGGTACATGTGCAGAGAAAGGGAGGGGTGTCATTAAATACAGCTCCAGACAAAAGTGGCATAAGGAATACAAGATTCAAATTCAGATATTTTCAAGCTAACTAATTCATCTTGGGACAGCCTAACAACTATCATAACTCACAAGGTACTGTAAATCATGGACAACTTGGCGCACATACTACGAGTGGAGAAAAGAAAGCGGAAGGAATCAGATGTTAGAATTACCTCAGCATTCTTAATGTTTGGGAGTATATGGCGGTTCACAAGAATGTACCATAAAGAATCTCCAGCACGCGGAAGAACATATAAAGCAAGTTCACTCCGCCGACTTTTCTTTTCTAACAGCACAGAAAGCGCAGCCATTCCACCAGATATCCAATATACAAGCTTGTGGTCTTTTGATGCCACTTTTCTATGCAAACAAATGACAGCCTGCAATACCAAAAGGACAATAAGAGTATACAGCAAGATGAGGATATAAAGAGTTTTCTTTTAAAAACTGGGTTATTTCAAAATCATTGGCAGAAACAGCTACCTGAAATATTCCAACAAATGCGGACAAGAAAGCAGTTGAACGGACAGAACCCTTCAAAGCATGCCAACAAGTTCGAGCTGGCATGTCCATGAACTGCACCACAAGAAAGAAATTTGCTTCAGAAAACAAAATTACAGCAATTAAGAATATCAAGTGGCCGAAGAATGGCTGCCACCAGTGACTATATCAATATGTTGTATCATGTCCACAGACTAAGCCTCAAGTTCAAGGACACTAAAAGTCAATGATGTTCATCCCATCGGTAATAGAAATTACAAGAATGCCTTCTAGAGTCACGCTAATTAGCATTTGTTTAAATGCACGTTACACACCCCACCCATAGCTGATAAAATCAACAGAGCATTCCCTGAAGAAGGGAGATAAAATGATGCATACTTGCTACCTTTAGTACGTGTACATCCATATAACAGGACACATGAGCAACTCAAGAGCCTAATGCTTTTTAACTCAAGGAAAAGCAATACAGACGACTGAAAACGTAACAGCGTGCTGACTGCTACTCCCTCCCTTCCATATTAATTGTCTCTTGATGTCATAATTTCTCAACATATACAATATTCTATTATACGAAAGTATTATCATTAGATTCGGAATGAAAAATACCATCATAAGAATATAATGTGGTAAACTTTTAATAAAATATGGGAAAGTTGGATTCTAATAATCCCTACTTTCAGCTTTTGTATGTCAATAATCCCTACTTTAATTTCATATTCTAGTGGTCTAAAAAAATAAAAATTGTATTCTAGCGGGATACCACTGAGTGTATACCCTAAATATCATATATTTTAACTTGTTTTTGATTCAAAACTTAGCATAACACTTCCCCGCGATCTTTAATGAATTTACAACGTTTGTCCCAAACTTTTCCGATTTCTTTTTCGATTTTTCACTTTTATTCCTTAAAAAAATTCATGATAGTTGCTCGATTCTCAAAAAGATAATTTAAAAATTGTTTTAGTAACTAAACTTCATAACCTTTATGGGGGCAGGAATGAAAAAAATAAAAACAATATGGGTCAAGAACATAAAAATTTTAAAAATGCGGAGGTGGATTTTGTACTACCAGAATATAATTTTTATTTTTTTGGACCACTAAAATACAAGAAAAAAGTAATGATTATTGACATACAAAAGCTGAAAGTAGGGATTATTAGAATCCAATTTTCCTAAAATATGCTATAAAAAATTTTAGTCAAAGAAGACATTGGAGATAATTAATATGGAACGGAGGGGGTAAATAATACTTCCCCCAATCATCATAGGAGCACCCAGCAAGGGGTGGGGGGACCACGATGGCCCAATTTCTCAACGTTGCTGCCATAGATTACGAATTTACGATACCAAACCCACAAGGATTATTCTGACACTCATCCAGTTCTACTCTAATTAAACAAGCAGTTACAAAGCTCATCTAAGATTACAGTACGAACAATATTGCCAAAGAAATTGTAACAAGGCACAATCTCGTTTCATTCATTTCGAGATTCCTACGCAACTACGGATAAGAAGACAGGTAGTTAATGATGGTTTTACCTTTTGTAGATGCAGTACCACAAAAGGCACAAATGTCAATGAGAAGTAAAGGGGAAAAGTTTTCCTGAAAGTAGCTGATGCAGCATTCACATTGTGCGCTAGGCACGACTGGGTGGTTGGATGAATAACAGAACAGGGAATTATGGAGGGGAACTCTTTCAAGGGCATCGTATTCACGATTCCCTTACTCGACAAATATGCGGACAATGAAGCCACATCCACTGGGCTACCTCTACAGCAGTCTCTGACAGCCTTGTATACAGGTTTTGCCACTGGGCCTGTCTTCTGGATGAAATCTTGATATGATTTTGGTAAGCTCTCGGGCCGCATTATGAACGAATACATGACCTGAATAGAGTACTTGATGTTAGATAAATATGGAGACGACATTATTTGCAACAGGAAAACACCAACTATGCAGTGTGCATGCAAAAGTGGCACCAGAACGTTTACCAGATGAATCGCCTAATCAAATTTCGTCATTGGGTACTACTAAAACAACTAAACATTTACATAAGAGCTAAAGATATGTTGAGAGGACACAAACTCGTAAGATACATTAGAATCAAAAAATCCATCTTGATAGCTACCAAGTCATATGTTTCTTGTGGTCTCCCTGTGGTTGTCTCTGTTTGTGTTTATCAGGTTAATTTGAATTACCCAGCCAAAGAGCACGGTTATGAAGTTTCCTTCTCCCAGCTTTTCTTGTTTTTTCTGAAATGTTTTATTTTTCCTAAAATGTCTTTTTCCGGTCCGTCGGAATCAGCCTCTCCATGCACTCCCATGCATGAGGGGAAGGTTGCCTACGCCAGGACCACCTCAAACCTCGCATTAGCGGGACAATACTACGGTATGTTGTTGCTTGATAGCTACCAAGTCATATACTTATCAAAAATAAATAAATCGCGTTTCTTATTCCCCTCCGGGGCGGCGGCGGGCATTGGAGTAAATACAGAAAGACATCAACGGGCAAATCAAAGAGTTGAGTTAAATGAAGTATATGCCTTCTAACTTTGGGTTTTTGTCTGTGCGAGCAACCTTTTAAGTGAGCCCAATTTGTCACTTAAGTTCAAAACATTGTCAAAAATGCCATCAAATTAGGTTTTGACCTGCCGTAGCATGTAAAAGATATTTTTTTCGAATTTTTCTTTATTGTTTGTTGGTCATAACTCACAACAGTTAGAATTTTATATTTTTTTTAAAAAAAAAAAACTAATTTCATAATCAAAAGTACCTTCTCATTGAATAGGAACTCAATTCAAGTGGCATGATTGATTAGGGAATTAGGGTTTCCCTTTTTTTTATTGCTAACAGTCATGATCAACAAGAAATAATGAAATTTAAAGAAAAATAGCTTTCACGTGCTACGCAAGTCAAAAAAAACTTGATTTGGTAGCATTTTTTACAATGTTCCAAACTTAAGTAGCATTTTTCACAACTTTATAAACTTAAGTAGCATTTTTCACAACTTTATAAACTTAAGTGGCATTTTCTCTTCACTTAAAAAGACGGTCGTAAAGACAAAACTTTAGAGTTATATCAATATGATACAAGTTCGTTTAACTCTTAGAGAGTTGGATGAGGGAAGTGACATTGTAAAATACCACAAACCATCAGTAAGAAAAAACAAACAAGCGACAAAATTTACAGAACAAACCCACCATTACTACAGCCAAAGTTATACAGGCGCATATGACGTTAAAAAGCAAAATAAATAAATAAGAAATGAAGCAACTTAAACGTAGTGTACCTGTGCAGATGATAAAGCAAAAAGTAAAGAATCCCCATGTCTCCAGTGACTTCCCCACAGATGAAATTTATTCTTGGACTTGGCTGAATTATAAGCACACTGACAAACAGACGATTTTTCCAAGATGGAAAAAAAGACTTCTATTACTATTCAACATAATAAAACTGAAAAAGTTATTGAAATGGGACAAGAATGTCCTCTACATTCACTAACAAGTACTAATGTGTGCTACTGCTGAGGTACCTGAGCAACCCTAGCCAACAGATATAAAGCAAGAGTACGCCTCCGGCTGGGATCATCTAATGCTAATATTGACAAGCCTGCAACAGACCCGGCAAAGATTCTGCTCCATCATCACCTTTAACCAAGTCAACACTATGAAACGTATATTGGTTTCAGATAACCTAACAAACATACACACGAAATATCAATCACTCAAGATTAGGCACCATGAACTCACGCATTAAAAGGAGTCTCCTTTTTCCTCAGCTTTCTCAATAAGCATCTCAGAGCATGATATGATCCTGTGAAACCACCAAAAAGCAAGCCAATACGACATGCCTCCTCTCTGACTATTAGATCCGTCTCTGATACAAGTTGCTGTCAAAGAAAATGAACCAACACCAAGATTTATATTCAGAGAAAAGCAATGGCCTACATCTACTTCTACATGAAGTGGCCATGACCCCGTAGCAGAAGATGGAAGGGTCCACGCGCATATTTTTATAGTCAGACAGAATATTCCCTCACAAAATGCATAAACTGCCCTGTGGCCAACTAGTTCACAAAAAGCAGCCTATTCAGCAGTCATCTAATGCAATCACCCTAAGATGGAAAAGGGATCAAACACACACCACAAGCTCAAATCTCATCAATGTCTAGACCTAACAACCTTACGCTCCTTATTGTCTACTCAAGACCTACAGCAAGGATCTCTCTATTCCTCCCTGAAAATATATGCGCATGTGACATGTGAGTATGAACTTACGCATATAATGATACATACTTATACAGATCTACAAATACTTAAACAGATAATATAAACAGAGGAGCATGCACATAGAAATTTATCGAACTACAAGTAAACACACATTGTATATGGGCATGTACACATTATATGTACAAATATATGTAATATGTGTCTATTGGTGCCCATTTGTGTACACGATAAACACTGACTGAAGTCCCTTGAAAGTTCTCACTTCTCAGAGTAGAAAAGGTGGAGGTCAGCAACCAGGAATTGGAAAAATGTGCCACAAGAAAACTGAGAGAGGAAGATACATGTTATTGGACATCTGCTTATGTACATTGGCACACACCAATGTACTCATGTATACACTGATGTACTCCTGTATGAATTATGAGAATCTAATATTCTCATGATGTAAAGTACTCTGTATAAGGGGTATCAAGACCATGTCTCCTAAGTTGGCTCTACAACAACAACAAGAAGAACAACAACGAACCCCAGTATAGTCCCACTGACATGAAGTCTGAGGTGATCCAAATGTATGCAGTCTTCTCCCCACGCATAGGAGCGAATGGAGAGGCTAAGTTGGCTCTATGATGTAAAATTATTTCAAGGAAAGCAATAGTCTTTGAGTGCAACTCATTTCAAACACACAAATCACTAAACTTCAAACATAGAAATAATGAAAGATACCCCCATGATCTCATGGGATGCCAAGAACTTATCCACAAGGCTCAACACTTAACATCATTGGCATCCCCCCCCCCCCCTGGTGGCAACTGTCTGCTCAGCTGAGTACGCGCACAAGCTCCTCTATAGGGCACAAGCACTGCTGCTCAGACACTACGATGACTAGCTGTTGTCAACTCCCACAGGCCACTGCAACTAATGTCTGCACTCTTCTGTTTTATTTTGGAATTCCAGGAAATTATTCTCACATTTCCAAGTTCCCAAAGGAGGTCCCAAACACCTAGAGCTTTAACCATACAATTACACATACAAAGCAAGCCAAGGTTTCGTTATATTTTCCTTTTTCTGGAAATTCTAACACAACCCTGTTAAAGAGTGATGCCACATTGCTACCCTGAGGCCCCAACTCTCACCGATGATTTGCTAACTATTCTTTTTTCTATGCAAATAGACAAAAATCATTTCAACAATGATTTTTGGTTTTCCTATGCAAATAGACAAAAAAATATCCAAAACGTAACTAAAACAATCAACACAGCTTCTTCTCGTTTCAGTAGTATCTAAAATTGCAAATGAAATTGATAGGTTGCAACCATTCGATGTATCAAATCACAAAAACTGGAATTCATCAAAATACTGACAGCTAACAAGCTCTGATTAACGAACAAAATAAGGCAAGCATTAGAATGCAAGTGATTACTCGCTGAAATTCAGCAAATCAGTAATATCAATCAAAGACGAAAAAGATCATCGCATTCTTTTCCACATTCAAACAATGCAATTTCACAAAGTCAGCTCAATATACACAAATACTGCATAATTCAACGATTCTATTTCTGAGTGAAGAAATCGGACCTTAAGATCAAGGAGCGACGAGTACGACTTTCCACGCGCGAGCTTGAACGCCCTCAACAGTATGCCGATCCCGACTCGGACGCCATAGGAGAGGAGGAAGCTCTGGCAGAGGTTTCCGATGGCATGAGCGACGCAAGAATCGTCCGGATGATCGCACGGCAGCGATTCAGAGACACGCGCCGCCGCACGACGCTGCTGCCGGCGTTGGAGCTCCTCGATCGCCTCCTTCAGCCGCTGCTCGGCCTCCCGGAGACGGAGCTCGGCGGCGCTATCGGAGGCGTCGTGGCTCGCCTCCGGTAGGGTTTGGGCCGAGGACGACGGCGAAGATGGCGGCGACGGCGACGGCATGGTCGGAGGAGGATAGAGAGAGAGAGAGAGAGCAAATGAAGATAGGAGAGAGAAAGAAATAGAGAAATGATTTGGGATTGGAACGAAAACGAAACGCCTTGATTGAGAGTTTCTTTCACTCTACATACCATTGCAGCACTGCACTGCTAAACCCACTTATTTTTGGCACTATGCATGACCTCTTTTTGTATTTTGATTTTTTATTGTTTATTTTTAGGGTCGATTAAGATAGGTATGGTAAATATTATTTTGAAAAATTGAAAAAAAATAAGTATTTGAAAAAAATAAACAGAAACTTATAATTTTGTTATGGATAAGTTGAATTTTAAGCTCTATTATTTTAACCATCCACCATTAGTTAAAATTGTATGAAAAATTATATGAAAAATAATTCATACTCTAAGTAGGACCGTCACTACGTCAACCACCACCGAAATTAGTCTGAATGTATCATTGTTCAATACCCCAAGTTCAGTGTATTAGAGTTCAAAAATAAAGTTCAATGCATTTCCAATAACCTTAAAGTTCAGTGTATTATCGTCAAAAATTTTAAAAAAAATGATTTTGATAGTTTGCTTGTTATATATTAGGGTTTTTGGATGCTAATATACTGAACTGTTGGGGTATTGGACAATAATACACTGAACTTTGACCATAGACAATAATACATCGTACTTTGGGGAGTGTTGAATAATGGTGCACCCAGAATAATTTCGGTATTGGCCGACTCGGTAACAATCCTAGACTGGAGGAGATGAATTGACCCAAAAATAGTTAAATTTATGACATGTCAGCTAATTCACACATAAGCAAAGGGATCAACTTTGAAAAGAGTTAAAAAAAAATCATAAATCACATTTGTTTAAATGTGTTTTCAGTGAGAGATTGTTGTTGTAGTTGTATAAAATCACTTTTACTTGTGTAGATTAGCTGACATGTCATAAATTTAAATATTATTTAGCCAATTTATCTTCTCGGTCTCCCAAGTAAGATTTCCACCTAGTCAGTTACTGTCGAAATCGTTTCGGGTACATTATTGTCCAACATCCTTCAAAGTTCAGTACATTTTTGTCCAAAGTCAAAGTTCAATGCATTATTATCTAATACCCCAAAAATTCAATATATTAGTATCCAAAAATCCTATATATTATGTTTAGTGCAAATTTTATTTATGACTCTATTATTTTGATAGTTTACTTGTTATCTCTAAACAGTACCTTTAGGGGTGAGTGGGACCGGGATCCCGGTAATTTTCGGAGGTCCCGTGTCCGGTTGTGACCGGGAGCAAAACTTTGCTCCCGCTCCCATCGGGTCCGGGAAATCAACTGGGAATTTTTTAGTGCCGGTTTCCTAATTTTTTTTCCACCCATTATTTAATTTATTTCCATTAAAAACTAACAAAAATTATACAAGTTTTCTTTAATTTCCCAAATGTGGGTGCCGATTTGTTTACATAGCCACTTTTTTCCCGGATTAAAAAAACGTAATATATAAAACGTTTTCTTTCCGGAAAAAATATGCTAAGTTCGAAATAGTAATAAATAAAATAAATATAAAGAACGAATACAAATTAAATTAAATAAGTTTGTCATTCATCGAGGTTAAGTCCCACTCTCGGTCTCGTTGTTGACCGGGATTTCATTTTTAGCCCCACTCTCGGTCCCGCTCCCACCGGGAACGGGATTTTGGGATCGGGATTTGACCGAGACCGGGACAGGATCGAGATTCCCGCAATTTTTGCTCACCATATTTGTAATTATAATATTATGTCAAAACCAATTTGATTTGTGATTCTAATATTTAGAATGTTTATTACTCCCTCCATTTCATCTTAATTATCATAATTTTGATTTTCGCGGTCTCCAATGT
Source organism: Portulaca oleracea (assembly GCA_029582165.1). Lineage (NCBI taxonomy): Eukaryota > Viridiplantae > Streptophyta > Magnoliopsida > Caryophyllales > Portulacaceae > Portulaca > Portulaca oleracea. Next base: position 6,654,755 of record CM055884.1, read on the forward strand.
CACTCTTTGATTGATAATTTCTTATATCATATGTTTTTAACAATAGCAATATCATACTTTTATGATAGTATTTTTCGTTATGAATCTAATAGCGGTAATTTTATATAACCACTCATTGTATATATTGAGAAATTTATGTTTAAAATTATTGAAATTTGACTGCACGATTTTCAAAGACGACAGTTAATATGAAATGGAGGGAGTAATATTTTGATAGTCTCCTTATTATTTGAGGGTGATAGTTGCTCGATTCACACCAACTTACCTCACCTGTTAAGAATTTCCTTGTTATTCTAGATGTAAGTTGAAGTCACCGTTTACATTTTGCAAGATAAATATTAAAATAATTAAATAGAATGAGGGATTATTTGTCATTGAATAAAAACAATATTAAATTGTATACAAAACTTAGCTCAATTTATATTGAGGTGTTCAAATTCGATTGATAAATCACTTTGACATATGACGAAATAGCTTATGAGTTGGGTTAGCTCAAAGACGGTTACGGTTTGAATCGAGTTTGCGTTATTCGATTTCACTTCACCTTGAGTTTGCATAATACGGGTTTGGTTTCAAGTAGGTCGAGCCATTAGGGGCATGGAAAAATTTGGTGTAACGCCCCAACCTTAATCACAAGAGAGAGGAAGGGGTGGTGCGTGGTGGCCGGCGGTTGGCCGGAAAATGGCCGGAAAACCAGTGGTGGTGGTGGCTGGGAGTCTTGGCCGGATGGGAGGAAGGAGGAGGGAGGATGATAGCTTTGAGAGTTGTCTAATTTGAGAGTGCAATGGAAAAGACTTAAGCCTCCCCCTAACTAATACCCATATATACTATCATCTAACTCACTAATACTAATAACAATTAAAATAACCCTTAATTAATCTGAATTTGTAACCCCAATATAATAAATATAAGAGTAGTAAACTTAAAATAATTACTTTGTACCAAATAAAATCAATTGGTAATAATTGGGTAAAATAAAATAAACCTTGGATGTAGAAAATCCAAATAAATGAAATATAAATATTACTTGCACTTAAATGAAATAAATATAACCCAAATAAATTAGAGTTTTGGGCAATAAGATACAAATGTTACGGGGTCGAATAATTAGACCCCTTTCGGTTAAGAAAATAGCGTAAATGGTAAAACCCGATACAAATTAACTTAACATGTAAATAACTTTATAACATAAATCGTATAACCGGAAATACTTTAATTCAATATATGAACATGTAAAGTAGAATTTTTAAGCCGATAACTCGGTACCTTAGCCATCTCCTGCAGAGCACGACAATCGATAACAATAAATAAACAAGTAAATCAATAAATAAATAAAAACAACGCGAAAAATTTATAACGCGATTTGGATAATTGTTATGATTAATAAATAATTAAGCATGATTTTGGGGTGGGTTGTTACATCCCCCCCCCTTAAAAGAAGTTTCGTCCCCGAAACTTGTCATTGGTTCTATTCGCTTGATATTCCTTAAAAGACGCGTGGGTAGCTTTCCTTCATGTCTTCCTTGGTTTCCCCAGAGGTTTCCGAGGTGTTTTGATTTGCCCAAAGTATCGACTAAGGGGCTTTCCTGTGAGTGAAGTCATTTGATTCTGTGTTCCAAAAATTTTGGATCGATCGCTGTTTGACGATGAGACCTTCCGTTTTCAATAGGGGTTCTTCTTCAAGATTGCGGGTCGAGCCCGATACATATTTCTGGAGTTGGAGAAACGTGAAAACGACACGTATTTGCCTTGGATTAAATGGTACATCTAAATGATATGTCATTGGAAGAACTACTTTTAGGAAGACTCGGAACAGTCTCCTATAGTATTCGGCCATAACTAAGAAACTTCGAACTTTGTTAACCGCAGTGGGTCTTGCTAAACTCTTACTGGCGCATACTTTGTTAGAGACCAATCAGATCTCTTCGTGGATCACTATATGTTCCCAAAAATCCTATTTTGCTGAACCCGAGTTCACATTTTGAAAATTTTTCACATACAGTCTTTGCTCCCTTAATGATTGAAACGCCACTGTCAAACGATGCACATGTTTCTTTCGGCTTTTCGAGTATACCAAAACATCGTCGTTAAACACCACTACAACTTAACCACCTAAGGTTTGAACACACGGTTCATCCGATCCATAAATACTGTTGGGCATTCGTAAGTCCAAAAAGGCATTACCGCAACTCATATTGCCCATAATTTGTTTTAAAGGCAGTTTTAGGAGTATTTTCAACCCTAACTCTGAGTGGTTGGTACCTTAACCTTAACCAATCTCAGATGACACTCTTGCCCCTTGGGTGAGTCGAACAGTCCTTTGATACTTGAGAGGGGTACTTGTTCTTGTTCGTGCTCAACCTTTGGTAGTCCAAGTATAGTCTTCTTTATCATGCCCGTGTAAGACTTTGTCATTGTATTCGTCTGGCATAGGCACGTTGTCTGTTCATTCCTTCCATATGTCCCCATGATATCGTATCTCATCTTAAGGTTACGGTCATCATCGTGACGAGCACCTTACGCTGATTATTTATACAACCTTGAACTCATTTCTGTTGGCATCACTTTCTAAGACGAGTCCCAAAACACTGGGTTTTCATCTCTATTATTTAGCTGAGCACTCTCTTCCCATCATAAATTATATGGCAAGAACATTTTATTTGTCAAATATATCCATATGGCTCTTATATCCTTTGGATGAAGGTCTGATCTTTCTTCAAGCGTTCTATATTCTTGATTTCATAGACATCCACTCGTAAGAAGTCTTGACCCGAAGGTCCCTAGTATTTCCTTGAACAGCGATTTCTCTTCCTTTCCCATTTTACCTCAGGTATCATATAATTCCATACAAACTAACATTTTTCCACTTCGCTTTTCCTCCCTTTATTAACTTCCCTTCAGATATCTATTTCTTATAAAAGGCACCAACAGTCACAGAGGAAAAACACGATAACAGGGAGATGCCATCAATTAAGAGGTAAGAACATGAATTTTGGAAATCAACAACAAAGCAAAGGTTTACATTGGTAGACTTAAGGCTTTAGGACGACGTGGAGAAATAAAGGTAGTCTTTAACCCAACTACGCATGTATATCGATTAAGAAAACTGGGATCAACAAAAGATAGCATATTTGCCAAAGATGATGATTACAATGATTTCATGAATAAGGAAGTTCATAAGTACATCGAGATGAGCTTGAATTGGAGAAGAAAGCTATCAGGATCGATCTTCTGATTCCCGAATTAAAACAATTAAAGTTTGGAAAGTATGAATGCTTTGTGATAACTTTCTGGAATAATAGGGCATAAGCGATTAATCCTAAACAAAATATGACGTTGGTGGAAGCCAAGCTTTGAAAAGAGTATTCAGATTCATGATAGAACGTGACCATCACCTGGAAAAGATAAATCTTAACGAGTAAGAAGGATCATATGAGTCTAATAAAGTTTTATCTTTGGAGACATAATGAGTCATCAACAGACGAGAGTAGGTAATGCTCCTGACGAATTTGTTCATGGATTGGCAACGAGCCATCAAGGGCAGATCATTGAATGTTTTAACACACTGAATTGATAACAACGATAGGATTTGATAAAGATTCTTGAAAATAAACAAGGGTAGGAACGAGAAGCTTGGATTTTAAAATTGTAATGAGAGGGTAAACTTTATTAGGAGGATGTACAATGAGAGCAGGAAATAAAAGTTGAACTTGAGCGATGAACTTGAAGTATAAAAGTCATACAGAAGAGATTTGGTCCTCGCGATGGTTGTTCGTTAGTAGCTATCCTCCAAAAGCAACTTCTCTTATCCTAGTGGCGGAATGAGTATGTGCCTGGGCGCGTAGTTATTCCCAGGTTAGACTGAGGACCTTGTAATTCAAGTTAATTTCCCCTATCTCTGAAACATATTCCAACGTTACCACGGAGTATACCCTTTTTCAACATAATTTATTGTCATCACCACTTTATAACTTGTTCTGTATATGTCCTTAGTTTGTAGCCAATTGCATTCTCCTAAGGCCTTCCTCGCCTCACTTGGCTATAAAATCCACAAGCATGTTCGTATAGTAGGGGGAAACTCCCATTTAATTTTTCCTCGACCCTATAACAACGTAAAACTTATCGCCCTTAATGGCTAGCACCAGTACTCGATAATTAACAACCTTCAACATATGATACCAATGTAAACATCCTAGAATATGAGGATGCCCCTTCCTTTTGCCCTTAGGGTACCCCTTTTCAACCATATCCGCAATACATTTTAACACTAAACAAATTCTAAAGTCCCCAAATTATTTCCAATGCCTCCCTTTAATCAATGGCATGGGGAGGCCCCATAAATTTAGCATAGTTTAACTAGTTACAAAAGATGACCTTAGGACAGAAGAATCGGTCACCCACAAAGATCACTTCGGTCATTTAACTTAGCGGAGGTTAGCTTCTAGTTAACCCTGTACGTGAGTTAATCAAAGTAGATTCTCATGATGAGATGCCCCTTAACCATATTCATTAGTGCTCTTAGGCTCTTGGTTAACTTCATGCTTGTCGGGATCCATATTAGAATCTTTCTTCCTCTGCGGGTTCATGCTCTAACGGTGACGACCCGCGTCGTGGGGAGGGAAACATGCGGAGGGGTTAGTCTCGCATTTGGAGGAGCAGGTAACGATAACATCTCGTGTAGGCAAAGCCCTAACTCGTACACACGTAATTGCCTAAGCGAAGCAACTTGAATGGTGACTACTTCCAATGCGGTGTGATTCTGTGCTCAATGTAGTCGTAGTTGAAGGACCAGGCGTATCGACCGGTTCTTCCTGACAGAGCAATTGGCGGAAGTAACTTCTTACATCGTCCCACAAACTCTTGTGGGGAAGGGTGGCCATAAGCACCAACTCGGCACTCATCATTGCGATACTCAACTTGCGGGTTAGCCGCACAATGGACATCAAGCGTTTTGCAACTTCTCGAGATGGACTTGGACGTTGGTCTTGGGCTCCCGTAACATCGTGAAGAGGTTGGACAAAGGGCTACGATTGTGACCCATCTATGCTCTATGTTCCATGTGACATCGGTAAAAAGTTTTAATAACTTTGACATTGAGAGACTGTGTTGAAAGAAAAACAAACAAATGAAAATTAAGGCGAGGTCCGAGACTCAACCAACTTGAACCTTACTTGTCTTAAAAAGGAACTCTTGTTCCATCTCATAATTACTGTGATCTTACTTACTATCCTTGGATCATGCTGAACATTTGTATCATATAAACATCTTTAATCATTTCACTCTACACCCTGACAAGGCTTTTAGCCCCTCATTTGAGTTTTACTTCATTTCCTCTTAAAATTAGACTTATAAATTCCTATTGGGATGACTAAAGTCTCCTTTAAGGACAACTTCAACATGCTTCGTCCACAACGGCACTTATACACATAACATGCTTTGCTCATAACAACCTTTTGAGTTAGACACAACCTATAATTAGGTTTTCTTAAACTTGCTACTAAACCTTCAAATTTCTGCAGAAATTTCGGCAGCACTTCCCCTACAAATTGAACTATCCCAAGTTTTACATAATCTTCAAACCTGCAAGGAAAAACTCTTACATTTCCTATACTCATCTAGAGCTTCGGGCTCAACATCCATCCCAACAATTTCACATAATTCCAACTCAATCCATAAGGACTCATACACCTATAAGGGACACATATGTCACCACACGTAGCATCCATACTTCACAAATGCATATCACAATTGCTTGGAAATTTCTATACCCTTAAATCCTTCTTATAACTCCGCTCTGATACCACAACTGTAACGCCCCAACCTTAATCACAAGAGAGAGGAAGGGGTGGTGCGTGATGGCCGGCGGTTGGCCGGAAAATGGCCGGAAAACCAGTGGTGGTGGTGGCTGGGAGTCTTGGCCGGCTGGGAGGAAGGAGGAGGGAGGATGATAGCTTTGAGAGTTGTCTAATTTGAGAGTGCAATGGAAAAGACTTAAGCCTCCCCCTAACTAATACCCATATATACTATCATCTAACTCACTAATACTAATAACAATTAAAATAACCCTTAATTAATCTGAATTTGTAACCCCAATATAATAAATATAAGAGTAGTAAACTTAAAATAATTACTTTGTACCAAATAAAATCAATTGGTAATAATTGGGTAAAATAAAATAAACCTTGGATGTAGAAAATCCAAATAAATGAAATATAAATATTACTTGCACTTAAATGAAATAAATATAACCCAAATAAATTAGAGTTTTGGGCAATAAGATACAAATGTTACGGGGTCGAATAATTAGACCCCTTTCGGTTAAGAAAATAGCGTAAATGGTAAAACCCGATACAAATTAACTTAACATGTAAATAACTTTATAACATAAATCGTATAACCGGAAATACTTTAATTCAATATATGAACATGTAAAGTAGAATTTTTAAGCCGATAACTCGACACCTTAGCCATCTCCTGCACGAGGCACGACACCGATAACAATAAATAAACAAGTAAATCAATAAATAAATAAAAACAACGCGAAAAATTTATAACGCGATTTGGATAATTGCTATGATTAATAAATAATTAAGCATGATTTTGGGGTGGGTTGTTACATCTGGTTTTCCCTATATTCGGTTAAGAATCAATTTGATTTTTGTTTGGGTATGGATCGATTTCGGATACACTTTTCCCCTATTTGATTCATTTCGAGTTTGGCCGTTTTGGGTCAGATTTGAACTATACCGGGTCATTTTGAATGCGGGTAACCTCAGTTTAGAACAATTTCAAGTTTAGTTTAGGTATGGTTAGGTCATTTTGTTCCCCAGATCCAAATCGATTGACATTGTTTCAAATGTCGGCTCGAGTATATGTTCGAGTAAATCAGGTCCAATTTTTGGGCCTCCGGTAAATTTTGTGGGGTCTAACTTTTAGTAGATCACAAAGTCCATGGTGCTTGTTTTGCTATCTAGGTGATTAGTGTTTTTAATGACTATATTTTTAGGGGTTTTCGATAGTGAATTATGGAGAGTTTTATGTGTGAACCTTGATTTTTATTCCAACTTCCCTACTACACTTGGTGTTGTTGTTTTTGATGCAGATTTGTAGGTTTTGAGGCCAAAACACCAACTTTCTCTCAACTTCAGGCAATAGTAAAGACACCACGTGCCTCTATATGTCAACCCCAGACCATGGCACAAAGTTGGGATGAAACGGAGCTCGGAACACACGGACAGAAGCCACCACGGTCAGCCTGTGGTGAGCCCCACGGTCCGTGTACGGACCAAGGCAGACTGCGTGTGTAGGTCGGTTGTTTTCGCGAGTAGAAAAGCAAGGCAGCGACGGTTTTTAGTCATTCATTCATTATCTATCATTATCTATTATTCATTGGTTCTTCAAGAGGAAAACAAGAGAAAAATCCTAGCTAATAAAATCCCTTCACTCATCAAACCTTCATCAAGATTCAAGATTGAGATTGATTCGAAGAGAAGCGAAGCGAATATCAAGATTCGGGAAGAAACCGTCAACGCTCGCGAGGAAGACTCCACCATGGGATCGAAAGACTCGACGATTGTATTCCTTGTAGTTATTTTTCTTTTCGATTTCTTTCTTTGTTTTGAGAATTAATCATGATGTTTGGAACTTGTGTCGTACTTTTCTTGAACCTGAGTGAGTAGTTTCCTTGAATACTAGGGTTTTGCAACCCGAAACAATGTAGTTTGATTTAATATTATTAGTTTGTGCATGAATTCTTGTTTTGAATCAATAGAAGATTGTGTTTTCCATGTTTATGAGTATTCTTAAGGCCTTGAATATTTGTAAGTTTGAGATTAACCTGAGAAGTACTGAAAGGTGAATTAGGATAATTTGACTACCCACCTTTCTACCTAGTTTTGTGAAATTTGAGAAAAGAATAGCAGACTAGGGAGCCTTTTGATAACCAGAATATTTTAGACCTTCAACTTTGATTAACTTGAAAAACATACGAAAGTTGTAATTTAGATTAATCGAGGTAATTCTATTAGCATCGAAAGAGCAGTGAAGTTCTTATGGTTATCGTTCTTTATTCGTTCTTGAATGTATGATTGTGCAGGCCAGGTTTTAGTAATCGAGCCCGTTGTTAGGTTAGCATTTTCCTAGAAGTCTTTCTCCCTTGGTTAGAATCCTTGATTAATTTCCCCGCTTTATTAGTCTGATTAGTTGTGACACCTTTCAGAATCCAAAAACCTGATTAGCTTAGCAATCGCGATAGAGATTAGATTTCTGTGCTACTACGTACACTGTGCGCTTGCGCCCCTGTCACTAGGGGGAAAGTGTAGGCGTGTTTGATGGGCTTAAAAGTTAGGATGGTCGTGATCAGTGGTTTGATGTATCTTGTTATGTATTCTTTTAGATTAAGGGTAATTTAGGTAAATTTTGGTTCTTTAAAGTTACCAAAGTGTAAAAAGTTTTGAAAATTTTATAAAATATATAACAAATAATTGTATTATATTGGTCATAGTCTTTTTGGGTGTAAGTAAATAGGTAAGTAAATAAGATAAGGTAAGAAGAGGTAAGTAAAGTAGTGGAGGACTGGAGGTAGATAGATGTCATATTATCAATTTCTTTTCCATTTTTAAATAAATTATGTTAATTGAATAAAAAATTTTAAATATAAATTACGTAAAAGTATGTTGGATATGGTAAGGTAAGTTAAGTAAAGTAAACTAATGTAAAAATAGGTAAAACTAATGTGACATCGATACCATGTGCTTCGTATTGATGAATTTAGCATCATTTTTCATTGGAAGCACGTGGTATCAACTCTGTTGGGAATTTGTTGTTGTTGTTGTTGTTGAAACACTCATGGTATCGACCCCGTGCCAGTTTTTCAATGTTGAAAATTGGGGTTGGCTTAATCTGGGAAAATATAATAAATTTTAGCTTATTGATGATCAAAAGATTAATTTGAGTTATTTTCAATCACAAGTACCATACATAATCGAATTATATAGCATCAAAAACCCTCACCGAGTTAAACTTGTCGGAGAAGACTTGTACTACAAAAAATGAAGTTATATTTTGTGAATAATGAACTAACAGAAAGGTAAAACTTTTAACAAATCAACTTGGTCTAACATTTGAAATATGTAAATAGTTACTTGTTAAAATACTCTTAATTATTTAGATAGAGAGAGGTGCGAATGGACATATTAGGAGGTGTGAAAGGTCACAAACTCACGGGAATAGGATGTAGAAGGCACATGAAATTCATGAAGGATGTGATTTTTAATAAAACTAAAGTTTGACTAACTGAGGACATGGTAGATATGATAATATAGAGGCATAAGGTTAAGGTACTAGGGTGGGAGTCGTTGGAAAGGTTTCGTGATGTACATTTGCTTGGTGTATTGTGCCCTCTATTTGATTTCAATTAGCTGGCACATTTAATTCTTCTTTAACTGCGTGGAGAACTTAGGTATGTTTAGTTATCCTCCAACTATATGGAGCGCCCAAGTATGCATTTATTTTTCTGTGCATAGTGTTCATTCTATTAGAATTCAAGGATTTTCTAAAAGTTTTCCAACTTGGTCTCAAGTGGTGTCTTAAGTGGTTTTTAAAAGTTTTTTTTTTTTGTGTGGATCTACATTTGTCGGTCTGTCCCTATTCTTTGGATTTATTAAAATCAGTTTTGGATGGATTGGATTGGATTGGATATGATAAGTTATGATTTTTTTTGGAAATTGTGTTTTTAGAGAGAGTTTTTTTAGGGGAATTATGTAAGGTTTGGATTGGATTGGATTGGTTAGAGAAACCAATCCAAAGAACATGGCTGCATACATCTATATCCCCAAATCGCGCTCATGCATGTTTTCCATGAGAGTTTGTTGTTGAATCCTTGTTCATTTCACTTCTCATATTCTACCATCATCTCTCATCTTTCTTTTAATTAATGTTTCAAGCTATGATACAATATCTTTCTTAGAACAGTGTTACAACTTCTCAAATATAATTATGCCTAGTGATATAGCTTATACTATAGTATGTCAACGGTACAGTAAAGGTAGTATTTAAATATGCATGTAATATAAGTTTAATTTTTAATCCCTACTTTTGTACCATAAAACCCAATCAATGGGGGTAATGGTGTTAATTTTTTGTACCTATTAAATATGGGTACAATTGTACATGTGCAGATGATGAATTTTAAAGTGAATATGGGTGCATGTATAACATTACACTATCCTCTTATGTTTTTTAGTTCTCGTCAAACAAACATGACAACTTTATTACCTGTTTATCTTTTCTCCGATTCTTACTCTTCATCCTGACTTTCAAAACGAGCTATTACTTTTGCATATATCTACAAATATATTAAATATAAGTATTTAAGGAAAATCTAAGTATAAATGACAAATTTAGAGAGGCTTGGTTACTCAAAATCCAATCCTTAACGTTAAAGTGCACAATTTATTGCAACAATAAATGTCATTTGAACTAAGGCAAAAAAAACAGCAGGAGTCATATCTAAATTATAATAATGTGAATATGCACATTTATAGTGTTTTTAGGTGTTGTGTTTTAAATTAGTAAGTTAGGTTAAACTTAACTCAACCTTATCTTATTTTACTTTACCTTACCTAACTCTCTAAAAAACACTCAAACCAAACTCAAAATTTTAATCAAAAAGAAATTGAAATAAGATTATTTTAATCATTAAATCATTCTACTTTTTCCAACACTTATAACTTTTTCATTTATTTTTCTCAACATTCAAATTTTATTAATAAAATATTTCAAATCCACAACTAACTTAAACCAATTCCAACCTTTGCTTTCCTTTACTCTCCTTACCGGCCTTATCAATCTTAACTCAACACAATCACTCTAAAGAACAGAGTATGTTGTAAGTATAAGATTAATAAAAACGCTAAAAATGAGGTTAATAAAAATAGAGGAATTTTAAGTATCTCCAAAGTTTCAAAAAATCATTAGTCAAAATTTCATAGTATTTCATCAATGTATATGGAAAATTAATAGCTCAATTTAAGTAATTCTAACGCACATTTTTCTTCAAAGGCCGTAAACTATTACAATAAAAAAATTTCATACATTTAATAGGAAAATGAATTCTAATAACCCTTACTTTCAGTTTTTGTATGTCAATTACTACTTTGTTTTTGGATTCTGATGGTTCAAAAAAAAAATATTCTTCTGGGATACCACCGAGTGTGTATATCCTAAATATCATAGATTTTGACTTGTATTTGATTCAAAACTTAGCACAACATTTCTCATGATTTTTAATGAGTTTTCAACGTTAGTCCCAATTTTTTTTCGATTTTTTCATGATTTTTTACTTTTATTTATTTAAAAAGATCATAATAATTGCTCGAATTTTCAAAAAATAATTTAAAAATTCTTTTAGTAATTACACTTTATAATATTTCAGGGGGCAAGAATGAAAAAAATAAAAAACAATATGGGGTATGAATAAAAAAAATAAAAAAAGTGAACGTAGATTTCGTACCACTAAAATATAAACTTTATTTTTATTGGACCACCATAATACAAAAACAAAGTAGAAATTATTGTAATACAAAAACTAACAATAGAGATTATTAGAATCAAATTTTCTTATTTAATAAATAATGTGACTAGTGACATGCCTTCCACACAATATTTTATTGAAAATTGTCAAAAATTATAAACATTTTCCCACATTTATACACACTTTACCAATTTATCTACAACCGCAACTTACTATCCACAAATTTAATAATTAACCATCTTTCCGTGCATTGCATGAACACACTCAATATATATCACATAAAACATATTACATGCACTTGAAATATGTGCTCCAAATATTTGAGACTCTTGCGAGTGAGCAATCATAATAATGATAGTGAGCAATATTAATATAAGAATGAACAACTTAATAACTGTGAGTGAACATCCACAAATTTATCTACAACCCAACTTACTATCCACAAATTTAATAATTAACCATCTTTTTGTGCATTGCATAAATACACTCAATATATATATTACATAAAACATATTACATGCACCCGAAGTATGTGCTTCAGATATTTGAGACTCTTGCAAGTGAGCAATCATAATAATGATAGTGAGCAATATTATTATAGTATAAGAATGAACAACTTAATAACTGTGAGTGAACATCCATAAATTTATCTACAACCGCAACTTACTATCCACAAATTTAATAATTAGAACAATTGTAGTATTTAGAGCACATGCTTCAGGATGCATCTAATAAATTGTACTCTCTCAGTTTTTTTATTTGTCATTTACAGTTTTCAGTATCAATCTTTAATCAATAATTTCTAATATGCTTTTTTTTAAAAAAAATAATATATACTTTTTTAATAGTATTTTTTATTACGAATCCAATGACATCAATTTTATATGATGAATCATTATTCAAATGAAGAGATTAACGATCAAAGTTTTTAACACAATTTTCTAGGTGACAGATAAATAAAAACGGAGAGAATAACTATATAATCAATATCAAACCGTCTTAATTTTACGAAAAAAATTACTACCTCCATCCCAAAATATTGGTCCTTTGACTAAATTTTGACAATTGATTCCTCATAAACTATAGTGAATCACAATATAAAATTAACGTTATTGTAATTTTTAGTAAATTATCTTTTTAATGGCGGTAATTTTATATTTTAACTCATTGTAATTTGTGAGTAATTAATGTCTAAAATTTAGTCAAAAGATAAATATTTTGAGACAGAGGTACTAGAAAGAATTAATAAAAGAGTTTTTGGACGTTAATAACTGAACTTTTTGGGTATTGGATAATAATACACTGAATTTTGAACTTGGACAATAATAAACTGTACTTTGGAGGGTGTTGGACATAATGCACTCATAGCAATTCCGGCGGTGACTGACTTGGTGACAATCCTACGTGATCTGCCTACCACGTAGGATCACCACCAAGTTAGCCACCGTCGGAATCTTTCCGGGTGTACTATTGTCCAACACCCCCTAAAGTACTATATATTATTATCCAAGATCAAAGTTCAGTATATTATTGTGCAATACACTAAAAATTCCGTATATTAATGTCCAAAAATCCTTAATAAAAAAGCGGTTATTATAGAGCATAAATTCAGGAACCCCTAATAAATTGCCTAATACGCTAGTAGTTTGTGTTTACAATAAAAAAGAGAAAATGAAAAATAAAACGAGGGGAGGAAGAAGACAGGAAGCACCGTCCTTCTTTATCTGCTAGTCCCTCCTCCCTTGCCTCAGTCTTCCATGACAAGTCAACTGAGCGAGCGAGACTATAAAAAGGGTCCCACACCTTCTGAGACCAACAAAGGGTTGCGAAACAGGGCGGGAGTCGAATTCTTCTTACTCAGGTAATGTAATCTGATCCAACTTTGTCTTGTTCTTCTGAATTTGTTCTGCTGGATTATCGATTGTTGTTCTGTTGATTAACACTGAGGTTGAATTCGGAGATGATCGAACAGAGTTCGGGATTGTTTTCCAGTGGTTAAGTATGATCAGGTTGTTGGAAATGGTTTATTATTGAGTTGAAATCGAGTTTAGAAGTTGGAATTTGTTCATATGAAGGCTGAATTATCAATCGTTGTTGACACTGAGGTTGAAATCGGAGATGATCGAAGAGCGTTCGGGATTGTTTTCGAGTGGTTTAGGTATGATTAGGTTGTTCGAAATTGGTTCGTATTGAGTTTGAAACCGAGTTGTGAAGTTGGAATTTGGGGGAAACAGTTCAACTGAGGTTTTTTTTTTTTTTTTTTTTTGTTTGGTGTGATGGTGTATGCAAGGGAAATACAGGTTGAAATGTGAATTTGTGCTAATGGCTGTTTAAATTATAGGAGATTATGGATGAAATGGTGGTTCAACTTGATTATTGTTTTGATTGGCTAGTAGTGATTGTATGGATAAAAACAGGTTGAAAATGTGAATTTGTGCTAATGAGTGTTTGAATTTTTGGAGATCATGGATGAAATGGTGGTTCAACTTGATCATTGGTTTGATCGGCAAGTAGTGATTGTAATGGGTAAAACAGGTTGAGATGTGAATTTGTGCTAATGGCTGTTTGGATTTTTTGGAGATTATAGATGAATGGTGGTTCACTTGATTATTGTTTTGGTTGGCTGGTAGTGATTGTATGGAGCAAAACAGGTTGTAATGTGAATTTGTGCTAACGGATGTTTGATTTTTTGGAGACTATAGACGAAATGGTGGTTCACTTGATTGTTTTGATTGGCTTGTAGTGATTGTATGGATTGATTTGAATGTTATAGAATGTTGATTAGTTAATTATGTCTGACTTTGTGTTTAAGTTATGCGAGTATTATGTTTTGTGCTTCCTGAGAGAGTTCACAACCTGACATTCCCCTAGCTTGTAAAATTTAAGTTATGTGAGTATTTTTGTAAAAGTTATGTGAGTACTATATGGCATAAGCATGGGACATTGAAAATGGATTTTTCAAAATTGGAAGAGTTTATATTTCCAAAGAGTCGAGAATCATTCAATTGGGACTTGATTTGATCACTCTAAGTCAAGAATCCATCCCACGAGAACTCAAACTGTAGTTCTGCCCAGTTAACGCACATTGTAGGCCAATGTCCTAAGCCTAATCTTTCATATTTTCGATGATTTAGGTGAGATTTAAAAAGCCTATTTTTTAGTTTGAGTATGATATTTTCATTAAATAGGTTTGAAGCACGTTGGAGTTTAACTTTCCAGTCTAACTAGCCCTGCAAGTAAGAGCTGTTATTCTGCCGTTAGTGGAGAACACTGCGTGATTTTGAAGCCCAAATTTCTGTATCATTCAAGATCCAAATTGGGTTGTTCAAAGGTTAACTTGATTTCATGAATTCGTCTTTCTTGTGAATCAATTTTGAAGTGAATGATTCCATATGTTCTGATATCTTATCCTTTGGAATTGATCAAGGACCCTATCCTGGTGGTGCTTATATAAATGTGATGCTAGCAAACCTTCAGTTCTATTAGCCATGGAGTGGGTTCTTTTTAGAGTCAATGCAGTGGTGTTGAAATAGGGCTGTCAAAAAAAATGTCCGACCCGAAAACCCGGTTCAGTCCGACCTAGAAAAAAAGGCGGATATGGTCATAGAATTTCGATCCGAATTTTTATATTGATAAAAAATTCGAACACAATAATTTCCAATTTTCTATTGTCCGAACCCGGTAGACCTGAATTTATGCTTGTCCGATTTGTCCGACCCGAGTCCAACCTGGAAAATGTTCTAAAAAATTGGGTATCGGACATCAAGTTTTCTTCCGTTGTCCGATTCATCCGAACCCGGATTGACCTGGACCCAATGTTTTGACAGTCCTATGTTGAAACAGAGTCTTGATATTGGCCATGGGCTGGGTTCTTTTTGTATCCCTTTGATGAACCAAGAGCCCTAAGCAAGAGTATGGTGGTGTCTGTTGTCAATATTTAAGCTTGTCTATATTTTTATATATATTACTTATTTACATTCAACTTTCGATCCATTTATGTTGTATTTCCCTTTTATTAAGTACTCTACCCGCATGTGCATCAGTATGTGAAGGGGTTGAGTTATATTCAACACTATGCTGAAAGTTTAGTTTACATATAAGTCAGGGGTAAAAGAATGCACAACATGCCAAATACGCTGAAGTATGTTATGACAGTTTGACTATGTTCTGAAGTTGTATTGTATGAGTATGTGAATTACTGGCTTTGATTGCATTTTTTGAGACCAAGACTGGCCTCAGTTGAAAGTTAAGTTGTTTTGATAGCCAATGTCCTTAAACTGAATTTAGATGTGCACATATTCTCATAATTGAGTTTTAAGCGAGTTTACAGAAGTGCGTAAGAGTATTTCCTTAAAAGTATTGTTTTAAGTTAATATTTATGGAGATGATTGCATTGTTTGTAAGTCTTATTTTATTACAAGAGCCCTTTTTGGAGCTTAGCAAACTCCTTACCTTACATGAGTTTCTTAAATGTCAAAATGTTGCAGAGTTGGAATTGGTTTGAAACTGAAGCATAAAATCCTTATGTTCATATTATGAATTTTCTGAAATTGGTTTGATTTGGAGTGTTAAATCTGGTATGATTTTCTACCGTTTATGAATTGAGTTGGTTTTTCAGCTAGGCTTAAAGCACTAGATTTTCATGGACTTATTTGCGGTTGATAGTTGTAACTAATGATCATGGACACTAGGTTTGAATGGCCTTATTGGAAAAGTTTTATCATCTGTATAAAACCTCTGGCTTCTTGGGAGATAGTTTTATATCTTGGTTTAGTTTATTGTAAAGATTCTTAAAAGAGTTACATATTTTTCATTTATAAGTTGGTTGTTAAAAGCGTGGTTTATACATGAGTATGACTATCATATGATAATAGCCGCACATGTTCTGGTGTTGAATTCTTAATAAGAGAGAAGTGAGTTATGCTGATCCATTTGTATACGAGTTATTTTTATTGGTTTTAAACTGTCTGTATGTTTGTCTCCGAGAATAAAGCTCATATTATATGGTCATATACATAGAACACCTTCGTGAATGCACAGTGTTGGTATTATTAGTGTTCAATTTCTGTGCTCTAGTAATATTATATTAACTAAAATGTGTGCAATGGTATTGCTTTCAGAGATGAGTTACGCACTGAATGTGTAGTTTGTTCATCCCACTATTTCCCTCTCTTTTCAGGTTATGAAAAGGTACCTTTGAGCTGAAGTTGCCATTTGTGTGTGGTTGGATTCTGTGCATAAGAAAGAGGCTCTGCATGGTTTATGTGTAGGTTGTGAAATAGGTATGCATATGTACGAGCATATAGAACCTTTTGATGTACTTGTCTTTATAAAACAGGAGTTTCGGTTTGCTTATTTTACAAAGATGCGTGAGTAAGCCAAATCACCCACTTATGGCCTAGTTTTCGTTATTTACCTTGATAAGGTTATAAAATGGTTGTTTTTACCATCGAGTTGTCCATTTTACAAAGGGAAACTGGCAAAATTTCTCAAAGAAGTCACTGACCTTTTAGTTAGATATCGTTTAGCCTTAGGGTCCTTAATAAGGACCGTTGTGGTGTACGATCCCCTTAGTAGGAAACGTTTAGCACAACAGGAAGAATCGGGTATATCTTATGTTTGCCTCCTTTGGTAAATTGACTATAGAGAGCCTAGCCTGTTTGAGGCTTTGTGAGTTTTTGAGGCTCCCTTCTTTGTAAATGGGTGACATGACATCCCATGGTGTCCATTAATAGATCTTTTGATAACTTATAAAAAATGAGGAGAAACGGGTTTACTTCAATGATTGTACCTCTGAATGGAGTTTATTAGTCTTATATGCTCATACAAATCAGTTATGCAGCAACCGACCATCTTTTTGGTTTTATCATAAATGTTTTGCCATATGAATTGTGGGCCCTTATCAAGAGACTAGGTATCGAAGTTCGAGTTGGTAACAAATATGCACATAATTTTTTGTTTGGGAAGCAACGCAAGAGAGCATCTTGACTTGGAATAATTTACTGAAAAGGGGGAAGATTATGGTTAATTGGTGTTGCATGTGAGGGATCTTCAATCTCAGAATCATCTGTTGCTTTATTGTGACTTCTCTAGGTCTCTTTGGGGTTTACCCTTTGGTTGTCTTGGGGTTACTTAGGTTGTATCCTATTCAATCAGGAGTCATCTCTAGGTCTCTTTGGGGTTTACCACATGTGATTTTTTTGGGTTATTTGGAGAGAAAGGCACCGAAGGGTTTTTGTGGGGGTTGAAGTCTCTCTTCAGAGATTGAAGGACAATTTTGTAAAGTCCCTCTTCTTTTTTGTGAATGGGAAGTTCAACTCTTCCTCTTTTGAGAAGATAGATTTGAGTTTTTTTTTTTTAAAAAAAAATCATTATTAAGTGTTATGTTTAATATGTTTGCAAAGGTTTTCTTAAGAATTATTGAGTATTTTGAAATGATCTTGAATGTACTATTATTAATTTATTTATTATTTGCTAAAACTTGAGTTAATTTAACTAATATTAATTATGTCATAAGATATTTATCTGCCATTTTTATATTAATAAGGAAAAATATATTGTTCTAAGGAATATTAAACTATCATATTCGTACATCTTAAGTTATCGTTATGAAAAATTATTTGAGTCCCTTACTATTCAATTTAATTGTGCATAATTACTTGGTCACTGATTTCAATTTTATTTCCAAAAGCTTAAATATTTCTGTTATTACCCAACATAATAATGTATTAGAAATCCTTGCTTTCCCACTTTTAGTTTTAGAGAAGCTGCCATGCTAACGCGATTGACCTTTATGCTTCTACTAATACAAGATTATAAAATACTCTCTCTGTTCCATATTAATTGTCACTTTGTCAACTGTCACGGTCTCTAATATTACTTTTTGGTTGATAATTTTTTATAATAGTATATTTTATCAACAATTGCAAATTATACTTTAAGATAGTATTTTTCGTTACAATCTAATGACAATGATTTTATATAACAAGTATTGCATAAATTGATATATAATTTATGGTTAAAATTTTTAAAGTTTGACCGTACAATTTCCAAAGACGATAAATAATATGGAAAGGAAGAAGTATCTTAAGTAATAGCCCTCTAAAGTTAGGGTGTTATACCGAGTAATACGGCCTGATCGTAAAACCAATACATTGAAAGCTACTCTTTCGAAGACTGACCAAGCTGTTTTTTGGTACATAAGATTGAGCAAGCTTTGATCAAGAAGTAGAGGCTGTGGCAAGCAATCAAGTATGAAGGTGTTGATGTTGATAGTGCTTTTGTTTGCGATTTTTTCTTCGTCATTTTTTCAAGGATGTTCTTCCCAGAACCAGCGGAATTCACCTTCAAACAAGGATAAGTTTGGGCAAACTATTGTACTTCGTGTTGGCGGCAATGTTTATCCTGATGGGTAAGTGGTTCTTTCTTTGCTGATTTTGGTTTTTTTTGGTTGATTTTTAGTGTTGCAATCGCTCTGGGATCTTTTAGGGTTTTAGGGTTTCTTGAATTGAAGTTTATGTTTGATTCGTTGACCAAGCCTTTTGGAAGTAATTACTCTGCAACTTGACTAATTCATTATTGAATTTGTAGATAGATCGTAGAATCATTTGAGCTATCATATGTAATGATGAAGAGGATCACCAATCTGCAATTTATTAGGTGCTCCTGGAGCACGTGCTCCAGATAATATGATTGTTCACCCACATATATTAGATTGTTCACTATAAATATTAGATTGTTCACTCTTATTACAATGATTGTTCACTTGTATATATCTGGAGCACATGCTCTGGGTGTATACAATATATATTGTCACCAATCTGTCTATGAACGGTCCATTAACTGAATATACTGCAGCAGGCTGGATTACCATTTTTTAAAGGGTATTTCAATTCCCCCACCCGAAATTCCAATCCTTCATTTTCAGTTCTTTCCATTAGATTTCATCATCTTTATGTTGTAGTTGTGATGTTTGAAGTATAGAGATCTTGGAGTACTGTTTGTTCTTATTGCAATTGGGTTATTTGAGCAAGCCAAACTCTATAAATAGTTGCTGGAGAAACAGGGAAATGGGGGCTGGGGGGAAACGGTCCTTATCTGCCGCTCCAGAAAAGTTTATATAAACGATATCGGCCCAAAATCTCTGTAGAAAAAACCGCCTAAAAGCACCTCAAACGTATAATCTATCATCAGGGGTACTGAAAACGAGATTTTAAGACAGGTTTCCGATAAGACTGTTGATCGATTTGAAGTCAATTTGAACTTTTCTGGACTTTTGTGAGGAACTAATAGCCTGAAAATTGCGCAAGTGATAGATTGAAAGACTTCGACCTCTCACTCGTGAAGACTCTTACTCAGGAAGAAAATGCTGGGCTCCGTTTTCTTCCGAGGAGGTTATAGTGAAGCGAGGGAGAGTTTACTCTCCCGAAAGTGTAGGGAAAATAGCGTCTTCCTAGGAATCAAGTATTGAGGTTAGAATCTTAATCAATGAAGGATGAAACCCGGCGAACCATGAGGTCTAGAACTATGGAGTTAAGAAAAAGGAACAAAAATATAATTACTTTCATGAAGAGTACCAATGGAGAAAAAAGAAGCTTATCAAGGGCTTTAGGAGCCAAAAAGGCAGATGGGGAAAAAGATAGGGTGACACTGAGGTGTTAGTGCCTTATTAAAGATTATGTGGAGCTCCTCATGCAACCACTCCTGAGATCGGAGGGTGCCATGGCCTAAATTAACAAAAGGATTACTTGGTCTAAGCTTCTTACGTGCATAGGTAATTGAATCCATTAAAAACTTGGAAGCTCAAGTAAATTAGAAAGAAGCTCAAGAAGGGGACTTTTGCAGGAAGATTTGGAGATAATGTTCCCCCCACTCCAACCCACCCACAGAAAAAAAAAAAGAAACAAAAAGGACAGTGAAGATGTTTATGTGGAAATTTTCTGCCAACCGAAGCAAACTCAGATTATGTGAATGATATAAGCAACAAGTGGTGAGGACCGTGAGGTTTTAAGTAAATTGGAGACTTTGGTGGATGGAGCACTCACTATCTACATGATCATAACCAATATAGGGTAAGGGTTTGACGCAAGTGAGAAATCCATTGTGGTGACGATGATTGCCCCCGAGTAAACGCCAACTGAGTTATGATGTTTGGTGGCCTAATCAGATTGGGCATATTGGCTCGGGATGATGATGGCACTGCATTCTGGGCCTTCTGTCTTCTGATAGCGAGAAGCTTGTGGGCAGTTTAGGCTTCTAAGCACTTTGAGTTCATCTTTGAGGCTAACTGACAGAATAGGCTTACAAGGCTTACATATACAAGAGTATTTGTCTAATAGGATGCTCATCTCCACCGATCACTCCAAATGGTTTGCCCTCACCATCATAATTCAGGGCATTAGAGTCCTCTTTTGATAAATTTGATTGTACGAATATAAATAGAGAGGGATTTGCTCTTGTTGCTAGACTTATGTGTTATCCGGAGAAGAAGCTTGAACTTGTTTAATGTTGTAACTTTGCTAGGGGGCTTTTGGTGCTTCTGGGTGGACTTATATGATCAAGAAAATCAGCTTTTCTTCTCATTAAAAAAGTAAGAAACCAAAAAGGCAGCACAGGTTACCTTTGTAATGTTTAGCCCGGCACCCAACAGTGAATGACATGCAATATTGTTTGTTTATATGTGGATACATTCTAATCTATCATTTGACATGGACATATATAACTTCGATATGACTGCCAATGGCAAAATATAAGAGATTTACATTTTCACAGATAAAGTTGTGCTAACACAAATGCTTTAAGACTTCCTTTTTCTGACGATATAGACAGTCCCACTAAAATAACACAACTAAAACGGTTTTCAAGTATCCTGAAAATGTAGAGTGAGACCAAAATGAAGCCTTAATATTTGAACATTCTAATTAGTGCTTCATTGTGAATGGACAAAATGTGAGGTTTGTTTATTGCGAGACATGTGTGCAGGTATTTTTATACAACTCTAAATATCGGAGAACCACCTAAGCCTTACCATCTTGATATCGACACTGGGAGTGACCTCACTTGGGTACAATGTGACGCTCCTTGTGTACGTTGCCATCAGGTATGATTTGATTTAGTTCTTTGAGATCATCTGTTCTTTTGTTTTGATTTAGTTGTGTGAGATCATTCTATGCTTTATCTAAAACATAATGCTCTTCTCATGCAGAGTCCGCATAAGCCTTATAAACCTCGAAACAATGCCTTGACATGCAAGGAGCCTTTGTGTAGTTCCTTGCAACATTTGTCCAATGAGCCATGTCACAACCCTAGTGAACAATGCGACTACGAAATCGAGTATGCTGATCAGGGCTTATCCATTGGTGTGTTGGTGAAGGACAATTTTCCTCTTCGTTTCTTGAACGGTTCTTTTGCTCGACCTTCTCTTGCATTTGGGTTGGTATAACTTAACCCCTTTCCTGCTGACAACATTCCAAATGTTATGTGTCTTTAGCATTGGCATCTTTAGCTCTAGTCATGAGTCCACTAATATAAACACGTGCTGCCTCTTGCAGCTGCGGTTATGATCAAGAAATCCCTAGTTCCAGCCCCCCTCTTGTGGACGGAGTTCTTGGACTAGCTAATAGGAAGTCAAGTATCTTGTCCCAGCTTCATGGATTAGGATTGACAAGTAATGTATTTGGCCATTGCTTTAGTAGTGAAGGAGGAGGCTACTTTTTCTTTGGTAATGAGCTAATCCCCTCCGAAACTGTTTGGGTACCAATGTCCAAGAAGTATGTCGGGTAAGGATTTTCTCGCCATTTTCCAAGCTTCCCATTCATTGTTTAACATCAACCTTGTGTTGGGTTTTGTTTTGTCGTAAGTTCTCTTTCATACTTTATGCAAACTCTTGGTGTGATTAATTTTTAGGACATATTACTCCGTGGGACCGGCTGAGCTTACATATGGTGGGAAAAGTCTTGTGAATGCTGGTGGTCTTTCCATGGTTCTTGATAGTGGAAGCACCTATGCATATCTCGCTAGTCACATATATGAAGTTGCTTTATCTATGGTAGTGAACAACACATGAATTCTTCGTTTGTTTACTTCTAGAAACCGATTGGCGGTTTGTACTAATTTCCCCCCGATTAATTCTCTTCTATCCAGATAAAGAAAAATATGAACACAAGCCAGTTAAAGGATGCCCCCGAAGACGAAACCCTTACGGTGTGTTGGAAAGGCGCTCAACCCTTCAAATCCATTATTGATGTTAAGAAGTTTTTCAAACCATTGGCCTTACGCTTTCCTAGTGCGAAGAATGTAATCATGGAAATCCCACCGGAGGCTTATCTCATTATTAGTGTAAGTTTCTGCTATCTAGTTTAATGAAGCTTTCCATAAGCACTTTGTTATGAGGAGTATGTGCATGACTACTTATTTTGTCTTCCCTTTATCATGCTTTTATGCTAACCTTAAATATGATATTCATTGTTTTTCCTTTGCATAGAAAAAAGGCAATGTGTGCTTGGGCATTTTGGATGGATCTAAAGCACAATTGGGAGATCTCAATGTCCTTGGAGGTTAGACAAGTGCAAAAACTATTTGACTTTGCAATTTCTTCCCTCTGTTCGAATATTAAGTCGTTTCTAGGTTTTCCAACTACCATAAGCTTAAGTTGTTGGCTGAACTATGGTCTTTCAATTTCATGGGTAAATAATGGTTAGTTAGAAGTTACCCAAACTTTTACCGAAAGCTACCCACAAAACCCAAATCTCCCTAGACTTGTCAAAACCTATCAAAACTTAACTTTACCATACGATTCTGTCCTTACCTTACCAATGAAATGGACAGATCCTTAGTCCTTGCAGAAGCTTGTTTGCCTAATTTCACTTAAATTTATGTTTTCATGCCATTTACAGACATTACATTGCTGGACAAAATGGTGATCTACGACAATGAGAAGGATCGGATTGGATGGATCCCGGCAAAATGTGACAGACTTCCCAAGTTCTGATTTACATGAACTGTTGGCTTATGTTTCTGAGTTCATTAACAACATTTAAGCCGCGCGATTTTTGCCCACAAATGTTAACCACCATGCATTATGGTATTGACAGGTATTTACAGCCGGACGACATCTATGATGAACTTTAGGCATTTAGCAATGCCCAATAAATGCAGGGAGAACAGTTACACAAAAGCATGGTGAATATATAGGAGGATAGTAAATATACATTTTTGCTTACATAGATTGGTGACAGTGAACATTCCTTTTGGGAGAGGCTTAGTTTGATGTACATGATTATAATAGTAAAGAAAGGGTGTTACATATATAAACAGCTATCAAGATTACCAATATAGTTGTACCAGGGTGGTTATTGAAGCATATTTTGAGTTTTGGTTCAAGATATTCTAAGGGTGTGTTTGGCTACCCAGCTTTTTTGGTAGCTTTTAGCTTTTTGGATAGCTTTTAGCTTTTTGACCAAGGTTAAAAAGCTACTTGAAGTGTATGGTAAATAGTTTTTTATATTAGCTTTTTGGACCCAAAAAGCTAGTTTTCAAAAAGTTACTTGATGAAGCTTTTGAGGTAGATTTTCACAAAAAGCTACTTTACCAAACACTTTTCTTACAATCAGCTAATCCAAACAGCTAAAGTCAACCAGTTAATCTAAAAAGCTAACAGCTATCAGCTACCAGCTGATTGCCAAACCGGGCCTAAGTATATCCTTAGGCTTTTATTTAGGGCAAGTATTGAAGTGTCCTTGCATAGGATGACAATGGATTGAATCTTGATGTGATCTATTTAGATCCATGCCAATCTTAATTATATGGATTTAGTTTTAGATCCAATCCATATCCGTTGGGTCCAAAAATATGGTTCGTTGAGTTATCTTGATATATGTTGATTTTGTTTAGGGAAATTGGATTCTAATAATACGAACTTTTGGCCATATAAGACTTAATAATATGAACTTTCGCCAGCTCAATAATACCAACTTTGACTTCAAAGAATACGCCACCGAGTTAGGGTTATGTTGACTCGTCGGAAAGTCTAGTTGGCGGTTGCGGTACGTGCCCTTGCTGTTTGACATTGCTAGGTCAGCATTTCACTTTAAAAAAAATGCCACCTCAGATTATTTTTTCCCTCCAGACAATTCCCACTTCAACTGTACGTTAGGGTTTTTTTTTTTTTTTGTAATTTTTTGTTTTGAAAAAAAGTCCCCTCAACTCCTACTGTAACATTCATCATTTTCATCCTCTATTCTCTCTCTAACCTGCGACGAAGTGAATTGGGTTTGGGGAAGGGTTTTGGGAAAATTTGCTTGCAAATCTACAACAATCGGCATCAAGTGACGTCATGGGTGCCCATCATTTCGATCGACACTGTGCAACACAGGCAGAGATTAGTTTTTCTTCCTTGCAATGATGAGAATGTCGACTGAACCCTAGCTTTGATAGGGTAAAAGATTCTCTGTTTTTTGCAGAAAAATTTTGTTTTTTAAAGATTAGGGTTACTGTGGAGGGAATCTGGGTGGAAAATTTATACTTTAATGTTAGGGTTCCTTCACAATACGTTTTTGGGGGTCTAAATTTGAACAAAATGGTAACATTTACTCATTGTTTTTTTGTGACATGCAGAACAATGTCTTTTGATTTGGTGAATTTGACCATTTACTACGGGGGTAAGTTTGTGGAGGACTCAAAATATAGATATGAGGGTGACATGGTGAGATATGAGGCATATGATGTGGATAAACTCTGTTATTTAGAGATAGTAGGGCTTGTTAAGGATGAAGGGTACACTAATGTAGAGAATGTGTACTATTCCATACCTGGGTTGGACCTGAAGTCCTCATTGAGGAGGAGTTTCACACACTTTGAGAGCATTGATGTGTTAAATTGTGCAATGACATATGGGGAGATAACTGTGTATGTTGTGCACAGAGTTGATGAGGTTATATTAGATGATATAATAGCTGGATATTTGGGACCCCCCCTGTCACACCTTCTGGAAAATTAGGGAAGAGGTTTAAAAGAGGGGCATTAAAGACTCCCAAAAAATCACAGTTGCCTACCAGCCCAAGCCTTCGTGGGGGAAAGAGAGTGAAATCTGTGATTCCCAAATCCCCATTTAGGATGGTGAAGTCCAAAAACAACACTGCCAATGTGGATGATTCCTTTGTTGAGCAACCCACCACCAAGGCATATTCCCAAGTAGATGACACTGAGATGCAACCCAGCACCCAACCATCTTCCCAAGTGGATGACCCTTTCAATGAACCAACCACCCAACAATCCCAAGTGGATGACCCTTTCAATGTAACAACCACCCAACAATCCCAAGTTGATGACCCAATCATTCAACCCTCCAATCAGCCTGACCACATTGTTGAGGACCCTATCATTGAACCTTCTTCCAATCAGCCTGACCACATTGTTGAGGACCCTATCATTGAACCTTCTAACCTGCCTGACCATGTTGATGATGACCCTATCAGTCAACCATCCTTCCAACATTCTGAAGTTGCTGAGCCAGTCATTGAACCCTCTACCCATGATGATGGCTTTGCTGATGACCATGATTTGGGACAAAATGTTGAGGACCCTGTGAATGACATTCCAGTTGGTAGAAGGGCTTCACAAAAGGTTGATAAAGGCAAGGAGAAGGTTGATAAAGACAAGGAGAAGGTTGTCTTCTATGATGATTCCAGTAGTGATCTTGATGATGAGACTTGGGTGCCGGAAAGAAAGGATCTTGATGAATCTGATGATGATGATGTGACTGTTAATGACATTAAATCAGGTGGTAGGAAGACAAGAAGGAGATTGGATATGGATGGTGATGATGGGGGTGAGGATGATGATGAAGAATCAAGTGATGATGATGTTGAGGGTGAAAACTCAGTAAATGAAGAAGTTGATACCTCAGACGATGAATACAGGACTGCCAAGGAGAAGGAGGCTGAGTATAAGAAGAAAAAGAGCGAGGAGGTGTTGAAAAATTATGGAAGTGTAGGGATAGACACAATGGAACATCCTCATGATTGTGGTAGTGACTATGATGACTCTGAGGCTGAGATGGAGACAGATGGAGAAAGTGAAGAGGATGTTCCAAGGATGCTGAGGAAAAGGACCAAGAGATGTAAGGTTGATGACCAAACTGAATTCAAGAATTTTGAGTGGCAAGTTAGTATGACTTTTGGGACAGCAAAAAGATTCAAAGAAGCAGTAGCAAGGTATGGTTTGTATGGAGGTTATAGTGTCAAAATTGGTGTGTCTGACAAAGAAGGTCAAAGTATAGGGTCATGTGCCAACCTAGCTGCAATTTCAAGGTATATGCTTCATGGGATAAGAGGATGAAGACTTTTGTGGTGAGATCTGCTAATAACCACCATGCTTGCACTAGGAGCATGACAAAGAACTGTCAGTTGAAAGACCCGTGGGTAGCACAACACTATCTTGCAAGGTTTAAGGAAAGGCCCCATTGGCCTTCAAAAGCACTGAAAGCCCAAGTCATGCAGGACTTTGGGTTGGACATTGCAAGGTGGTTATGTTATGATGTGAAAAAAAGAGCTCACAAGATGTTGCATGGTTCAATGAAGTCCCACTACTGCAAGATTGGGAGTTATTTGGAAGCACTCAAGGCTGCTGCACCAAACAACACAATAAAGTTATGTACCAACCCAGATAGTGAAAGTGATGTTCTTGAGTTCCACAGGTGATTCATCTGTTTTCATGGGATGAAGGAAGGGTTTTTGAAGGGATGCAGACCTGTTATTTGCATCGATGGTGCTTTCCTGAAAACATTCCTTGGTGGGTGTCTGTTGGCTGCCATAGGAATGGATGGAAACAATCAAATGTTTCCCATAGCGTAGGTTATAACAGAAGGGGAGAACAATGACAGTTGGGAATGGTTCTTGTTGAACTTGCAAGCTAGCCTAGGTGGATCTGATGGCTCTGGTTGGGTAGTCATATCTAATGAGCACAGGGTTAGTTTCTGTCATTCAAATATTCAACTTTTTGTCTTTTTTGTCATTATGATTAATATGAAGTTTGTTTTTGTCAGTATGAATAATATGAATTTTAATATATGATAGTAGTGCAGAAAAATACAAACTTTCACTTATGTCATTTACAATAATATGAACTTTTTAAAACGTCACTTTCAACAATATGAACTTAACTTTTTGGTAGTTTGAATAATATTTACTTCATTTCTAGCTATGTACTGACTGAAACAAATGTCATGGTTGGCAGTCTATATTGTATGCAGTTCCAAAGGTGTTCCCTAATGTTGAGCATAGGCGTTGTGCTAGGCACAAGTATGCCAACTGGAAGAAAAATCATAAGGGTGAAGAATTGAAGTTACTGTTTTGGAACTGTGTGAAGGCATACAATGAAGCATACTACAAGTATGCAGTTGAATCTCTTAAGGAAGAGGACCAGCAGGCAGCTGCTGATTTCCTTGCTGAGAATCCTAGCCAATTTTGTAGGGCTTTCTTCAGGACAGATAGCAAGTGTGATGTTGTATGCAACAACATGGCAGAAACTTTCAACGCTTACATTGTCCAAGCTAGGGCTAAACACTGCATCTACATGCTGGAGGAGATAAGAGCATCACTTATGGAGAAGGCTGTAACTAAGAAGAAAATCATGGAGGATTCTGAGTATGATCTCTGCCCCAGGATTAGGACTAAATTAGAGAAAGCTAAGCTTAGAGCAAGGAGTGCATATGTTCACCCAGCATTGAACAACCAATTTGAAGTGAACTTGAATGTGGACAAGTATAAGGTTGACATGGTCAAAAGAAGTTGCACTTGCAGAGAATGGGATCTAACTGGCATACCTTGTTGTCATGCCATAGCATGTACTGTGTGGTTGAAGCACAATCCTAATGATTATGTTGACCCTTGCTACAAGAAGGCTAAGTATCTGGATGCTTATCATATTGGAATCCCACCTGTTGAGGGGGAGAGACACTGGCCAGAAGTGCAGCTACCTCTAGATCCACCACCAGTGCAAATTGGACCAGGTAGGCCAAAGAGGAACAGAAGAAGAGGCCCAACTGAAGACCCTAAAAGACCAAGGAAGCTCACAAGGCATGGAAGGGTGATGGTTTGTTCACTTTGCAATGCTCAAGGTCACAATAAAAGGAAGTGTCCTAACAAAGATGACCCTCGATACACCCAAGATCCAAACATCCCACCTCCAGAAAAGAGAGGAAGGGGAAGGCCAAGGAGGAATCCATTGCAGCCTCAAATTTCGAAGGTCCCACACAGGCAGCCAAAGAACCATCACCGCCATGTGATGGCACTGGGAGGGGAGCTACACAAGGAAGGGGAAGAGGGAGAGGCAGGGACAGAGGCAGAGGGCAACAACCTGTGATTGGAGTTGGGAGGATGTTTCAAACTGAAGATGACACAGGGTATGTTCCAAGAAGGGGGTCTTATAGGGGTTCTGGATCTAGTGGGAGAGGGGTTTCTTCTGGTGGCAGCGCTGGATCTGAAACTGCTAGGGGAGAGGTTCAAGGCAGAGGAGGGGCTGAAGGCGCCAGAGGTAGAGGAAGAGGAATGATGGGGAACATTTCAGATTGGTTCAATTGTAGTAGTGGGAGAGGGGTAAGTTTTTATTACTACTCAACACACTTGTGTTTTGTTTTTTATTTTTATTTTTAGGGTTTATTAATTAAACATGTTTCCCCACTTTTCCATTTGTTAGGTGGTTGGTGATGTTGCTGGTGGGAGACCACAAAGTGAAGGGAATGGTCAACAAAGTGGGGCATCAACCTCCTAAATATTCTCCATGCCACCACCTACTTTTTTGCCTGGAAGAAGCTTATGTTTTCAATGCTCAAAAGATGCTTCCATTTTGATATTTTTGTAGCAGTAGACCCCAAAACTCTATATTGTTGTAATTAAGTTGATCAAGTTGTATCTTTGGCACTGATTGATGCCTTTTTGTGTTTTAAACTCATGGTATATTTTGTTGTACTTTGGATGATGATATTCAGTCAATCTAATAAGATGTTTCTTCTTTACTCTGTCATTTGTTTATGTCTGTAATCTTAACATGAATTTTTATAACGACTGTTTCAATAATATGAAGTTTTAATATTGCAAGTCTCAATAACATGAACTTCGACAATTGGAACCACTAATAATATGAATTTATATTATTCAATGTCTGAATAATATCAACTTTCAACTTTGTCAGTTTCAATAATATGACCAATTGTCTTTAAGTGACTAAGTAACATGAACTTTTTTCCCTCTTATGTGATGTACACACTGTTTCTATCACAAATTGTCAACTACAGCAACTTAGTTACTGACAACTACAGCAACCAACTCAATTTTGCAACACACATATGACAATTAATGCAACAGATCCGTTCATTCAATTTGCAATACATTGTTCACCAAATTACAACACCTACCCACCTAAATGATTACATCCACAACCTTACATCCACAAAAATCAATACTACCCACACTAAATTGCCCCACAAAGTTCAAATTCAGATCCTGACTTTATACCCACCCAATTCTTACATCCTCTTTGAAACTAGAACAGCCAGTAAAATCCCAAAAACTAACCCTAAAACCTCCATGGCAGACCGGTTAAAGGCCTTCTTCTTCAGCATGACAATTTCTTCATGAGCCTTCATTCTCTTCTCTTTCTCCTTTGTAAGTTTCTTCTTCAACCCCAAATTCTCTTCCTTCAACTGTGCCACAGTTCCAATTTCACACATCAATTGTTCAATCCTCTCCTTCAACATCTTGTTCTGCTCCACCAAACCTTGAACTGTTCCATTTTCAACTTCACCGACCAAATCCTTTTCCCATTTGAAGAATCCACAGTCAAGGTGCTTCGACTGAAACAAGAACCAACAGTTAGTTCATATTCTGGAAAACCCAACCCCAAACCAAAAGTCGAAAAAAAACCCTAATTTCAACCCCCCTTCCCTCATATACGAAAATCTCTAGCAAAAACCACACATTTTAGGGTTTACCTTCCACATTGGACATCCATAGAAGCCTAACCTAGCATTTTCTCCCCTTCGACAAATCTTACGCACAGCAGGTATCCCATGTTCACAATTTACCGTCCATGGTTCGCAGTCCACCTAGAGGACGCCCCACTCGAACCTCCTTCTGACTTCATCAGTTCGAAATTCGAAATTAAAGGACAGAGATTCGCAGAAGATGAGCAAAAAAACTTTCAAACCCAGATTTGGGCTGTGAAGAGCTACGATGAAGGAGAGTGATGGAGGAAAAGTGACGAGAGTTAAGTTTATGAAAAAATGGTCGTTAATGAAATAAAATCATAATGGGAGAGAAAGAATTGTCTGGAGGGAAAAAGTGACATTTTTTTAAGTGAAATGCTGACCAAGCAATGTCAAACAGCAAGGGCACGTGCCGCAACCGCCAACTAGACTTTCCGACGAGTCAACATAACCCTAACTCAGTGGCATGTTACTGGGGGCAACAGGGGGTCAAAGTTGGCATTATTCATAACCTAACCGAAAGTTCATATTATTAAGTCTTATATGGCCAAAAGTTCGTATTATTATAATCCAATTTCCCTTTTGTTTATATTATTAGGAGTAAAGTTAAAAGTTCTTGAATTGTGTAGTAGAACGATGTAGTTGGATGTGGTCAACAAAATATGAATATTCATGATATATAGCTATAATAAGTTGGAGTGCTTAGACATGCAATTTTTTTTTAAGTAGAAAATGTCATTGATCTTTAAAAATCATCATTAATATCATTCAACTTTCCAAATAAATTCAAAAATATTACTCAACTTTATAAAAAAATAAAAAAAAAAGTAAAAATGTTATAGAAAGCAATAGTCACATTTTTTACTTTTTTTAAAGTTAAGTGATAGTTTTGACTATTTTGAAAGTTGAGTGATATTTTTGACTTTTTTTAAAAAAGTTGAGTGGCATTAGTAACAATTTTTAAAGATCATTATTAATTTTTACTATAATTGAAAGTTGAGTAACATTTTTATCCAAACACTCCACTAAGTTGAAAAGAGATAATCATCATTGAGCGACAGAGAAGAGCTATACAACTAACTAGCAAAGATTTCAGAAAAATCTTATAACAATCCAGCAAAATCATTTTCTCATATGTTTGGGACACAAACTCTATGATACAACAATATATATTACATGCACTTGGAGATGTTGGAGCACGTGTTCCATGATATTTGCAGTGAACAAACATAATAAAAAGTGTGTACAATCATAATAATAAGAGTGAACAATCGTAATATTTGAAGCACATGTTCTAGATGCATATACAAATTGCAATGAAGAACTCGCAATCAATGGAGGATTGAAGGGGGACAGTTAGAATTATTAAAGGAGATTAAAAGGGAGAACTAACCATCAATACACCCATCTCTCTCTACCTCTTTAACTTACATTCCTCAGCCAAAACCACTAAAATTAAAGAGGACAAATCGAAATATCAATGGAAAATTTGAATCACAAAGTCCTCAACTCATAATATATGTATTTTCTTTATATCAAATATCAATAGGTGAAATGTTACGTGAATATGATACTCCAAAACTTCACTCAACTTTCAAAACCTTGGACAATAAGCTTTTGGATGCTATGAATGACGTACATGTACAACATCTGAAGTCGTATCGGGAAAGAAGATAGAGGGAATGGAGTGAAGGAAGGTGGCTAAGAGAGTCCTTTATCTTTAAAAATGTCATTCAATCCTATATTGATCGAGTTCTCCATCTCCAACAATGATCACAACAATGATATCAATGGAGAGAGGGGAGAGTTGAGAGATAAAGTGAAAAATGGACATTAAAGTGTATATCAAGCGAAAAAATCAAGGGCAATTATGATTTTTGGTCAGAAATCGGCCAAGCTTGCCGATGTGTCACACTCAAAGCCAGCAAAACAAAAATGTGTGAAACATTGAGTACAATAATGAGAACTTATGGCTAAATTGTCAATAAACCAAAATTTATATCTCTTCCTAACAATCTTCTAATATTTTTCTGAGCATATTCGTAGAAAAAGGTGTAATTATTGACTACTGAGCAACTATAATTAAAAAAAACATATAATTAAGCAATAAATTGAAATTTTGATAAAAATATATTAATAAAGATACCAATGTTATTAATATAGTGTAACTACAAAAATATCAAAAAATGCATTGCAACATTGACTCTCTCTTTTTTTTATTGTTATTGTTATTATTATTATTATTATTATTATTATTATTATTATTATTATGTGTGCTAGAATTATAACAAATGTATTAGGGTTACATATATTTGCTCAATTTTTTTCTCAAATAAAGTTGATAAACTTTGACCTAAAGTAACAAAATTCATATACAACAATAAATTTAAAAGCCACGAACATTCAAATAACGATAACAAACTCAAAAACAAACACATTTGAATGCATTATGTGAATTTAAACGCATACATTCTTCTCCTTATAAATTGAATTTCATGAAAAAACGGATAATTTTTAAAACCATTTCTTTTTGTTTCCTTTGAAACCATCGAAACCCTTTTTTTTTAATACTTTAGGAAGGCAAAACCTAGAACTAGCAAAATTTTATCCGATTCGAAATATTCGAATTGTCCAACTTGAAAAAAATCGGATCTGAACATAGATTTTTCGTCCGAATTTTAATATTGACCGAATATTCCGACATAAAATTTCTCTTTTCCTATTGCCTGTATGGCTGTACCCGATTCTAATTTCATTCGAATTGTCCAGCCTGAAATAAAACCAGATCTGGATATGAATTTCTTGTTGGATTTTTGATATTGTCCGAATTTGTTCAAGTGCCAGCAAAACCCAAAAATAAAAATGAAAATAAAAATCAAAATCAGAAGATATTTATTGATACCTTTGCCACTATATATACGCTACAGTTGTATTCGGCGGGCAGAAATCAGAGAGTTTAGCAAGCAGAAACCTAAAAACCCGACTGTCGAGGAGAGAGAAAATATGGAGCATCCGGAGCTTCAGGAATCCGAGAACGTCGACTACAGTGAAGATGTCGCCGGCGATGAAGAAGACAATCCGTACTCCGACGCCGACGCCGGAGAAACCGCCGGCGATGATGGAGATCCTAACTCCAAGGTATATGATTCTAAATAGAAGTTCTGAATCTGGATTGATATATTCTTATGAATCTGTCTTAATTTGTTTCGTTTTGTTGCGTAATTTGTGTATCGTTTGAGCAGAATCTGGAGGATATGAAGAAGCGGCTCCAGGAGCTCGAGGATGAAGCTGGAGCTCTGCGTGAAATGCAGGCTAAAGTTGAGCAAGAGATGGGGATTTCTCAAGGTTTGTGATGCTCTAATGCTGTATAGATTGTGTTTTCTCAAGTGTTCCGGTTGTTTTAATGCTTGTTGTCAATTGGTATGTTGTTGATCCGCCATGAGCTTGTTCATTTGATGTTGAGGATTGTAGTGTCTGATGAAAATGAGTGTTGAAAACTTGAAATACTAAGTTGTGTAACTCGAAATCATGGATTTGAATGTGATATATGCATGGTAATCTCTTTGGAGTTGGGGGATTCTCTAGTTAGTAATGTACAATGTCAATAGTGTTTCAGAGAGAGCTGGAGATTCTTGCCTATACGATTAATGTGGGTAGTACGAGTAGTACTTTTACCTGCTATAGAGCATAGGTAAGCCAATGGTTGTAGGTGTTGAGGTTATTCTACAACCAAAACATAAATGCTTGCAGCAATTTGCATTTCAGAAAGGATAACCGGAATATAAAGACCATATATGGCGATAAAGGATAAAGTACAAACTATAAAGAGAGTGTTCCAGAGGTCATATACATGCATTATCATGGTTAAAATCCTTTTTTTAGCGACGATCTTTTTAGAGTTGCATAGGTGACTCTGTATTCTCCAAACTGTGTTTATTATGTAAATAGCTTGCTTCTTAGACAAAGAACTAGAATGCTCTACCTTGAACCTAAAGAATTATAATAGATGTAAGTACAGCTTAACACTTGGTAAAAGCCTTGTCTGGTAGAAGTATAGAGCTATCCTAAGTAGTAAGTGCAACTTTCCATTTGGTAAAAGCCTTCTAAGTTATTCCTGCTATGAAACTTATGAATAATGGAGTGCTTGGAAACCCACTTTTTAATCTTTTTGTTGGGGAAGGAAGAACTAAAGGAAATTATATTATCTGGGAAGAAATAGACAAAATCTCTCTGTCTATGAAGTCTTTTATCCCAACGTCAATTTTCCATCCTCCTCTTTTGGTTGGGATGGATGTAGAGTATTGTGGGGGCGCTGGGGTGTCGTATTTCAGAAAAGGTGTGGAATGCTACGGATAGAATGGAAATGCAATAATGACATGCTTAAGGTATGAAATTGCATTACATTTAGGATAGACCCAAATGCCAACAGTTTGATGACTATTCTGCCCCCCCCCCCCCCTATTCCTGTTGTTTCTGTAGTTGTAACTTTGGGAGTAACTTTGGGAGCCTGCTAACCAGATCAGTACAGGGTTTTGCAATCTTGATAATTCATAGATTAAGATTCATTATGAGAATTTTCGTAAATATCAGCTGATAGAATGTCTGAAATAACAATAAGCAATCAATCCTTTTTTGTTATTTTGTTTTTGGGGTTGGAATTGGTGCATTGTTTTGTTTGGTATTGGTAGTTGAACAAATTTTTCAGTCTTATTAATTGAGAACTTTTCATATGAAGAATCAACAAGTGCTAATGCATCTCAAGCTGAAAAGGAGGAGGTGGATTCCCGTTCAATATACGTCGGAAATGTGAGGCTCTTTCATTCTTCTTGGCATCTTAGTTCAATAGTTAATATTATGGTTATCCTTATTTTGCCGAAAACATGCAACCTGCATAACATATACTGTGCACAATACTTTCGTAAAGTTTATAGTTAATGAATTGGAATGTACTGCTTTTCTTCTTTGGAATATCTCCAAATGATGTTACACTCATCGTGTCTTCCCCTCAAAGCATTAATTTTCTTTTGTAGTAAACCCATTTATCCTCCTACTTTGTCATTTTGAATATGTTCCGCTGAACATACTAAAAGTAAATTTGTTTTCTTAATATGAAAGACAAACTAAGCCGTATCGATATCCGGTGAATGGAAAATAGTTTGATAATTGGAATTCCTGACGGAATTGGCGTTGATCATTCGGAATATTACAGATTGATTTTAGTGATGCTTTCCTTTATATGGCCTTGGTATAGCTAGGTTTACAAGTGGGATGAGAGCTTAGTCTATAAAGAGCACCCATATGGAATGTTATGGATAGATTTTAGTGTTGTGTTCGCTTATATGGCCTTTATATAACTAGGCGTACAAGTGGGCTGAGAGCTTAGTCTCAAAAGAGTGGAGGGTGCAACCAGGCGCACAAAAGCTTGAAGCCCAAACTCTTGCACCTTGCCTTTTCCTTTTTGCACTTCAAATTAGGGGTCAAAACTTGTGATATTGAGACACTTCCCCCTCCCCTCCTATTTTTTAATGATTTTTTCCCTATATTTTTGTCCTTTGTTGTGTCCCTTTCTCTTTATCTCTCTATACTATGTCTCTTTTATCCCTCCTTTCCAAAAGAATTCAAAGCATATAGTATGTTTGTAGTTATAATGGTGTGCAGTCACTTCTACAAGCCAATCGTCAATCAAAATTTGGATTTTGGGAATGAATTTTAAGCATTAATGTGCTCTTTGTGTCCTAAAAGACCACATCGCATTATCAAGGACCTTTTGAACTTTTTTGCACCTTGAGCTTTTTCGAAGCAGGGCTGAAAAGAACGGTTTATTTGTTTCTTTGGCCGTTATGATTGTTCAATTAGCTAGAGGCGATTAAAAGTGCAATCATGAGGTTGATATTCATGCATATATATGATATTTGCAGAGTATTGTCTATGGCCATATGTTTTTATGATAGGACTTCAATTGTGGGTTGCCTTTCTTGGAAAATATAAAGCTCAGTTGCACCTTCATGACATTATCTAGTTCCCTGTATTATTGGTGCCACTGTTTTGGTGGTTTGCTTTAACTGTCCAGTAAAGAGGAGAAGTACTTTGGTAAATTGTTCTTCATTTGCAACTCTTGAGCTTGAACTAAAGAAGCAATAGCCTGAGTGGTCATTCATTCACACCCATTGGAGTTTGGAGCATCAAGTATGGGTATAGGAATTAAATTTGGCCTTGAAATCTTATGAATGTTAAGTCTAAAATCTAAAATTCTAATGTAAAATTCGATATATGAATTCTGGAGCGCCAAGGATCTGGTAGTGCATTTGAGTGAAATAAAAACTAAAATAGCGTGGATCAAATGTTTGACTTGAGTTGCATTGTTTGGAGCAGCATTTTCAGGTTCAAGCTTTGTGGGGCTCAGGGTTCATTGTTTCTGAAAACTTCCAACCCCATACAAAATTGGGATTCACTTTGAAGTTTGAAATAATTATGAAACATTTCAGAACAATCTATAAATGCAATCAAATTGGTGGGAGATTTGAGAGACAAGGTGATAGTGGTTGTTTGAGGCCTTAGTTGGTGTATAGACTATTTAGGTGGTCAATTGATGGAAATATTGGTGGTCTTGAAATTCAGGGAAACAATAAGAGGACATGTTTATGTGATTATATGCTGGATATCTTTACAGCTTGTGCTGCTCCCTTGGATAGAGAAATTTATGAGGTACTTGAAAATGACTGCAGGGCAGCTTGACTTAGGGTCAGAGATATAAATGAAAAAAAAGGCTCTTTTTATTGCTTTTCATCCCAATAATGTGATACAGGTTTGGACTCAGCTAGTGAAATTGAAGTTTTGTGCATGAGGTGTCCTAGCAAATGTGAAAAAAAAATTATTCTGTTTCTATCTACAAACAAAGTGTAGTACCCTGAGTTTATTAGTGTTCGTCTATTGGATTTTCTGATTTAGGGATAATGCAGTCAAAATGAGGTTTTTGACTTCTAATTCACAAGGATTTCAAACATGACAGGTTGATATCTAGATTGTCCAGTGTGACCTAAATGGCTAAGCATAAGGATAATTGTTATTTAGAGTGAGCTTTCTTTAGTTGGGAGTTTGTAGCTATTTTGCGATGAGTATTTTCCAAGCCATCTTCAGTGCCGCACAATGCACACGCCTCCCCCAGTCCCCCGTCCCTCCCTTAAACACAATGAACACACACGGCACTGGTATTTGTTGCATGCTATCCTGAAAGGCATGCTTGTATTGCT
The DNA here is from genome assembly GCA_029582165.1 of Portulaca oleracea. Classification (NCBI taxonomy): domain Eukaryota; kingdom Viridiplantae; phylum Streptophyta; class Magnoliopsida; order Caryophyllales; family Portulacaceae; genus Portulaca; species Portulaca oleracea. Next base: position 6,692,520 of record CM055884.1, read on the forward strand.
TTGTTAGGTGATTAAAACGAATCCTTTTGTGTACTCTTGACCAGTATGGCTGATCTTAGCAGGAGTCTCTGAATTCCGAGCATTTGTGTCTCTGGTTATTTTGAACATTGTTAACAATTTTGTGGTCATTTGGATTTGCAAATGTTATGCTTCTAACTATCTTCCCTATTCATCATGCACAGGTTGACTATGCATGTACCCCTGAGGAGGTCCAGCAGCACTTCCAATCATGTGGAACTGTGAACAGAGTGACCATTTTGACTGACAGATATGGTCAGCCTAAGGGGTTTGCATACGTGGAGTTTGTCGAAGTTGAAGCAGTTCTGAATGCTCTGTTGCTGAATGAGTCAGAACTGCATGGTCGTCAGTTGAAGGTCTTTGTTATATTCCTTTTGTTGTTTAAGTATTATACCTCGTGAGATGCATGAATAATTATTGACCAATCAACTGAAGTAGCGTGTTTTGGATGTGGAAATTACCGCCTCTGCTGTACAAATGTATGTAGGTGCATAAAATTGTCAAAACATGACTAGTGAAATAGAAAGCCATTCTTATTTTGGATGATACATACATTAGATTAAAGAAGGAAAATTGGATCTAAATAATCTGAACTTTGGGTCATAGTAGATTTAATAATCTGAACTTTAGATTTGGTTCTGAATAATATGAACTTTGGGCCCCTTGGATTCTAGTAGCATGCCACCAAGTTAAGTTCAACTTAACTCGGTGGCGGGACGACGTGGCGGCGGTGGTATGTGCCTGGGCATTTTAGGTATGGCATGCCACCGCCGCCATGTCATCCCGACACCGTCGGTGGCGTGCTACTAGAATCCAAGGGGCCCAAAGTTCATATTATTCAGAACCAAATCTAAAGTTCAGATTATTATGTCTACTATGATCCAAAGTTCATATTATTTAAATCAATTTCCCATTAAAGAAAAATATATCGGTGGTCATTGTTAAATGTTTAAAAAAATTGTCATAGGTTTCAATAGTTCTATATAAGGTGATGCTTGGAGCAAAAACCTCAATAGCTATTATTATTGGTCTCTTTCATGGGGGGTGAATATCTGTTAGAGAGTCCATTATTATATAGTCTGTTCTTGAAAGATTTTAGATGGTTATCATTATTATCTACTAGAGGGCAGGTTAGAAATTTGGTCCAATGAAATATTGACCGGCTTTAGTGCTTTTCCTATTTGCAATCAGGTATCTGCTAAAAGGACAAATGTTCCTGGGATGAAGCAATACAGAGGAAGACGGCCAAGTCCATATGGTGGATTCAGATCTAGGCGGCCATTCATTCCAGGCGCACCTGTGTTTCCCCCATATGGCGGCGGCTATGGGTAAGGGCACTTTTTTTAATGTTCATTTTATTATTGTAATATATATAGGGGGGAAATGAATGTCAATGTTGTGTGATTCTCAAGCACGCTTTCTGATTAATATTTTACCAATACGGTGATCATAAGTCATCCCTTTTGCACAAAGCACTGAGCATGGTTGGATTCACCACGGTAGCCTTGTCCAAAGATGGATCTGGGGCTCACTTTGCAGTCTAAGGATTACATGTTTTACTGTTGTTACTACCCTTACACACTTTGCTATTCCCCAAAAAAAGAAAAAAGAAATCCTAAGCAAGGAAAGTGAAATCAACTAGCAGAAGCAGATTACTTGCCAACCAATATGAAAGATGTTATGGGTTCTGTTGTCCACTCCTTAGGAGTGAGCTCACTATCCCTACCCCTTAAATTGGGATTCAAATCGGTTACTTGTAAGGATTTGCTTATGAGGATTTTGCGACTGAGCTCGTTAACCTTACCCCCTAATCACGGAATTACGCTTCTTGCTATGACAGGCAATGAATGATGTTGATTTTGAATTTCTGTTGATTGTTTCTAAGAGCTAATCTTACTTAATAAACTTGCTATCTTGTGTAGGAGGGCGCCTAGATCGAGGCCCCCAATGCGGTACAGGCCATATTGATGATTGTAACGGATGTGACCATGCCGGTCTCAAAGTACAAGAGCCAAGGATTGTCATTTCCTCAGTCTCAGAGATCGGCTTGTGTGATATTTAGAGGCACACGTTTCACAGCAATCAACGGAAAATTGAAGAATTGCTGTCCGATTTGTTACAGAGAAAGCAATTTGTAAAACTGCCCTGTATTTAAGTTTCTTGTTGCCTTGGTTGAGTTGCGACGACTACAGTTTGCCTTATTGTGATAGATTTACATTTACATGACTCGGTCTTTGCCTGCTGTTGTATGCCTTTTAGGGCTCTTTCCATCCACAGCAGATGCTTAAAGTTTAGCTTGTGGGTTGCAGACTGTAGTGAGATAGCGATTTGCATTTACTGTTACGAACAATTTGACAGACAATAAGGTTTCTTTCCTTTTTGTGGCCTATAGTTGAGGCTACCATCGATCGCACTCCCAATCGTGCTTCTTGCTGGAGTTGAGTTTAGAGTGATTTAGCCATATGCAGTTCAATAAGTTACCATCGACAGTTGACATTGAAAACATAACCAGGTTTAGGGGACCTTGACCGACGTTTAGCTGTAAATTACTGTAAGATAGTTGGCATGGGATACACCAAAGAGGTGGCAGCCAATTCTCAAGCTTCTTATCAAAGGACAATATATATTAGATGCACCCGGAGTATGTACTCCAGATATTTGCGAGTGAACAATCATATGAGTCAGAGTGAACAATCATAATAATCAGAGTGAACAACATAATATATACGGGTGAACAATTATAGAATCTGGAGCACATGCTCCAGGAGCATCTAATAAATTGCACAATTCTACACTTATCTCTTATTGCAGCCGATAGTGTTGATAGAGCGTGTTGGTGGTTACCATTGAGAATATGAGAATATGAAAGAGGGACTAGATTTAGGTCGTTCTTTGTGTTGTGCATATATCGAAATATATGGGTAGCATACATATTATATGCACTTAGAGCATGTGCTTCAGTTAGATATGAATGAATAATTATATTATTAGAATGAATAACAGCTAGGTATGAATGGACAACTATATTATTAACAGTGAACAATTATGATATTTGAAGCATATGCTCCAATAACATGTAATATATTGCAACGTTTCATCATGGATATTTCGAGCACAATAATTTGATGAACAAATTCTATTGGGTTCAGGAGCGATCAGATGCAACAGTATGGACAAAGTATTTGCAATCTCATATATATATATATATATAGATAGACAATGTAACATCAAACAAAGTTTGTATTAGCATAAAAGATGAGCCCGAGATAGGCATTGTTCATCCTTAGCCTTTGAAATAGACAATGGTAGAAAAATTTTGCATTTTGTTTTACAGTATGAATGGTTTTGAATACACATCAAATTCTTCGTTGGCAGTCAGCTGGGGCTCCTGCAGAATAAGATTTAAGGTAATGTTATCAGTAAAGGGACTGTAACAAATGTTCTTTTGAAGGCGGACAGCAAAATATACAAAAACGTTTATGACACAAATATCTCACTTCATAATTGGCAGAACCAATGATATGGATGAACTTGTTCGGACAATCAAGGTTGAAAGGTTAATATTATCTGATGTTAACAAATTTAGGTTTGAAAAGACGTATGACGGTAAAACAATTGTGTGAAATCACTGAGAGCCTTGCGTTGTATTAGTATGGCGGTTTGAATCCTAATGGCTACAATTTCCTTGGTGGATATTGTGGCACTTTTAGGGGCTCTGGTGAGCCTGCTGTGAGGATTATATCTCCATTGTGCCTAGTCCCGTGCTCGTGTTAACTGCCCCCTCCCCCCAACACACACACACACGCATACACAAAAAATGCCTACCCCTGGCAAAAAATTGGGTTGATAAATGTTAAAATCCGGACGAGAAATTGACGTTCGGACCAGGTTTTCTTTTTATAGGTCGGACAATGCGGATGGAACTGAATCCGCGCTAAAATCAGGTTCAGACAATAGAAAAAAGAGAAATAGTGTCGGGATATTCTCTCATTTCGGACAATGTCAAAATCGGGTTTGACCTAACTGAGGTTTTCCGGTACAGACAAATTCGGGCATTCTGATTGAACAAAATTTTGTCAGCGCTACCCCTGTCTATTCGCTCAATGGGTGTTACACCCAGTGGGTGGGGTGCTTACCATTGAAAGAAAAAAACAATCTGTGAAATCATAACAGATGGTGGGGATTTGATTTGAGAACTTCCTAAACAAGAGTAGGTTATTAACTTGTGATAACTGAAGAAATCCAGAAGCATTCCATACCTGTCTCAATCCACCACCACTTCCTCCAGTCATGAGCATGTTAAGGAGAGTGGTCACACCACCGCCTCCGCCCCCTCCACCATCAGCCTTGCGGATGGCAGCCCGCATGGCATTCAGCATGGTCCCATAAGTACTCGCTTGTCCTCGCTCAATTGCTTGGATGAAGCAGAACGTCATTGCACCCGTTGAAGTCACTTTTGATAGAGCCTGATCAACCAGATTCTTAATCAGGAAACAAATATCGTACTTCATATTAGGAGGAAGAAATGACCGGGATGAGTTTCTTCTTTGGACAATCAAGTAAACGGGAGAAACAATCAAATTATAAAATGTTATTTTGTTCAACCAAAATAGTATTTAAGTATTTTCCATCAAAACAGCCCTTAACTTCTGGATCATCAAAACAACCTAATAGTCTGAATCATCTTGACCCTACATAATATAACATTATATTCTAATCTTATTGTAACTTTGAACTGTCTTTGAAATGCCTCATAGAATCTACAGCGATTTTCGTAATGTTTCCTATAACCCCCCCCCCCCCCCCAAAAAAAAAAAAAACAATTTTTCAAGAACCTCTAGAAGAAGAAATGAACATAATCATCATAGCAGAAGCAACAAATTCAAGGACATATAAAAAGAAAGAGTTGTAGTACTCACGGCTGTGTCAGCAGATGTTTGATCATCATCACAGCCACTGAAGGAAATAGCCTCCCCACCACTAGTTCCCTTCCATCTACCGGTTCTAGGGCGATGGTCCTCCCATACATACTGCCCAGAACTACACAATCCCATCGACATATGAGCTTAAATTTGCTGGTGCCATCAATATAGAGTAAAAACAGCTTTTTACAAGAAAAAACACCAAACCTGTTCATCCTACAGAGAAATGGGAGATCCAGTGCAGTGCCACTGTGGCAAGCATCTATAATTGCATGAAGCCTGACCCCCGGGGGAAGAGGTCGGACAAGTGTGTCATTAATCTCATCATCAATAATCATCCCGTTTGTTTCGAAGTCCAAGGGGCAGAGCGTTTCATCGAAGCCATCTGCTTCCTCCCCGGTGTAGTTCCTCTGCTGTGAACCGTGCCCCGAGAAGTGAAATACAAGAGAGTCGCCTGGTCGACACCCGGCCACCAGCCAAGCCATTGCCAATCTCATATTGTGCTTGGTAGGGATCCTATACGGGTCAGTCTCTTCTTCTGCAAATTTGGTTTTTGAAAAGGGATGAGCTCACGAAATACGTTGGCATGAAATGTCGAATACTGACAATTTTTGTTGCAGAGAAGAGAATGATGCTTATTCTACCATAACTTCACCATTTGCAACAAGCAAATATGGGTTTGAAGCATAGGGATACAAGAAGCAACTTTCAGTGGGTGAAAAGCTTACCTAAACTATGAGGTAGAACATCCCAAATCCCCTTTCTCTCACACTAACAATTTTTTTAGCAAAGAGGGTCTCCATAAAACTATACATTGATGTCACCACTTATCAGCACAAAAATGATCATCCATTCATCCAAGAAATCAAAGCCCCAAAAAAAAAAAAAAAATCAAACAAACAAATAAAAAACCCCCACACAAAAAAGGCAAGACCTTGTACCCATCAAAAGCCTAGAAAATCACCAAATTATGCCTTTTGTCATCTTTGTTTCGTTTTAGAGGTTAGAAATTCCAACATTGAATCCACAATAGCTGCCCATGCATTACGAAATCCATGACAAATCATGATCTACAACCCCCCCCCCCCAAAAAAAAAAACAAAAACAAAAAAAACAGAAGAATAAATAAAAAGAATCAAAAGAAGCATCACCCAATAATAGAGCTGACTAATAGGTCAGGTCGAGTCGTGTTCGTGTTCGTGTTAGTGTCAAACTTAAACTGGTTCAAAATTCTCCGACCTGAACCCAACCCATTTATTAAATGGGTTGAAAATTGAAACCGTTTACCGTTTAAATTTTAAACGGGTTGACCTTATTTTGACCTGTTTACCCATTTAAGTAAACGTGTTAGAATAAATTTACCAAATTACCCGTTTAACCATTAACTCATTTATACAAAACAACTCATTGTGGGATCGAAATAATGACATATCATACTCCACAATTTGCGTGATAATATAATTCGAGTTATACATAAATAGATGTCTTTTAATTCATAGTCAAATATGAATATAAGTTAAAATTACAAGTCTTACGTATATTTCAAAGAGTATTAGCTGAAACTTTCACCTAAGTTTATCGATAAACGGTATAATTAGGTAACAATTATCGAGCAAACGACTTGACCCATTTAACATGCCTAATTAAACGGGTTAAGTAGTGTTTTTTCGTGTCGAAAATTCTGACCTGAACCTAACCCATTTAATTAAACGGGTTTACCGTATCCCATTTAATTAAACGGGTTGAAATTTTTTACCTAAACCAGGTTCAGGTGGTAATCGTGTCGTGTCAGCTTTTCCCAACTCTACCCAATAACACGCATTAACAAATTAAATTGTACTAAATCACAAATTCGATTCTCCATTACCCCCCCCCCCCAAAAAAAAAAAAAAAACCAAACAAAAAGAGAATCCGAATCATATCTGTGAACATGAGGGAATTTCCTTTCCCTCAAATTCGTGGGGAATTTACTTTCTCCGAATTCAATCAAACAATTTTTCAAAAAACACGTGCAGATTACACAAACAGACTCCAAATTAGGGTTCCTGAAAATTGAAAGGCGGGGAGGATGAGCTTGAGAATCATACCAGTGAGCATGAGGATTTCCGATTCCGGAAAATGGAACCGATTCATGAGCAAATACTTCATACACTTGGCATCATTGATACACCCTTTCAGCTCATACCTAGAATACCTATACGATATCCCGCAAATCACCGCCTTCTTTCTCCCAGCCACCACCGGCGGCGGCTGCGGCGGCGGAGCACCGTAATAAGGCGCCGGCGGCTGCGCTCCGCCGCCGTGCGGAGGCCATTGCGGCGGAGGCGCGTGAGGCAGGGCGTGTGGATCGGCGGCGATTTGCGTGATCGCCTGACAAATTGCGCAGTGAATGGTGGTGGCTCCCGGAGGTAGCTGCAATGGCGTCCGGCAGTTAGAGCAGTTCACCAGATACATCGTCGTCGTCATCGTCGCCGGCGCCGATCAGCCACTCCTCCGGCGACACCGCGGCTAGAGAGAGAAAGATAGAGAATTTTAGAGAGAGAAAGGGCGGGTCAATGACAAATGACAATGTCGAAGGCGAAGGAAGGTTGTTGGAAAAAGAGAGGGAAAGTTATTACAGAGTTATCGGGGCCCCGGGATTGACCCGGTCAATGTCAATCCTTTTTTAATTCTCTTTCATTTACTACCTCCGTTCCAAATTAATTGTCACTTTGACTAAATTTTGACCGTTAATTACTCACACATTATAATGAGTTACAATATGAAATTACCGTCATTAGAAAGATATTTTCCTAAAAATTATAATGGATTTAATTTTATATTGTAACCCATTGTAATTTGTAAATAATTAACAGTTAAAATTTAGTCAAAGTGACAATTAATTTGGAATGGAGGGAGTATTATTAGATTTTTTTATGGAATAATATTAGATTTATTATTGCCATTTACTCTCACGTTTCCATATTAATTATTATAATTTTGACTTTGACGGTCTCTATATTAGAGGATTTCTGTTCGGTCTCGTTCCGAGCCGAATTCTTATTATTTATAGAGTATTTTTACTTGTTCTAGCCCCTTAATTATATATTAGATATGATGATTTCGTGTTTTGTAGGAAAATAAAGAATTAGAAGGAAATTAGGCTTAATTGAGACTTTTTAGGGGATCCCGAGCCGACTCGAGCCGAGACCCGAAGAGGAACCAACCCGGGAACTCTGTCTCCATTATTGGCGCAAAACAGGGGCGTAACACTCGCTACAACCCTTGTAGCGGACATTACAACCCAAGGGAGGACGACAAGGCAAGAAGACCAGAATGGAGTCGCGCCCGAGTCACGTCCGATCGCACCCGCGACATGCTGCTGAGAGCAAACATTGCCTGTAGACAGAAGAACCTCGCAACCGCTATAAGGTTACGTCGCGCCCGCGACAGGGTGGCGTAGCGCCCGCGACCGAACATGTCACACCCGCGACAGAAGATGATGAAAATGACAGACGATCGCCAGAGACGCGTCGCGCCGGCGACCCTGGGCGTCGCGCCCACGATGGTCGTCAATTATGCGGAAAACTGCGCGCGCGTGCTGTGCTTAATTTAGGGTTTTGATTGTGTTTTTCTTCCTTCTATAAATACCCCATGTAATTCAGCACTATTATCATATGAGAAAGTAGTTTTAGGAGTATGATTAGAGTAGAATTAGGTTTATTTGCATCTCTTTTATCTTGCTTTAATCTTTCATTGAGCTTTTAATTGTTCTTCAAGCTTTCTTTAATTTCTCTTACAATTTGTATTCAACTCTCTTTCTTGCAATCAATTTCAAGTAATTTACAAAGCTTTTGCGCTCTCTCTCTGTCTCTTGGTTTCCATTGATGCTTTGATTCAAGCTTTCTAGTGATAGTTCACCACCAATCCAACTTTTAGTGAGGAGGAGGGCTAAGGGTCACAAACTCTACTCTCAAGTGAGGATTTGAGGATTCTTAGTAATTCAATTCACAATTTTCTTGTTTGTTCGGGGGAAAATCCAATTGAAGATTAGAGTGAAGATTAGTTTATCGAAGGTATAATTTCTTGTTCCCAATTTCATTATTAGTTGTAGTATGATTGCTTTCTTATTTCCCGCCCTTAATTGCTTTCATAGTTGGGGATTTACTTTCTTGTTGAAGTTAGGTTAGATTATCTTTTCATGCTTACTTACTTGTTGTTATTGAATCCATGATTAGATTAGTTTAATTGATTTTCTTAATTATTTACTGCTTTCCGCATTGAAAAACCTCTCAACCAAACCAATTCCCATATCAAGCCTAACACTCCACTCATCCCTGTGGATTCGAACCGAACAATTTCTTACATAATGTGTTATTAACTATTATTATAACTATTATTGTCATTTACATAATGTGTGGGAAATGGGCAGGAGGTGCGCATCTGGCATGATAAACGAGTGCTATTGCGATGCCAAAAGCAAAGCATTGTGAATGGAGAGCGTGGCGAGACATCCTCCCAACAAAGGCAAACTTAGCCGGAAGGAAGTTGGACCTTGATCCCGTATGCACTATGTGTGGAAAGCAAGGTTGTTAAAATCGGGATCCTAACTCGAAACTATGGGGAAGTTAGGATCGGAATTTAGCCCATGTAGGATCGTGGATCGTGTGTAAATTGTAAAATTGTTTCGACGATTTGAGATCATAAAATCGTAGGATCGTTAATCAGGATCGGGATTTTAATAACTATGGTGGAGAGGACTACGAAACAAACAACCATCTTTTCCTGGACTGTGAATGGACGAAACGGGTGTGGAAATGCAGTGTTCGTCACAGTTATATGGCAGTTATGGAGAGCCAGGAATACCCACATTTTCGACAAGAAATGGAGTGACCCACTGGATGTAGCCACTAATGCCCTCGACTATCATCACCTGTGTGGGATGACATTGACAAAGGAGCAAGGAGTCTGGTTCCTCGAAGTAGAAGCAGATTGCCTAGCCTTTATACGGGGACTCAACAAAAAGCGAAGAGTAGTACCAGAGACTAAGAGCACTCGCAATGGTGAGTTTGAGTTTGACTAATTGTATGACGTGGGATCTGTGGACCCCTATCAAGAGAGTCAAAATTTGACTTTTTATTTAGTTAGCTTTCTAAGTGAGAATGAGTTTGACTCATATTAGTTAAAAAAAAGTAAATGGTCCTACTTAAGAATATAATTAATTTGGTTATATTGATAAAAATGAGATGGAGGAGGAGAGAGAAAAAAATATGATTAAAATATTAATATTTCAAACTCGCTTTCAAACTCGTCTCGCGAAACTGAAAGCGAGATTCTCGCGAGACGAGTTTCATTCTCACCACTGAAATGTCCTACATGACCTCACGTCGTCTCGTTTCATGCCACGTCAGCAGTAAGTCGAATTAAAACTCACCATTGCAGATGCTCTAATAACATTTTGGAGGCTTGTTTTGTTTTAGGACCATGATAATCATATTGACTCAAGATGGTGCTTAACCATCTTGAGTTATTCATATTTTACATTTTTGTAACTTTTATTAATATTTTCTTTATTAATTATATGTATTTATCAATTATAATAATATAAAACTTATTAGGTAGGTGAAAAATATAATAATAGCCTAATTTTATCAATCATAGTAGAAAATCCACATTTTATACATAGTTTTATATTTACGAAATAAATATAAATAAATAATTATTTTTAACTTGTTTATAAGTTGTAGTAACCTTGAAAATGATGAAACATACCTTTAGAATGATTTAAATACACTTACATTTCACTCTATTAGTGATTTTGAAGAAATGTAAAATGGTTAAGAGTCATCTTGTATCAAGATGTTTATCATTTTCGTTTGTTGTTTTAATGCCTTGTTTTTCCTCAGTTCTTTTTTCTTTTCGTCAACGAATTTGTAACAGGGTGGCCCATTGATTGTCCTCCTGAGGTGACCAGTTCGGCGGTTTGGTTGCCTCGGATGCTAGTAGCGTATAAATAATTGGCAGTTAGACTGCTCTTCTCAAAAAAAAACTATTACTTCTTTTGTCTTTAAATAAGTGTTAAATTGACTAAGTTTTGACCATGAATTACTCATAAATTATAATGAGTAACAATATCAAATTAACATTATTGTAATTTTTTCGTGCAGTATCTTTCTAATGGTGGTAATTGCATATTGTAATTCATTATAATTTGTGAGTAGTTAATTATCAAATGTTAGTCAATTGACACTCATTTAAGGACGGAGATAGTACAATATTATACTCTTATAATAGTATTTTTCGTTACGAATATAATGAAAATAATTTTATATAGCAACTCATTGTATATATTGAGAAATTTACGTTCAAAATGTTTGAAATTTGACTGTACAATTTTCAAAGATCACAATTAATATGGAAGGGAAGGAGTACATATTAGTTTTTTTTATGGAATATTATAAGATTTATTATTGTCATTTGCTACTCCTCTCATTCCTCACTATCAGTCACTTTAATTAAATTTTAATTTACTATAATATATCTGTCACTTTACAATTGCAATACAACATAATGACATTTTTCTAAATAGACTAAATATACCTCTTAATTACTTTTATCATTGCCAATATTTAAACCAAAATAGGAATTTATCTATTACTTTTATTATTTTCAATACAATTATCATTATAAATACTACTTTCTTAAAAATCTTCCCAACATTTAAATATAACAATTATTGAGGAATGTAGGGAGTACATGCTATTGACCTATGTATATTGTTAGCTCTGGCAAACGTTTGGATCCGGGTAAATTTAGGTTTGGTCGACATCAAAATTCGCATGAGAAATTGATGTCCGGACCCGTTTTTTTGGGTCAAATCGGGTTGGACAATTCAGACGGAGCTAAATTCGGATAAAAATTGAGCTCGAACAATAGAAAAAGAAAAAATTATCCGAATATTCGGTTAATGTCAAAACCGAATTGAGACAAAATCATTTTTTTCCTAATCGAACAAATTTAAAAATTGTAATCGGACAAAATTTACCAACGCCATATATTGTCAAAATCTTAAGAAAGTGGAACTTTTCTATCAAAAGAGAGAACGAAAGAAAGTGGAGTTTGTTTTATCAATATTTAAACATTCTTGTTGACCTAGTTTATAATTTCTTACATGTCAAAACTTAAAAACCACTTGACATTTACCTCTCTCCAAATTAAATAGCAATGATTTCAAAAGTCTTTTTTTTTTTGTATAATATAATAAGGTGGAGAGAATGTGACTAAAAGTATTTTTGGTCATATAAGACTAAATAATATAACAATGAGGTATAATAATTCTTATGTCCTTCATAGGTGGAATTCCAAGTTTTTGAACTAATACACTCATTTGCGAGTGAAATAAATGAAGGAGGTGGTAGAGAGAGAGAAAAACATTCAAGGGAAATCTCAATGAAAAATAAGGGTAATTTTGTTTTTTTATTATCTTTTCGGCCAACACGCTGGATTGACACTACAAAGCTAGCAGAACAAAAATGAATGGGACCTTTGAGTATAATATTGATGACTGTAAGGTCAAATTGTCAGTAAACCAAAATTTATGTCACCTCCCAACAATTTTTGTTATTTCTCATTGGTTCTGTTATAGGTTTATACAAAAATAAAAAAGTGTTATATTACCTCCGTTCTTTTTTATTTGAATTTTTAACTAACTTTTATTATTTGATATTACCTGTCATTTTACAATCCTGATAACATATTAATTACTTTTTTTCTTATTTTACTATTGACAGTTCATTGAATCCACCTTAAGTTTTGATTTTAGTTAAACATATTTAATCAACTTTTTCACTAGGTAATCTATAATTTTTTGAGATGTTGATTTTTCCCCATCATCTTCAATAAACAGATTAAAAAAACAGAGGGAATACCCTTTTTTTTTTGGTAAATGAACTCAAATAAATTTCTATAAAATGTGAATATAACTACTATAATTTTGATTTTAGTTAAACATATTTAATCAATTTTTTCACTAGGTAATCTATAACTTTTTGAGATATTGGTTTTTCCCCATCATCTTCAATGAAATAAATTTAAAAGAAAAAACCGAGGGAATACCCTTTTTTTTGTAAATGAACTCAAATAAATTTCTATAAAATGTGAGTATATATATATGGGAATGGATCCAGTAGAAAGAAGCTTTCGGTAGGAAGGTAGGAAGGATTAATATTGCGCGTTAGATCTTGATCCCACGGATGACATTGAAACCACCAATTACCCCCCTAAAACCACCCACACGTGTGAAATCAGATGAGAGAGAAAATGGAAATCTGATATCCTAGCGTGATTTGGGGAACAATTTTGATTTTTTTTGGGTAATTATTTCCTAATAGAGTGAGATAGCAGAGAATAGTAACCGTCTCACACAGTTCCAAGCCTCCAGCGATGAATTCCGGCGACTATTTGGCAGACAATCAGTGGAATTCCGGCGACTGGACTAAGTCGAACTTCACTGCAACTGTTATAAAAGCATTTTTGCACCAATCCGAAGGGGGAAGCACTGAAGATTATTTGGCACGGCAGTTTGCTTCCGGTAAAACGAAATCAAACTCCCAATTAGGGTTTGAATTTGGGAAGGTTCGTGTCATTGATGAAGTGTTTGTGTACTGGTTAATTTTTCTTTTTTTATTTGGATTAACACACATATGCGATATTTTGGTTGGATAATTAATGAGTGTCAATGGTTACATCACTTGATAGGAGTAGATGACAGGAGGGGAGGGCTCACAACATGATGTTGGCGCCGGCGATGGTCGTACAGAAGCCAATCCGTAACTTAATTTCACACTCACCCCCGTCCTGCTGCGCGCAGAACCCTAATTGTGGGATCAGTTCGTATGTTGTCAATTTGTTCGTGATGGCCACATTGTATGCACGTTGGGGTCACCCGTTTCAGGAGTTTAATTGGTGTGTCAATTTCGAATACTCTAGTATAGTACTGATGGTATGAGTGCAATATATTGGAATGGTGAGAACGTTGACCACACTGTGGGTATAATGGGGTCATCTAGTCTATAATTTGCAATTGTGAGAATTTTGACCACACTATTGGTCTATATAGACACACCATTGCCAAACCGATCAATGTGGTCTAGATTGACACACCAATGCCCCAATGATAAATGTTGTCCGCACGTCCAGTTTGCTGACCAATGTGGTTTAGATTGACACGTTAATGCTTCACTAATTGCAATGTTTGGGATATGTTTGTAACAATAATCGTAGTAAGGCCACATTTATTGGTAAGTGCGGTCATATTTGTGATATGAAGGCCACAATGTTTACTAGGGGGTGGTCATTCATACGAGCATCCGATTGCATCTGATAAGTCCATGACCACATATAGGGGCGTGTGTGGTCTATATAGACACACCATTGTCACAACGATCAACGCGGTCTAGATTGGCACACCAATGCCGCAATGATAAATATTGTCCGAACATCCAGTGTGTTGATCAATGTGGCTTAGAATGACACGCCAATACTTCACTGATTGTTATGTTTGGGATATGTTTGTAACAATAATCGCAATAAGGCCACATTTATTGATAAGTGCGGTCATATTTGTGATATGAAGGCCACAATGTTTACTAGGGGGTGGTCATTCATACGAGCATCCGATTGCATCTGATAAGTCCATGACCACATATAGGGGCGTGTGGTGTCTATATAGACACACCATTGCCACAACGATCAACGCGGTCTAGATTGGCACACCAATGCCACAATGATAAATATTGTCCGAACATCCAGTGTGTTGATCAATGTGGTTTAGAATGACACGCCTATGTTTCACTGATTGTTATGTTTGGTATATGTTTGTAACAATAATCGCAGTAAGGCCATATTTATTGATAAGTGTAGTCATATTTGTGATATAAAGGCCACAATGACTGCTAGGGGGTTGTCATACTTAGTTACGCACTTATCAACAACCATAACCAAACAAGTAATAAGCAAGGCCACATTGAAATGATCATTGTAGTCTAATTGGCAGCATACAAACACATAGTCCAGTATTGATTGTGGCCAAGGGTGTCAATTCCATGTTACTTGCACTTTGCATGACAACAATTAGAAACCAGTGTGGTCTCCATGTGCACCTTAATCCCCTTCCCACTACCCACCACCTAAATCATTACTGACATGGTCATGCAATTATTGATCTTTGTGGTATATGCCTTAGAAAAAGCCACGTCTATCTATCACTGTGATCTAAGTTGGTCAGAACGTCAAATTGCATTTAATAATCATGTAATTCTGTCTGCTCGCTGGTGTTGACATTTCTTTTTGATTGTTTGGATTTCAGGACTCTAGGGTGAAGTCATTACGTATGCATTATTGCTACGACTTTACCATGCACAGGGAAAATTCGATCCGGGATGATGAGTGGAAGGCATCTCGCTAGGACCAAGATCGATTGGGATCTTGTGATGATACCGTTAAGCAGGGGCGACGTCGTTGAGTTTACACAGTATATTGTAGTTGAACATGACAGTCCATTTTCGTTGTAATTGTATGTTACAATGAAACTACTTATCGGTTAGTTACAATCAAACAATTTAGGGTAATTGGCTAAGTTTCATGATGGAGTATAAGTGAACGCAGTTATGTTCTAATTGTTAAATGTAAACAACTTAGACTGTAATGTGGTGTTTGCGATTTAGTTTATTCAAGCCCAATGAATTTATCGTGGTTACATAACAATCATAGTAGGTTGTTTTTCAATATCGCTTCATCAACACCGGTCAACAAGTGTGTTCATGTGGTATGTGGTCGATACAAACAATTATCGATACATATGTTCACTCGACGCATAACAGGTTTATTGGTTGTTAGCTGCATCACTACAATTTGAAACAATTGGAAAAAAAGTGTCAGTCAGGCTTTGTACATAATCGAGGCACATTAGTCGTACAACTCTCGTAACAATTGTAACAACCTATCATCGCAACAATGACAAGCACTAAAACTGACGAAAGCTTGTATTATGGACATCAAAGAAATACAGACAGTGTGATATGATTTGATTATATTTTCGACAATACCTTCACACATTCAACTACACAACCATACATTTAACATATTTCAAAGCGTTATTCTAGACCACACCGTATACGTTTTGTAGTGACGGAGTTGGTTTCATCCGTATAAGTGCACCAACTTGCTAACCACAGTGTGGACAACGTGTGATCATATCCGTGACTCATTCCACTAACATTAAATGATGAACAACATCCCCTTAATTCATCAACTAATACATAACCAATATTACCCGACACATACCTACCTCAACAGTCACATATAAGTGTGGTCACCTTATTGACCACTGTATGGACACAGTGTGGTCATGTTGGTGTCGTGATTACATTTTACGTATATGACCTCCAATAACATCCATCAATTTACACATAACCCATTTTGTCGCGGAGCATATATAACCCCTAAGTCATCTACAAGTGTGTACATCTTATGATATACAGTGGCATTGACGGAAAGGCTCATGTTTTGGACACCATGGAAATACAGTCGGTGTGATATGATTTGATTAATTTTCGAGAATATCTTCCTCCATCCAACTACATAACTATGCATCTCATATATTTCAAAGCGTTATCCTTGACCACACTGCATACATATGGTAGTCATGGTGTTTGTTTCATCCGTGTAAGTGCAATAACTTGCAGACCACTGTGGTGTAAATATTGTGGTCTTATCAGTGACACATTCCACTAAGATTAAATGACTAACAACATACCCTTCATCCATCAATTTATACATAGCCAATTTGACTGGACAAGTGTGGTCACGTTATTGACCATTGTCCGGACACAGTGTGGTCATGTTGGTGCCGTGATTACTTTTTACTTAAAATGACCACCACACAACATCCCCTCCATCAATCAATTTACACATAGCCCATTAGAATCGGCGCATATCTACCCCCTTAGACATCTACTAGTGTGGACATTTTAGTGACCACTATCTGGCTACAGTGTAGTCATGTTAGTGATGTGATTACATTTTTCTTATATGACCACACAACAAACAGCTACACCCATAACCAGCCCCACCCCTTCAAATTTCGCGTTGATTTCCCGCACCAACCTACATCGCGAAACCCCTGTTTCTGAAGGGTGTATGAGTGTGCTCAGGAGAACTGATGTGAATGATACCAATTCGCAATTAACCCATTGTTACTCCCAAAAAACCCTAATTCTATGAATCCGAAACAACCAGTGCGTGGAAAACATCAATTCATTCGGCTGGGGCCGATAAAACCATTAACGAACCTGTTTGAATCCATTGTTAAACTCGTGTATGATCGAATTCTGCTGTTGAATCTATCTGATCTTTATAATGTTCGGATTTCAAACTCCGATTATCTTGTCAAATTCAATCCAATATGATAAGTTTGATTTGATAAAAATTTAGTGTTTTAATCCTCACATGTTGTGCAAGATATGGCTGGTGTAATTTCTGGAAAGTGAATTAGTCGAATGATTGTAATCCCTGTAATCATGCAAACCTCCTAACAGAATATTTTTTTAAAAAAAATTTGTTGAAAACCACTAGCAGTTTTTGACTAATGTAAAGTGGTTTTAACCCCATATCTCATGTGTGCCAGTAAATGAATGATATCCATCGGATCAAGATCTAATGCACGATATTAATCCTTCCTACATTCCTACCTAAAGCTTCTTCCTACCGGATCCATTCCCTATATATATATGTGTGTGTGTGTGTGTGTGTGTATATATATATATATATATATATATATATATATATATATATATATATATATATATATATATATATATATGATTATTGGATTCTAATAATCCTTACTTTTGCGAATTGGATGGTAATAATCTCTACTTTAAATTTGTATTTTGGCGGTCCAAAAAAAAAATTGTATTGTAGTGGTATCAAATCCATCACCACATTCTTTATATATATATGTTTGTATATGTGTGTGTGTGTGTATTTTATACTCCCTCTGTTTCATATTGATTGTTATAATTTTGATTTTCACGGTCTCCAATGTCACTCTTTGATTGATAATCTCTTATATAATATGTTATTAACAATCACAATATTATACTTTTATGATAATATTTTTTTATACGAATATAATGATGGTAATTTTATATAGCAACTCATTATATATACTGAGAAATTGATGGTCAAATTTTTTGAAATTTGACTGCACAATTTCCAAAGACGACAATTAATATGGAACGGAGGGAGTAAAGTTTTTGAATATCGCATAAATAATACTCCCTCCGTTTTTTTATCTGTCATTTACGGTTTTCAGCGTCAATCTTTAATCAATAATTTCTAATATGAATTTTTTATAAAAAAGTATAATATTATAGTTGTAATAACCCGAAGAAAAATCACCCCTTAATACGTATTTATTAGTTTAAATAATCAAGGTTAAAAATAAATCACGAATAATTAAAGCATGTGTTCCATTTTGCTTACCTAATGTATGTTTTGCAGGACTTGAACTGTGCAACGGTCGTCAACGAATCAGTTTAAATTTCTTTTCTTGAGACTCTCTTCCGATGATTTTATAGTGATCATGATCGTTTATGAATTCTTTTCCGAGACCGATTTATCTGGTCCTTTTTTTATTCAAGTCAATTTAGGATTGTAATTATGAGAAATTCCATGGAGGTGTAGGGACATATTTATTTGGGTTACCAATAACATTTTTACGGATTAATAAAATTTCGGTAATTTGGAAAATTAGGGAGATATAAGTATAAGAGGGGAGAATTAAAATTGTTAACATTTGTCTTAATTGGGCCATGTAGGCCGGCCAAAGGAGAGGGGGGCCTTCTTCTTGGGCTTGATATGAGCAAATGTATGTATATATGGATGGATGATATTAGTAAGTTAGTATTTTTGAAAGATAACCAAAATCACACCTCATCTTCCTGGCTCCCTCTCTCACCATGACCATCCACCTCTCTGCCACCTGCTGCTAGTTCTGTCGCCAAGGCCAGCCGCGTCGGCGTTGTTCCGGTCATCCTCCGGCCGCCGCTAACGCACCACCACACCACTTCCACTATCTTCCCTCATCCTTTCTACTTTTTCAAGTGTAATCTCATCTCTCCTCTTCTCTCCTTTTAATGAAAAATCATAGATGAAATCTGAGTTTTTGTAGATTTTTTTCATGTTATTTCATAGGTAAACCAAGTGTTTCTAAGTTCATCAAGTGAGAAGTGAAGAAATCCAAGCCTCAAAGAGTAAATTTTGGGTAAGTTGTGTTAATCTTAAGTTTTTATGATTAAATATGAGTATGGGTGATGGTAGATTGTGACATGCATGTGGTTTAGGAGGCTTGATTCTTTTATGGAAGAGTGAGTTTGTAGATTAAATGTGAATGCATGTGTTTAAAATATGATTTATCTAGCAAAAGGATGAATTTTATGACTTTTAGTGTTGAATTTGTCAAGTACAATGTTTAGAAGCATGTTATATAATTGAATTGGGCTTTGCATGTGTAACATTTAGTCAAGATGAAGTTTTTCTTTATGGTTATGATTCTGGGAATTTTTGTTTATAATGGAAGGATATGTTTTAAGTAGTGATTAAGGAAAATCAAGAGATTAATCATACATGCAAGTGATTTGGTGAAGTGCTATTGTAATCTGGTTGGTTATGGTATTTCCAGAGAATATGAGTTGTGATTTTGGTTCACTTTATAAAATGATTAGGTAGTATAAAGTGTTAGCTAACACCCGGTTTTTGTAGCTCGTCGTTTCGATATGTATTTTGAAAATTATGGCCAAAACCGTGAGATGACGTGAATCTGAGAACATTACGTAGTCAGTTCAAAGATGTGTGTTTTTCGTGGAGTTAGAGTCTTCTTTCACAATGGCCAAAGAATACAAGGGATCTTAGAGAAGGAGGTAGAAATAGAAGAATAAGGTGTGGCTCAAAGTTGACTCAACCATCACAATGGCCTCATTCAAAGGAGAAGGAGGTAGAAATAGAAGAATACAAGGGATCTTAAAGAAGTACAAAGACATCATTGCCAATGCTGACTAGGAAGTCCTCATTTCACACACCCATAGGGAGGCAAATAGTGTTGTTGATAGCCTAGCCAAACTAGGTTGTAGCATGCATTGTGACATTGTGTTTTTTAATTCGCCCCCTGCTGAGATAGTAGACAAGTATTTAGCAGATTGTAATGGAGCCCACTGGCTTCGAAAGGTTAGAATAATCTAGTTTAGTTTTTGGGGCTTTGCCCCTCGTCTGCACCAAAAAAAAAGGAGTCTTCTTTGGTATAAGTGTTTAACATGAAATTTGTAGGAGACACTTTAAGCTTTCCAGAAAGGTATAATGCACGTTCATAGGGTATCGGGAGTGAGAGTTATGAGTTCCCGACTAGAGGCTAATAATCTGAGGTTACCCAGAATGTGTTTTTGTGACTACTTGTATTCTTGGCCAAAATCTGACCATTTCCCATGCTCAAATCAACTTGTGGTTAAAATGAAAGTTGAAGTATATTTTACGAGCTTTCCATAGATAGCTAACATGTTCCGAACCGATAAGTAGAGCTCGAGTTACGATTTTCCGAATTATTGAAATTAAATCGGGATTATTCTGGGTTGCTTATAAAGAAGTTAGTTTTTATCCCTCCCCCCCCCCCCCCGGCAGCCATGTTTTTAACCTTCATGATCAACTATAAAGTTGGAGTGTATGTTTTAAACTTTCCGAAAAGTCCTTTTATGCCACGATCCAATATTTGAGGGATAATATATGACCTTGCGAGTACGCCTTATAAATCGTGTTCATTATTGTTATTCTTAGAAAATTCACTAAGTTATTCTTCCATGCTACCACCTAAGTTAAGTCCTAATTCATGATTTCTTTTCTTTAAGTCCTTCCAAGAGATCGTTACAGTACTGTTCAAGTCTCTACTCGTTCCGTACGTGTTTCTAAGTCCTCAGGTACGTATATTGCCTGATATTTTGTTCATGATTTTATAAATTAATCGTTTTATGGTAAGTGCTGAAATTATATTTTTATCATTCATGCTCATATGTAAATTCTCACGTTTCATGTCCAAAAGTATATATCAGTTCTCATGGATTTTTAAGTACCAAAATTGATTTATCAGGTTAATTTTACAGTTTATTCTAAGAATTTATGCTACGCGTCCTTTATGTTAAAGACTTTTACGATAATTTCATATTTTGGAGGATAAAGTTATTTCATGAATAAATTCCTTTATAAATACGATTCTTATTCGAGGGGTTTTCAAGGATATATTTAAGTTACGATCAAAAAGATGGTTTAAGGATCCAGTGTTATTAAGAATCCTAGGTCAAGGTTTCAAGTTTCTAAGTTTTAATAAAGGTCCCGCATAGGTTTAATCGTGCCTTAGAGCACACCAGGGAACCCATGCCTTAGAGCACACCATGTTAACCGTGTCGTAGTGCACACCAAGATAACCGTGCCTTGTGCAAACCAAGAAAAACATATGAATATAGTGCCTAAAGTGCACTCCATGGAAATCTGGACAGTATAAGACCTTGTCCACCATCCGGATCTCACGATCGGTCCGGGTATACGCATACGGAGACTTAGCCGATGATCGCAAGTAGGGGCTCTTTTTATTAGTATTAAGACAACCAAGTGTTTGTTTAAAGATTAAATTATACAGTCTAAAGCTCAAGGAAAAACTTTAAGGTTTTATTACCAAGTCTCATGAGAGTGAATCTTAGATCATTCTATTTTTCCACACATGTTTTAAGTTGAGTCCTTCATGTTTAAATTTCTCGCTTTATGTTATGTTCAAGTATGGTTTAAGTAAGGAACTCACAATTTTTGGTTTTCATTGGAGTCTAGTTCACTTGAAAGAATTAAGTGTGGCTATATTGTGTAAGTATACTTTACTTCATGTTATCCTTTACTTCTTTTATTGGTTATGCATTTATCGGAACCGCGCTAAAATAAGTAACTAATTTCGAAAAGATTCTTACGTTATTGGGAGTATATGTACTGAGTTTATCTCACCCTTCGAAGTTTTATATTTTCGTTTTAGGAACCTGGGCAAAAGGAAAAGGGAAAGCCCCTGAAGGACGAAACCCTAGAGCATCTTAAGGAGATTGAAGGTGGTTAAAGACACTTTCCGAAGGAAATGAGAGAAATCGTTGATACTCTGGCTTGAATAATGTTAATTGGGTTGTGTTATGCTGTTTTGAGGTTGTTAAATTAAGTTATGTCTTGATGATACACGTTTTAAGTTAGTCTTATGCTTGATTGTCTGCCTTGGGTTGTAGTTTTAGCCTTGTTTGTTTACACGGACGGAGGTAATGCTCTCAAGTGTTTATCCGCTATTAATCATTAGGTTAAGTGAGTTATTAACTTAATCTTGTGGTTAGTAACCTGGGGGTGTTACAATATTTTTAATAGTATTTTTTTTATTATGAATCTATTGACATCAATTTTGAATAATGAATCATGATACACATTAAGATATCAATGATAAAATTTTTTAATAAAATTTTCTAGGCGACAAATAAATAAGGGAAATTGGATTTAAATAATCTGAATTTTGGACTACAGTAGACTAAATAATCTGAAATTTAGATTTGGTTCTAAATAATCTGAACTTTGGCCTAGTAGCACGCCACCGAGTTAAGTGAATAATAATTTGGTGGCGCGCTGACGTGGCGGCGGAGAAGTGTCTAGTCAGCTTAAGATTTTTGACTGAGACTCGACTCGACTCCATTGGTGAGAGGGAAGCGGTGTTCGCCGGCGACCTTGACGAAGGAGTTGATGGATCAAAGGAGTTAATGAGGTTATCAAGAGTGAGAGTAGACATTGATGATGAAGTTTGAAGCTGACTGGACAAATAGGGATGATGAGATGGCAAAGTCAAAGTTGATTGGGCAAATTAACTCACCTCTTCTATCGCTACATCATTCCACTGCTGAGTTAAGTTCAATTTAACTCAACTTAACTCGATGGCGTGGTACTGGAATTCAAAGGGTCAAAATTCATATTATTTAGAACCAAATTTAAAATTTAAATTATTTAATCTATTATAATCCAAAATTCAAATTATTTAAATCCAATTTTCCACGTAAATAAAAACTGTGGAGTAGCAAAATAACTCTTGTTAGTTGTTACATACACCCAAAGATAGGGCAATCCATTTACAGGCTCAATGTCTTTGCACTCTCTCACATGTTTTCCTTGGAGTGCTCAATGATTCAACCATGCTTTTCTTGGGTCCATTCATTGGTGTGGCACTACTAGTACTAATGTACTATCACCATTCACGGTCTCTTTTAATTTGTTAAAATATTTAGTTTGTTTATCTCTTTTTCATTATTAATTTATTTAATTTTGATGATTTTAATCATTATAATATCCATTTTATTCATAATAAATAAACTATTTACCTCTTTTCTAAAAATATTTTTAAAGATATTTTTGACAATATATAAAATGTTCACTCCATTTCGCCCTACTTCTTGGCTGTAGAAAGTAGTTTTACAAATAATTAAGAACAAGGATAGTACTCAATCCGTCTCAAATTAATTGATACTTTGACTAAATTTAACCGTTAATTATTCACAAATTAGAATGAGTTACAATTTGAAATTACCTCCATTTTAATATTTAGTAAATTATCTTTCTATTGATGGTAATTTCATATTGTAACTCATCATAATTTGTGAGTAATTAATGGTCAAAATTTAGTCAAAGTGTCAATTAATTTGGGACGGAGGGAGTATATTGAAAAAGAATATTTTTTAAGAAAATAATCCGTCAAGATAACAAGGGTACTTGAGTTAAAAACACTATTATAATAATTTAAGAACTCAATATAAGATATCGAATGTCACAACCCGGATACATGGTAAAATATGACTTAAAAATGATTGAAATAACTATTTATATCAACAAGGTGCTCCGTCTTTTACGATAATTTATTTACCTACTTAAATTACTTTGTTTACCTAACTTTATTAACCTGTTTATAAAAAAAAAACTTTATTAACCTAACATAGATTTACCTTGCTTAACTTAATCCAACAACCTTCAATAACATGGCCTAAATTTATCACTAGATAAATTTTCGGAACAAATTTTTTTTGACCATAATTTACATAACAAAATTAAGAAAAGTATTTCATCCAAATGCATCAAATATTAAAGCCTAGCAAATTTCTTCTCCAACCCTACCCATTTGTGACAATTGTGACGGCATTACCCTATTTCTAAACATGTACACATGTCCATCCTAATCCAAAATTTCCCATAAGTTGCATATTTCAAATTAGCAAATATTATATGGTATCTTTTGACGTATTTATCAAGTCCATCAAAATGTTAAATTTTACAAAAATACTTTATCAATTCATCATAAACTTATCAATATTATGTCGAGTTCATCAATATTATAATATTAATAAGCTTATGATGAATTTTATTTGGGAAAACTATTTTTCGGTATCCCAACTTTTCAAAACTCATTTTGAGGTACTATTAATTTTTGGGTTAGTAACAATTTGATACTTTTCCGATCATCAATTTTATTAAGTGACCGAAATACCCTTATTTTCTTCAAGGTATTTCTTTAAAAATGAAAGAACAAAAATATTTCAGTTGCTTAGTCAAATTTATGATCAGAAAAACATCTAATAATTACTAACAAAAAAATTAAGAGTACCTCAAACAATTTTTTAAATATATACGTCTGACACAGTTTACGTATAATTTGCATATTTACTTTAATTGACTCACAGGTCACCGCCAACATAAATGAATCACCTAAATCAAATGGAATCCACAAATATAATTCAATTAAATATCTCCTGGAAAATGAATATTCATCAACCCCAAAAAATCTCTCCTCTTGCCACGTACAAGAAACCATCATAAGAAACAAACAAAGAAATTATGAATTTATGATGTTGTCATTCATAATACAATCATCGTCTACTTATTCACATATTTCTCCTTCACGCTTCTTCAATCAATCTCATGAATCTGACATCTCACAACCCCCTTTATAACCCCCACTTTGCTCACTTCCCACAACACTAATTCTCTCTCAAATATCAAATTGAAGCTAGAGAGAGAAAGGAGAGAGAGAGAGAAAGAAAGATGCCCAGAAGTCGTTTTGCGAAGGTGGATGTCGTAATTGATACTGGAAACCCTCTTATTGATCGTACCGTTGATGGGTTCTTGAAGATTGGTACTGTAAGTAGTTTTGATGTCGAGTTTATGAAACCCTAGATTTAGGGTTTATGGGATTTGGGGATTTGAGGTTTTATTTTGTGGGTTGTTCTTGTTCTTGTTTTTACCCAGGTCGCAGCTACTAGAGCAGTGGCTGAAGATGCATTCCACATCGCAAAAAGAGGTTTCTTATTTACTCTGTTTTTTTGCTACTAACCCTTTGATTTTCTCCCAAATTTGTTCTCTGGTTGTTGTTGTTTTGATGCTCTTCAGTTATTCTTAATTTTTATGTTGATTATCTTGTGGGCTGAGAGTAATTTTTCTGTGTTGATAGTAATTTTTCTCCCAAATTTGTTCTCTGGTTGTTTTTTGCTACTAACCCTTTAATTTTCTCCCAAATTTGTTCTCAGGGTGTTGTTGTTTTGATGCACTTAAGTTATTCTTAAATCTTATGTTGATTGTCTTGTGGGTTGAGCGTAAATTTTTCTGGGTTGAATTAGAGCTGTAGGTTTTGTCCGACCCGGAATACCTGAATTATCCACCCAGAAAAAACCGGGTTTAAACACAAACTTTTCGTCCGAATTTTGATATTGGCCAAATATTCGGACATAAAATTTCTCTTTTTCTATTGCCCGAATCCAATTTCGACCCAAATTTGGCTTTGTCCGAATTGTTTGACCCGAAATAAAACTGGGTCCGGACATGAATTTCTCGTCCGAATTTTGACAATATCTGAATTTACGTGGACTCGAATTTTTGCCGGCGCTAGTTGAATATAACGTATATGTTGATTTTCAGGAAGAATTTGCTGTATTTTGAATTTTTGATAACTAACACGTTTGTGTTCATTTTGCAGGAAGTATTTCGAGCAAGGATGTTGAGCATTCGGTAAGTTTGTTTTACTAGCTTAGTTGATAGCTTGATAACAATGGAGTTAGTGAATTTGAAGTGTTTTTTTTCTTTTTTCTTTTTTTTTTTTGGTTGGGGATGGAGTTCTTTTTGTATGTCACTTGTTTAGGTGAACTCTGAATTTGATAGATGTTTCGAATTAGGACATAGATGGTAATGTAGATGGCGAATCATTTAAAATCTTAATTTCAGGATAGGACTGCTACATAACAACCTCCCATCCCGTCTTTTACAATGGGACTTTTGGGGTATTGGAATTGGAATTGGAATTGGATTTTTTGAATTAGGGCATATATAGAATTTAATGTAGCATCAAGATTAAAGTTTGGAAAGGTATGAAATATGAAGTCATAAACTCATAGTTATAGTTCCTCTATCAGTTTTGTTAGGGTACACATTTAGATGTTAAGCTTACCCTTTTGTGAAATCTATCAAAACTTACCAAAGCAACATTTACCATACCTACCATTTACCATTGAACTTTACAGACCCTTAGTATAAACGACCTGTGCTAGAAACTGTTCAGTGTTGAATGTCGGATATCTAAGTTGAGGTAAAATGGTGAAATGGTAAAACTGAAGATGAAGAGCATAGAAAAGGTCGTGTTCTTGCTTGATTCTTGTTTTGTCTTCTGTTATAATGCTCGACTAATACTGGATCCTCAATACATTGTCAGTTCAAGAAGATGTGCAAAGAAGGAGCATACTGGGGTCAGTTTTTTAATTTCCTTTCTTCTTCTGTATATAATAATTTGGTGTTGGAATAACCGGTTAGTTGGATCAACGTGTTGAGTATTTTTACATTACGTATTTGACAGGATCGGTAGCTGGTGCTTATGTTGGATTTGAGTATGGAGTGGCGAGGGTCCGTGGCACATATGATTGGGTAATTTCTTCTGTTAATCACTCATCCTAGGTTGATTTGATCTTTGTTCTTACTAAATTACGTAGTTACTTCACGGTTGACGAAAAGAGATGCAATTATATACTACAAGTAGAACCATGCGTGTTGGGTAACTAGGACTATAATAAATCATTATGCTGTATTCTGCACACGAACAACTTGAATGGGTCCTCGTGGTGTGTAATGTGCTAGAGTCACCAGTATTTTCACACCCTAAATCCTAGTCTATCGGATGTGTGTGTATGTCACCTTTTTTAGATGGGTGAATAGTGAATACCCCATTTACCCAACTCAACCCAACTTTGTCCATTTTCACGCATATTCGACGTGTGGGTAAAGATGAAGTTGGGTGAAATAAGATTGGGTAATTTAGGGTTAAAAGAGGTAAACATACTCAAATTTTACGGCACTCAAAATTTTCAATTTTTTTCAACCCTAATTTATCCAATCTTATTTCACCTAACTTCACCCTATTCACATAAACCTTTACCAAAACTAACCTAATCTTATCTTACGTAGTCTTACCTTACCCCTCTAAAGAACAGAGCTAGGTGAGGAGACCCTTCTATGGGGTAAGATAAGGGTCGGTAAATTGGGGTGTATTTCTTTTAGATGTAAGATAGGAATCGGTAAATTTGGGTTGAGTTGGTAATATTATAGGTAATCCTAGAAAATTTGATGAATGATGAAAAGAATGGGTATATTTTAGTTGGGTTAAAGTTGGTAAAAATGGGTAAATAACCCAGAAAAGAAAACACCAACACATTGAATACCCAATAACACGGTATTGCATTGAATTGTATAAGCAGTATATATGACACAACTACTCACAATTTGACTATGTTTCTGCTGGTGACAATGGTTTTCTTTCTTTTTGTGAAAATTTGAAACGAACAAACATCAGAAGAACGCAATGATCGCGGGGGCGTTGACGGGAGCAGCGGTGGCGGCAGTGAGCAGCGGGAATCGGGACAAGATCGTGATCGACGCTCTCACAGGTGGGGCCATCGCCACCGCTGCTGAGTTCATCAACTACATCACATAAACACCACTTGATGAACTTGATCTTACCCGGGGGCACAAAACTAGGCTACATTTGTAGTGCTGAATGTTGATGCTGAAGTTTGCTTATGGGAACTGTAATTTCAGTGCAATTGTATCAGATGGACAGATACTGTTTATGGAGTTGTTATGGTCTTAAATTATGGTTACAATGTTAACTTGTTCTCTTTCCCAATCGCTAATTCGCTATGGCCTGACGCTTGCATGAAAATCACCTGGAATATGAAACAAAAACATAAAAATAAAATAAAACTGATATTTCTTACGAAACAAAAACACACAACAGGAAGAAACGACCAACTCCACAAACTTGAGGCCCAAGAGGACAAACCCACCTCAGGCAAACGAGAAAATGAATCCATACAACCTAAATGAGACGCGTTAAGCTTCAACTTAACTCACAGAAAGAAGGCACAATAAACTCGTTCACGCAATGGCATCGAATTTTTCCAAGTTGATCAAATTCCTTTATATTTAGGTTCCCTTTTTTTTTATACAGTGTAGTGCGGTGAAATTTGAAAAAGTAAAACTGCCACTAAACTTTACAAAAATTGTAAATTTGTCATCCGAAAAAAAATGTAATGAAAATGCCATCAATCTTGGTTAACAGGCACAAAAGTGTCACTTTACCTATTTCTTACCTGCTACAGCCGGTTATACTGCAGGTAAATTAATTAACCCCCCAAATTAATTTGATAATCCACCTAAATTAATTAACCCCCTTCCCGCTTGAATGTTCATCTTCTTCTCCAACCCCCAACCTCCATTGAAGTACTTCAAGCTCCAGTGCCCACCACCACCACCATGTCCCCCCACCACCGCCACCACCACCACCACGTCACCCCACCCACCATGTCGCCCCTCCCTCCTTCTCATCTTCTCCTCCTTATCCCTGTTCTTCCATCCATCATCTTCTTCATCACCATCACCGTCACCATCACCATCACCCTAATTTGAAACCAGTTTTCAAAGTCAATTCCGCCGTGAATCTCGCAGAAGCTTCAAACCCAGATATGGAATTAGGGTTTTTGGATGTGGGTTCTGCTTCTCTGTTCAGTGAATCGGAGGTTGACGACGCATCCTAAACCTAATTTGACTGAAAACCCTAATTTTTTTTGCCCAGAAAATGAAGAAGAAGAGATGAGGAAGAGGTGGGTTATGGTGGACAAAGCAGAGAAGATTAAAGAGGAGAGTTGAGGAAGAAGATGAACTGGGTTGGGGAGGAAGGGGCAATAAAAAAATTTGGGAGATAATTAATTTGCGTGGGTAATTAATTTGAAGATATTAAACCTTAAACCTGCATATAACCGCAGGTAAGAAACAAGTAAAGTGACATTTTTGTACCTGTTAATAAAGATTGATGGCATTTTCATTACATTTTTTTTTCGGGTGGCAAATTTGCAATTTTTGTAAAGTTCAGTGGCAGTTTTATCCGAGCACTTGTAGAAGAGAAAAGTGAGGAGAGAGAAAAGTAAGAAGATATTTTGATAATAATTGTGGTAAAATGTGGTGGAGTGTGGTGAAATGTGGTAGAATATTGAGTAATGCAGTATGGTACGGTATCACACCATAAGTTACCGTATAAAAGAAACCCTTCTGCTCATTGAATGAGAAAATTTGTATGTGAAGCCATGATCTCATGTTGAAAATTAGTTTTTTTTTTTCCGATAAGGAATATGAGAAATTGTTGACAGAATTTTTCCCAAAGTTATTCCAAATGCATCCTCAATTAATTTGTTTAAATTTTCTATACTCCATCACCTATTTCCAATTCTTATAGCTCCATCCCAAGAAGAAATGGAATAATTCGAGTCAAAATATTGTCCGATTTGAAAAAATATAAATTGTCTAGTCCGGAAGAAATCATGTTTGGACATCGATTTTTTTGTTCGTATTTTGATATTGATCGAATATTTAGATATAATATTTAGCTTCCTTCAAATTGTCCAAACCCGATTCTGATCCGGATTTAGCTTCGTTCGAATTGTCTGACACTGTATTACCTGAATAAAACCCCGTGTTTAAACATGAATTTCTCGTTCAAATTTTGACATTAACCAAATTTGACCGACCCAAATTTACTCCAACCCCAGGAATAAATAACACTTCCTAACAAAAAGAGAAAAAGAAAAAAACAGAAGAAGAAAAAGATGTATCCGTGCGGTACACACGTGAGACGCAAAAGCTAGTGGCGGAGCAAACACAAACACAATTCTTCCACACACCTTACCAAGAGAGATAGAGAGCTCGAGCTTGAGGTTCTGCTTCCATGGCGGCCATGGCGACCACCGCCTCTTCCTCCGCCGCCCTGTCATACCACCCCTTACTCCGCCGCTCCAGACGCCCCTCCACCTTCAATCCTCCCTCCTTCCGCTCTCCTCCTCCTCGGACGACGCCGCTCACGGTGACGGCGTTCCAGCGTGAAGACTTCGAATCATTCAAGAAGCGGGTGGTTTCCGGCGAGGCTTGGAGAGACGCATGGCGGTCCGCAAACGATGGATTCGAGCAGTTCGTGTACGAAGCCAGGAAGACCGCCGAGCGACTCGACCGTCAGTACTCCATTTCTCGGCGAGTCGCTTCTGCTACGGAGGTTGTTTCGATTAAGGTTAGGGAGATTGATCGGGACTATGAGCTCACGCAGAAATGGAAGACTTTCTCACTTGATTTCTCCCGCAATTGGCCTAGGGTTTGTACTGCTTATCTCTTGATTCCTTCATTTCAGCTGTTATCTTAGGGTTTTTATGTTATTGATTAATTGTATTGTGAGTTTGATTAGTAGTTGAGCTTGGACATGTGAAAAATTATGATGCGCATGAGTTAAGTTTTCGTCTCTTCAGTTGTTTTCTTAGGGTTTTTGTGGTATTGATTGATTGTATTGTGAGTTTGATTAGGAGTCGAGCTTATTTTGGTAGTGGACATGTGAAATTACGATGTGCATATGTTAAGTTTTCGTCTCTTCAGTTGTTTTCTTAGGGTTTTTTTGGTATTGATTGATTGTATTGTGAGTTTGATTAGGAGTTGAGCTTATTGTGGAAGTGAACATGTGAAATTATGCTGAAATCTAGCAAGAATTTGCTTAAGTTTGTTGAGTTTAAGGATGTATGTTGATGTTCTTTATCTGAAGGAAACTTGAAGATTGTTATGCTGCTAGTGATTGGTTAAAAATGTAACTGTGATTGGAGCTTGAGCATATGATACTGCAGGCTGTATATGCTGATTGTCACTTTGATTGAACTTGAAGATAAGCTTGAATTGAATTTGTTTCTCACTTTTTTGGTGAATTCTGGCCAAAATTGCTCTTTTATTAAACCATATTGGTTCGTGTTTTGTGTGTGAGTTGGTTGTCTGTTTGTTAAGTTGGAAGGAATTCTTTAGAGAAGATTGGGGGGGGGGGGGGAGGTAGGGTTGTGACATTTCCCTATGTTTAGTAATTTAATAATAGCTTAAAGGTGTGAATAGGGATAGCCAGGGTGGCTGAATTGTGTATGTGCTCTCAAATTATGTGTCAGGTTATTGCTCTCATTTCTGGTTAGTGGGGTTGAAATTATATCTTCTACCCCAAATTATATGTTGGCTATCTTCCATGCTGTATATATCACCATTTGAGCTCTAGCATTTGTGAGGACCCATTCTGATGAAAAAATTGCAATCTTATTTGTGGTTGTTGTTTCCTTCAAGTGACTTTTTCTTTCTTGATGCTTACCTTTTCCATATCTGAACAAGGTATCTACCAAAGACAACCGGTTTTCTGTTCCTATGATGCTTACAAAGATTTTCTTGTGTAAAAAGTGTTGGGGTAAGTTCTGTTAGGGGCAACCGAATAGTGGAATGAGAATGAATTTCTGTTGTTCCCCCTTATACTTATCAATGCTGTGTTCTCTTAAATATTTCGGATAGAAGTGTTGCAGTATGTTCAATGATGACTTTGCTTTTGTTGTTCCCTGCTTATCTTTGTTTCCATTTTCCCTCTGCTGCCCTAGTGCATTTTAATATCCATTTACTTTCTTTTGGAGCTCTACCGAATATTGTGTTTCACACCAATGCTTGAAGAGGCATACTCAGTGCTTTGTTGTTCAATGAGACAATGAATCACCTTCTTCTGCACATAATTGGCTATTTGTTTAGGTGCCCTAAGATAAAACCATCGTGTAATAGGCTTGCCCC
Source organism: Portulaca oleracea (assembly GCA_029582165.1). Lineage (NCBI taxonomy): Eukaryota > Viridiplantae > Streptophyta > Magnoliopsida > Caryophyllales > Portulacaceae > Portulaca > Portulaca oleracea. Next base: position 6,724,748 of record CM055884.1, read on the forward strand.
TTAAAATGCATTCTGTGTTTATACAGAAGTATTTGGCATGGTGGAGATGTGGATTGTAGTTATCTTGCAGTAACCATAGGCCATTAGTTTTTTACTTTTTTTTTATAAAAAAAATACCTAGCCCATTAGGTTATGAGTGGAAAAATCTATCTTCAGTAAGAATGGGAAGTTTCCTCTGGTTTCTTAATACTTTAAAGATAGTTGCATCCAGACTCTTTATTTCTGGGGTAATGGGAACTATTGGCATTATTCTTTTGGATGTTGTTGATATTTTGAATGTTGGGTGGATGTACATAGTACTTTTGTAGCATGCTGAATCTGCGCCAAATCTATTAGTCTTGATTTAGGAAACTTATGTTATTTTCATTTTCCTAAAATCTTATGCCTTGGGAAGATGTTTACACTTTGAAATCGTATGCCTTGAGGTTGAATGCTACAGTTCTGCTGGGAGGAACCTTGTTAATACTGAATGGACTGGTATATATAGTAACAAGAGTTCCATGTGTCACTTTTTGTTTGTTGCTATTGTGAGATACATTGCCTTCTTCTAGTTCTTGATGCTTCATATTTCCATTATATTATTGCTTTGGATTAGTTAACTTTGTTCAGTAATATAATGCTTTTTGCAGTATCGGAGAGAGCTGAATGACTTCATGGATACTCCGCTGGGGAGGGGTTTTGTGGTAAGTTATTCTATACTACATCGGGGTCTGTCTGTCTCCAATTACAATAATTTTCTGGAGTATATATGTTTGAATAACTGTCGATATGCTGTCAATATGGGAAGGGTGCTGAAGTAAAACGATTTAGATGGCTAAATTGAATGATTGGTAACTTGAGGACACACGTTTCTTATTCCATCTTCATGATTTACGGCTAATGTGAGGTCTGGAACCAAAGCTGGTGAGTTAGCTAAGGGGAGAAATAAGTGTCTGGAGAGTAGATTGATGTTTTCTTTGTCACGCTTTGCCTTATCTTCTTACTACCGATGGTTGAACTGCTGGGGTGGTTTCTTGTCATTACTTATTAATGCATTGTGTGGGAAGCGGGACTCCTGGGTTTGGTTTATTTTGTTTGGTATGGGTAGACCGGTCAATTTTGGTGGGCCGGTTAATTCGGGTTGGGTGTATGTCAGGTTGGGGTAAAAATGGGCCGGGGGTATTATGCGCTCATGTTAATATGGGCGGTTGGTTTCGGGTCAACCCAATGGGTTGTGAGTTGTGACAGTAACTCTTTTGCGTTTTTTCTTTGAACAAAATTGTCTCTAAATAATCTAGTTTATTTAATATATATATATATATATATTATATGTATAATTGTCTTATTGTAACGATTAGATTATTGTAAGTGTTTCAACTTAAATTAGAGAAATAATAATGATTCAATTGTGCTTGTAGTTTAATAGCAAGGAATCTTGCCGAAAAATCACAAACTCCAATAGAATTGAACTTCAAAAATAAATTTTCTGGGTCAAATGTGCGGATCGGGTTTGCCCACTAATCTGCAGGTTGTTTGGGTTAGCGTCAAGGAAATTTTGTTCAAAACCCAAAATTTTGTTCAAAACTCAAAATTGACTGGTCTAGGTATAGGTTTTATTTCTGTCACATGTAATTTACATGGAATATTGTATTCCTATATCTTCGTTCTTTGTCTCATTGTTCATTGGCTTTAACCCATGATGATTGAACATGGAAATACTTTAATTTTATGCTCTGTGGGCTGTAACTGTGTCACAAATCACCATCACTGGTTAATTGGTTCTGTTCTTTCTTTATGGTTATGGGATGTATCAAACTTTGGGGGCACTTGTTCGTCTATTTCCATCGCTTTTAACGGTTCTACCTCTATATTTGTATCTCCATTTCAGACACTCTTCTTCTTGTGGTTTGCTTTGTCGGGTTGGCTATTCCGGACTCTGATAATTGCCACTTGGGTACTACCAATTGCCGGTCCTCTTCTGATTGGTGCCGTTGCGAACAACTTGGTTGTGAAGGTAATGACTGAATCTGTCCTATTTGGCTTTCAAGTGGTTCTAAACTTCTAAAGATATTATGCCTTTCCTTTATAAAGGGTTAACAACAAGTCATGATCAACGCAAAGTTATATTGTTTACTGAGTTACATTGCAAGATGCTCATACCATATGTTTGGTATGATTACGGTCCAATGTCCTAGAAGTTGAATGTGGTATTGCGAGGGAGCTCTTCACACCTCTGTGATTAATAATGGAAGCTTCTTGCTAGTACAAAGCTTCGTTTTCTCTCTTCTCTTCTCACTTGAACTTCAAAAACTTCTCACTTTTTCTTGAATGTGAGAAGGTGTGGATCTCGCCCCCATAGTCCTATACCCCCACCCCCATCCTCTTTCTTCTTTTTTGCAGTTGGAACTCTAATGTACTGTCTTTTGTTCAGAACAAGATTTATTTTTTCAGCATAGACTGTAATGGACTAAAGCAAAATACCTATGTAAACATCTTCTGTTTCCATGAAATAGTAGGAAGTAACCAATTTTAAAATCTTGGGTCAATTGGAAATTTGGAATGCTCTCTCAATGTTTTAATTCAGGGCTAAGACTGCTGCATCACATCTCGTTTTGACTTTTCATTGTCGTAAACAAACCCTTTACCGAAATTTACTTTTGCAGGGTGCGTGCCCATCATGTAAGAGAGAGTTTATAGGCAGCAAGAGTAGTGTGGTTCGCTGCTCGGGTTGTGGAAACATTGTGTGGCAACCAGAGGGCGATTTCTTCTCCGGGAAAAACAAGGGAACTCCCAAGTCCAAGTCTGGTCCTGAGATAATTGACGTCGAGTTTGAGGAGAAGTAATGCTTTCTGGATCGGATGGCAATATACGGTTGTTTCAATCAAAGACAAGATACGACTTATTGATGGGGAAATGAGAACATATTTGAAGCAGGGTCCCGAGTTTGTGACCATGATCTGTCTATATACACAAGAAATTTCTCACCTTTGTCGTCATAAATAAGTTAACCCTCAATATGTGGTAGCTTTGGTAATTGCATGACATGAATGTAATGCTGTAGTAGCTTTATTTTTTGAACATTGTTTTCAATATGTAGGGGAAGGACAGGCACAAACAGTGTTGAGTGTCGACACTCTCTATCGCTATTGTACAGTCGCAAGCTTCATTATTAATTTGTTGGCAATTTATTGGCTTTCTTTCATGGTTGTCCACCCGAAAATATTCTTTGTTGAACTTTCAAATTCAATCGATGCCAACGAATCTGTACTTTATATGGACATTCTCGGTTTCCACATGTACCGTGGAGACTGTCTTACTCTAGAATTTGCATTCATCTAAAAATTTGCCTCAGAATGTTATCAGTTTTGGTCCAAATTATAGCTTGAGGTAGTTATTCACTTATTCATCAAATCATGGAAAATGTTGGTTATAAACAATTATGAAATTGCTTGGGGCAAGTATGTTTTAAGCCAATTAACTGAGTAAAGTAAAGAAAGAGCTCACTACTAAAACTAAAAAGACCACCAAACCTTGAGTCAGTGCATACCAAATAGAAATTCATTTTGTTTGCTTCATCAAGAATCAATAGTTAGTTGCATTGTCATCATCACACCAAACCACCAGGTTCCCTTTCAAATCACTCATCCAAGTTGTTATCATAAAAAATCATTGTCTATATGTCACATTCAAATAATGGGTTTGGGTTTAATAAATAAATATTTCAGTGTTGAAATCATTGGTCATTAATATATATAGACATTTTGAGAATTTAAGGGGAATAAGATTTTTTTTTGGTGTAAATGAAGATATATTTTAGAAAATAGGCCAATATATATCAAAATTTACTATGAGAAATATGTATAACTGGTAAAACTTTGTATTTATAATTTGGTCAATTTATATACCTTTCTTTTTTTTAACATCTTTTCTATATTTTATAGATAAGTCTTTTATACTTAATTTTTTTATAAGTTAGCTACTTACCTTACTATCCAAATTGGTGCTTAAGAGCATTGTGGATTTGAATATAGATTTTTTCCATTCCATTTCATTTTTTTTTTGGGTTGGGGTGGGGGGTTGGAATGAGATGTATGTACCAACTACCAATGAACTAGCATATTAAACTATTGTCAAAGGTTCCTTGAGTTGTTACATAACTAAATCATATTTTGTAATCAATGTCTTGCCAACAAAAAGTGCTTAGAATGCTGGCATTTATCCTCATGTATCCACCTTAAATGCCCCAAAACCCTTCCTCACTTTCAAGAACACAAAACCCTATATTGCTTACTCCTCCTTACACCCAAAAAAATGAGGGCAAGACCACATTATCCTCTCACTACCAAACTCATCTTGATTAGCATAACCCTAATCTTCATCCTCCTCTTCATCTTAAGATCAAACTTCTCCTCACCTTCCACCCAAAATGCTCCCTCAAACTCATCACAACCCATCAAGAAAACAACCTCAAATGTCCCTCAAAATTGCTCATCAACTTGCACTAAACTCCCTTCTTTCCTCTCCCGCGCCCTGATCCACTACTCAACCTCAAACATCACCCCACAACAAACCCTTGACGAGATCTCAGTAACAGCCAAAATCCTCCGGAAGAAATCCCCCTGCAACTTCCTGGTCTTTGGCCTAGGCCACGACAGCCTAATGTGGAGCGCGCTAAACTATGGAGGAAAGACCCTTTTCCTAGAAGAAGACAAAGCATGGATCGAACAAATCCAAAAACAATTCCCAATGTTAAAGGCCCGCCATGTTGTCTATGACACCAAGGTCACTCAGGCAAACGACCTGATCCAAGTTGGTAAGAAACCAGTGTGCACTTCAGTAGGAGACGTAAGGGATTCTTTCTGCCCGCTAGCATTGAAAGACTTGCCTAGGGAAGTTTATGAAACCAAATGGGATTTGATCATGGTTGACGCCCCTACAGGGTACTTTGACGAGGCCCCTGGGAGGATGTCAGCAATCTACACCGCCGGTATGATGGCTAGGAATAGGGAAGGTGGTGGAGAGGAGACTCATGTGTTTGTTCATGATGTGAATAGAGAAGTAGAGGATAAGTTCTCTATGGAGTTTTTGTGTGAAGGGTATATGAAGAAACAAGAGGGAAGGTTGAGACACTTTGCTATACCTAGTCATGGGTCAGATAGACCATTTTGCCCTTGATGATTAACTATTTAGCTTGCATTTTGATACAAATTTATTTTATAGCTTGATTTTTGCAATAATTTCTTGATGAATTTTCCAAGTAGGGGGAGTCATGCAATGTTGATAGTTTTTGAATGTTCAAAGTTTGTTGAAGATTTATTTTGAATTATGACTGGTAGAGCACATTCAAGAAAAAACAAATATTTGTCATGGATGAAATGGAATTTGATGTCACTTTTGACCCTTAACTTGAATGAATGCTAAATGTTGCAATTACATTTTTAATTTTTCAATTATTGATGTTTGTACCCATTGTCAAAATTGTCAAACTTCCATGATCTTTTGCATAAGATGAATGGAATTAGTCTTAGATAGTGTTAAATTATCATACTTGCATGGACACTCCTACAAAAGCAGGCCTCAATTGTAGTTGGATAATACAACAAAAAAAAATCTTTTGGGTGTTTAGTAATTTTAGATAAGACCTTTCATTTAAATTTTTGTGTCTAGTAACTAATTGCTAAGAAAAATTTGTTAAAAAAGTATACAACGACACCTTTTAGTTCAGTCTGAATCTCGCTAACACAGGATCTAGAAAGATCAATATGTGAAAGCTTTATTTTGTCAAATATTATTGCTTTCGGAGTCACCAA